>CM041520.1:22000000-22436649 GCA_023091065.1 Dianthus caryophyllus
GGAGGGCTGGAAGGCATGAAGGGTTGCGCTGCCGCGCGGAGGGCCTCCTCCGGGTTAGGACCGGGGGAAGAGATAGAGGCAGCCGACTCAGTCTTCTTCTCTCGGTGGGGCTTGTAGGCTGGCCTCTTCTTTCCCTTTGGTTTTCTAGGGATCTCACCCTGCATCTTTGTCAGCTCCTTCAAAGTGGGCTTGCGCCGCTCCAAATCTTCGGCGATCGGCTCGTCGAGAGGTCTGTTTCCTGCGTCGAGACCGATGGTGGCCAGGTCCTCCGGTGTCAAATATCCCAGGGAACCTGCAAAAGATAGAATCACCGTGTTTAGACCCGGAAAGAATAAGAAATAGCAAATTAAACACAAGCAATCAAGGCACCAAGTTCCCGGCCACCCGGCCCCTGCTCACCTGCTTCAAGGGCCGGGATTAGGCCAACCACGCATAGAAATTTGTCCTGGGTGATTGTCTCCGCCGAAGGGAGCCAATTCTTGGGAAATATCTTCTTGCCGGATTTGTAGGCCTCGAAATAGGTCACGGTATCCGACTCCTCCTTGGATAAAGGAGCATTCTTCCAGGGAAGGATGCTCCCTGGGACCCATTCATCCCGGGTCTCCAGACGACCCCTCACGTCGTTGTGGAAGCAGCGAGGGTGGTTGAAGGGTTCAGAGGATTTGAGAAAGAACCACCTCTCGTTCCACCCTTTCATCGAACTCTTAACAGGAAAGTGGGTCAGATAGCCGGTCTCGGTGTGCAGAGACCACCACCCTTTCATTGAGGAGGTGGAGCAAGGATGGAAATGATGCAGGTGACGAAACAGGTTCACCGTGAGGGGAAACCCTAGATACAAACATGTCCAGGCAAAGGCGACTATGGTCCTAATACCAAAAGCTGTCATTTGACAGACCGCGATGTTAGCCCGGGAGAGTACTTCCTCGATAAAGGGATGAAGTGGAAACCGTAGCCGGTCTCGGTGTGCAGAGACCACCACCCTTTCATTGAGGAGGTGGAGCAAGGTTGGAAATGATGCAGGCGACAAAACAGGTTCACCGTGAGGGGAAACCCTAGATACAAACATGTCCAGGCAAAGGCGACTATGGTCCTAATACCAAAAGCTGTCATTTGACAGATCGCGATGTTAGCCCGGGAGAGTACTTCCTTGATAAAGGGATGAAGTGGAAACCGTAGCCCGTGCTCTAGGTTCTTGATATATACAGCCGTGTGTAGGTCCGGGGGTTGGACCACATGCTGATGTCGTCCCGACACAACGAATTCCCAGCCTTTGGGCAAATGATAGTGTTCAGACGCAAGTCCGGGGCAGTTATGTTCGTTCAGGAAATCCCTATAGCCCATGTGTATCCTGGTGTCCATAGGAATCCGAAATACCGCTGGCTCCAAGATTCGAACGTGGGTAGGCTCAACCTGAGAAGGTCCAGCCTGGGCCTCTACATCCGTCTCACCTTCCCGGCCCAGGGTCAAATTCTCTATCTCAGGTTCTACCTAAGAATCCGATACTACATCGTAATCTGAGGCGGTTCTAGAAGACGAATCGGCCGAAGCACTCATTATTCTCTACTAATTAATCAAACTTACGAAATCTTAGATCAAATATGAAAATTACCTCTTGCAAGAACACGAACGAAGAGGAAGTTGCAGACGGGATGGAACGAAGGCGAAGTGCGGAAGAATCTGATGAATTTTGAGGAGTTTTTGAGAAGGTTTTAGATATTGGAGAGGCGAATAAAAGGCGAAATGAACCGAAATATGGGGGTATTTATAAAGCAAGGCGTGAACACTGCATTTCCACCCCTTGTACGACACGTGTCGACCGAGGAAGGTGAAATGTCGCCTCCTTGGGGTTTGGAATTCGAAAATTGCGCCAAAAATGGAAGCGTATTCGACACACTACTTTCGAACGGGAAGACGATGATATGAAGGCAGGAAGCGAGGATACAAGGTGGGCTGGCACGTCCAGGCCGCAAGGGAAGGTGGCTAAGGAAAATTGAGGCATACAGGTCAAGCCTAAGGCTTCCCCTGTATGGGGGCAGTTGTTGGGAGTGGTCTATCCCGGTCCCGGCAAACGATGGGCCGGGAGGATTATGGATCGGGGGCATCCCATGTACCAAGGGGCCCAGTGGTCCACCCGGGTCTGGGGCAGATATGGCCCACCCGGGTCCGTACCATTCGGACCAGCACCACTAGGAGACAAATCAAGGTTGAGTATAAATGGAAAGCCAAACCCTAAAACTATTCATTCACACATAACACAAAATACTACATAAAAGGTTTTTCTCTCTCTTTTCTCTCTCTAAATTCATTTGTTTTCGTAACTGACTTGAGCGTCGGAGGGCCATCACCCGGAAGGCCCCGGGGCTAGGTTTGTTACGTGATTTCAGGCCGAGAGAAGAACCGAGACAATCAAGAAGCTAAGGACCGCCCAGGGACTTAGTTTATATAGTTTATAATCCATATTCAACTTGTAATCGTTCGTATTTAGTTTTGGTACTTAGTTGCTAGCTTTGTACTCGAAACACCTATCATTTTGGGTCGGCCCTTCTTGCACACTGCTGGTACTGTCATTGATGTCAAGAATGGGAAGTTGACATTGGATGTTGGAGGAGATATATTACCTTTAACTTGTCAAATGCTCTTAAACGGCCCATGTTATAGGAGTCCGTCTTTTCTATAGATGTTGTTGATGATTGCGTTGTTGAGAGCTTACCGAAGGTCCTTGCTAGGGACCCTCTCGAGGTTGTGCTTTGTTGTGATATGCTTGCAGGTGACTTAGGAGGGACGGGGGTGGGGTGTGATATGATCGAGGACGTGTTGAGTGGAGATAAGGTTGGTTTTGTTGCAAGCCAACCGCTTGGTGTTCGAGTTGGCGTTGGTAGTGTTGATGATGGTGGCCGAATGAGTGATGATGACGATGGTTGAGATGAGGATGATGATGGAAGTGGGTTCGTGTACAATGCGGCCCGTAGTTGGTGGTACATTTAGTACCGTTGCTGCGCCCCCTTGTTTGATGCTGGTTTGGGGGGCGTTTTCATTAGTAAATATTGTACGTACATTTTCCCTTTTTCATTTTTCTCGTTTTTTTCCCCTTACATTTTGAGGTCCCCTTGGTTGATGTGTTGTAGGAAACATTGGGAACAATGTGTCGTTTGGTTTGGGGGGAGAAACACTTTGCTTTTTCTTGCTTTTTCATTTTTGCTTTTTCTTTTTCGTTTTTCATTTTTCAACAAATCACAAAAAAATCAGAAAAATTGTTGGAATAAGTGTCTTCCACAAATAGTGCGATTACTTAATAAATCTCAATTAAGGAATACATGGGGATAATCCTGTATTATTGTCAATTGATTAACGTAAATCAATAACGGTTGGCTGACTAGAGTTTGACGTTATTGTCGTGATACGGCGGTAATCAATTGATCCCTTTAAGTCACACCTATAGGAACGTACTCCAAATTGAAGAGCTAATTAATTGTATGAGATACGAATAGATTAGTAACTTGATAAATTGACTAACGGTTAGTTAGTGAATTAATTTAGAGAGAAATCGAGTTGTGAACTCGAATGATTAAATTTTATATCGATAAAATTATTAGAGGAGATGTGAATTAGTGATTAACCGTTAATTCACTAATCATGTAAATTTTTACTAATGAGATTAGTAAAAGTGCAATTTTAATATATGTGTAAGTGTACATGTATATTAAGGAAAAGTTTAATTAATTTAAACTTTATTATATTAGATAATTAAGTGATAAATTATAAGTATTTGTGGGATAAATATTGGAAAACAAAATAGACCCACAAGGCCCATCTCTGGACCGTCCAAAATGAGGAGAAGGGAAGAAAGATTCCCTTTTGTCTTATGCTAATTGTTTTCCTTGTGCATGCTTAAGACATAATGATTATGTTGCATGTATTATCTCTAATCAAGAAAGAAACTCTTCCCTTCTTCTCTTCTAAAGGGGCCAGCCTACTTGGAGTAATATACACACTTCATTTAGCTTGTTTTTGTTATAAAAAGACACGGCCAAAGAAAGAGATTTCATTCATGCATTTCTCCTCACTTTCTCTCTAAACTTCTCTCCAAAATATAAGAAACTCATTCTCATATTTTCACATATATTACTAAGTGTTAGTAATAATAATATTCGCATATTATCAAGCATTTGCTAGTGATTTCTAGATCAAAATCATTAGTGAATTTGGTGTATTTCTTGGGTGCAACAAGAAGGAGGTTTCCTTATTTGGAAACTAGGGTTTGGAGGATCATCCTTTTTCATAGCTCAAGAAACAAAACTAGAAAGGAGTTCTAGTTTTGTGCCCATTTTTCCTTTAATAGAAAGGTATAAATTTCTATGAACTTGTAACAAAGTATGTTTGTAACTACATAGATCTTGCTCATCAAATGATTTACACTAATATTTGATTAGTGAAGGGTATGAGATCCCTACAAGTGGAATCAGAGCTTAGGCTTGTAGTTACAAATTTATTTTGTTGTTTTTTGTTGTTTTATATATTTATTGAGAATAAATATGATAAAATCCGAAAACAGTGTTAAAATTGGTTTTAACACGAGATTTTTATAGCACGCAAAGTTTCTGGTCTCATGTTGTCACTGGTCAAATTTCGTAATTTTTGGAATTTGTTTGCTAATTAAAATGATTTTTATACAAAATCGAGTCAAAAAGTGTGTTTTTGGCTAAAATAATAACAATAAATAGTTATAGTTGGAATCTGGTCACGAAATCAATGAAATCATATATTATTTGTTCCAAAATTCATATGTAAATATATTTGACCAAACTTTTCATTTTTGATATTCTGGAAGTGTTCCAGAATATACAAAACTTTGCCAAAATAAAAATGGTTTTATTTTATTTTATAATGATTTTATAAAGCTTTACTCATAAATAGTTATGAATATACTGCTTTGTTGCGATAGTTGATAGATGATGGATTATCCTTATGACATTGGACTCTAGGTAGGGATAATGTAACCTAGTCAGTGCTTGATGTTGCGAACGAGTTTGAGTAACTAGTGCAATTTGATAGAAAATTATATGGGTGATTTTCTATAAAAGTATTCGAGTCACTCTAAAGTCAAGACTTGTGAGTTTTGTTTGGTATTTGATGATTTGCTATGAAAAGGGTCGACTATCCCTCGTTCTATATGAGATTTTGCATGATTGTTCAGACATATCTGTTTATTGAAATGATTTCGACTTATGCATATATCTTGATTGCTATGATTTAAGTTTTATATATATTACGATGTTATATTAATTGAGATGATATTTAAGTTTATATATCGTGTTTTATAAATTGAAATGTTTTAAGTTTTGTTTATTATGTTGTATGAGATTTAAATGTTATATGTGAGAACTGATATTATATGTTAATTGTTCAATTTTATTTAATACTGTGGATATGTAATTATACGCGTTTAGTACCGCCAAGTTACTTTTAATCATAGGTTAATTAAAACCAAAACTTTGGTTTAGAGGTTGTTTCCCGCCTCTGAGCGAGAGTTCCTCCTCTTTTGTATTTTTGTCTCCATTGCATGCAATTCTCGACACTTAGGATTAGCCAGGACGGTTAGGATGTTTCACTAGTTTTCTTTGAGAGATTGTAATATACTTTGTATCCTATGCCATTTGAATGTAATTTTATTTAATATCCAACATTTATTAGACTTAAGTAATTTTTCACCTTAGTTTAATTAAGTGACGAAAAACCGGGTTGTTACTGGTACAGATACGGGTATCCACAATAGACATTTATGCTAAACTATGTAATGTTTTCTTAGACATTGTAGTTTTGTAATCAACATTTATAATGTTGTCCTAGAATCATTGTTTTGTAATCGACATTTAAGCTAAATTATGTATGTTGTCGTCGGTGTTATATGTATGTTGCCGTTGGTGTTATTGTTGTCGTCGCTGTTGGTTTTCGCTTGTTGTTAGCGAGGGGGCTGTTGCGTTGCTGGGAGTTGCATTCAGCCTGGACGGAGTGTCAGAATGCGTTCAAGTAGGCACATGAATCAACTGTTTCAGCTGCTGTGGTCTGATGTTAGATAGGAGTATAACGTAGTCTGGGAATGCATTCTGTCCTTTTTTGTTTTTTTAATTACACTTTTAAATCGAGCCATGTTTGTAAATAGTTCAAACGGGCCTTAATTTTGTAATTACACTTTTAAATCGAGCTCCAATTTAATAAAAAAAATTCAAACATATATTTCTACTTTCTATAAATTAACATATAAAAATTAGGCGAAATTGCAAATAACTACCTTTTAAAACCACTTTTTTTCAAATAACTACCTTTTATAATTTTTTTTTCAAATCACTACCTTAAAACGTATTTTTGTTTTCAAATCAATACTGCCTTAAAATCTCATTTAACTCAAAAAAATAAGGACGAAAAGTGCTGAAAAGTGAAAGAATCATTGTTTGATTGAATAATATGAGAGAAGAAATTAAAAACAATGGAAGAAATTTTAAGTAAAGAGGTAAAGAGTATGAAATGAAGAGGTTAAGTTAAATAGAGGAAGAAAGGTTAGAAAAGGGTAGAAGGGTAGAATGGGTATTTGACATGGGTGTTTCAAATAAAATGCAACAAAAATTTTCAAAGTGGTCGGAATTTGATAAAATATGACGTTTTCCGGGGAACTGGTATTGATTTGAAAACAAAAATACGTTTTAAGGTAGTGATTTGAAAAAAAAATTATAAAAGGTAGTTATTTGAAAAAAAGTGGTTTTAAAAGGTAGTTATTTGCAATTTCGCCTAAAAATTAACATAATTTGAATTAAAACTTAATACATCAATTATATTGTTATGGGCATCAAACAGGGCCTGAAACTAAGATTTACTATAAATAAATTGAAAACATTTAATTTCAAAAAAAAATGAGGTTACGAAAAAAGAAAATTCGATACAATTAAATTGAAATGAAAAGAGTACCCAATAGTATGAGAAGAACCCAAAACAGGGGATAATATTTAAAAGATTTAAAAGTATGAGCGTGAGATCAGAAGTGACGCCGAGCGTGAATTCCGTCATCTAACAAACATTTTTATAAGTTTTTGAGAGCGACATTGGATATTGTTTACAAATTTCTGTCGAATGCCTCTCTAAGAAGTCCGCCGTGATGTATCAGCTAAGAATATTATGGACGACTTATTAACTAATACTGCAACTTGTCTCAAATACTATAATTTAGGACAATCTCCCTTGTTGAAAGAGATTAAAACATTTAAATAAACTTTTCAACGTCGTCAATTTGTTAAGATAACACATACATAAGGGGGAGGTTGCATGTAGGGATGGGCACAACCAAATTGTATAATTGACTTTGTATGGAACATGCCCTATATTCTGACCTTCTATAGGTATATTAATTACATGGATCATCTAATTTAATTTTAATTAAAACCACGTCTAAAACTAATCCAATCTACAAAGTAGTTTTTCAACCTATAATATGCACATATAGAATTGTTTATAAATATATATGTGTCGCATTTTATTATAGATATAAAGCGTTAAAATGATTTCAGGATGTAGGTCTGATTACCAAGATGATATGCAAGGCATAAACCACCGAGACCAATTGTACAGTGAAGTTGCCGGTGCCAGCTCAAGTGGTGGAGCACGAGGATCTGAAAGTCAATTAAGGTCATTTCTAAGTAGTCTATCAATTTTGAAAGAAAAGGTAAACCAAGTCCAATCTTATGCAAACATCTTGGCTCCCCAACCAAATTTCCATGTTAATCAACAATTAATTACAAGTGATGATGAGTCCACTTCATCGATTGCACTTGCTACCATGGGTACTATTATTCAAGAAATCATTTTCACATCATCTTCTATGATGTTTAATTGCCAACAAATGTCACTTTATTACCCAAATGAACGTAACCATCATCACCACCATATTGATCATATGGCTAGTTTTAGTCATTTGGATGGTGTAGAAAACAATGTCAAAAATACTAGCCAAGCATATGTTGATGAGGAGGGGTCCTTTGAATGGTATACAAATAATTATACATCCACCACCACAACCGCAACCGCAACCACAACCACAGCCTTAGCGGCTGAAAGAAAACCGATATCCAAAAATATTTCAAAGCAAGTTGTTAAATCCTTGTCACAAGAGATATATGATATTGTCGAACTAAATGTAACAGATTTGCTAGCAAAGTACACACATTATTGTCAAGTATGTGGCAAAGGATTCAAGCGTGACGCAAATTTAAGGATGCATATGAGAGCACACGGGGATGAGTACAAGTCGAGTGCAGCCCTAAGCAATCCAATGAAGAAAATAAATGGAGAAACTAGTAGTTCTTCATCCATCAATGTTCCAAGGAAATTCTCTTGTCCACATGAAGGTTGTAGGTGGAACAAAAAACATGCCAAGTTTCAACCACTTAAGTCAATAATATGTGTGAAAAACCATTACAAAAGGAGTCATTGTCCTAAGATGTATGTTTGCAAGAGGTGCAATCGAAAGCAATTCTCGGTGCTTTCAGATTTGAGGACACATGAGAAACATTGTGGCAACGTTAAATGGCAATGTTCCTGTGGTACAACTTTTTCTAGGAAGGACAAGCTTATGGGTCATGTGACCTTGTTTGTAGGTCATAATCCTCTGGTTAATCATCATCTTGGTTCTATGGATAACAAGCTTGATACTCAGCGTGCAACTCAAATCCAGTTTTAGAGTAGTGTTAATTATCTATATAGCTTTCTCAAATTCCGTTTGAAAACAGTTGACCGTATATGGAGTTTCGTATAAACATTTTAGTCCCTGGCCTTTAGATAACTGGGGTATAAATTACAAGTGGTTTGGTGTTAGTAAACTTGAGGTGTAATTAATGGAAAATATAATCCAAGGCGTGGACGAATTACAATATACATACTCTATTCAAAATTACCTCCAACTATTTTAGACATTGAAAATTGAAATATTATGTTTTCACTTTTAACCTACTTTCAAACAGGGACGGATTCACCCTAAGGCTATTCGGGCTTTAGCCCAAGTTGTTTTGCGGAAAACAAAAATAAATGTTTTATGGTTTTGTTAGTCTACATTTGAAGAGTCTATGGATCCGATAAAGTGCAAAATACTCAAGAGGGAGGGTGAATTGAGTATCGAAAGCTTTTTTTCAAACTTTCTTCGATTTTTAAAATATAAGTAAATAAATGTTAAATAAATGCGAAAAACGATAAAGAGTAATGCAGCGGAATTTTTGAAGTGGTTCAATCTCACACTTTGAGAACTACGTCCACTATTACTCGATTAAAAATATTAGTACCTTCCACGGATTACAATAAGATTAATCTACCCACAACAAGTTTTGATTGTGTAGAGTATCATTTGACACTCTCGCTCGTTCCTCTCGTTAAAAGGAAACTACAGTTTGATCTCGTGTTAGCAAGATCGTCAAGTATAATCAAAATAAATCTAAATCAAAAGTTTTAATGATTTGGATGTATGAGTTTAACGAACACCTTTTGAAAGAGTTAAAACACAAACAAAGTTTTATAATTTTAAGAACACTTTGAAATAACTTTGTAAGAATAAAAATTAATCAAAAGGATTGCAAAAGGATTATTTTAAAGTTGCAAATGAGTATAGTGATTTGGGATAGGATATTTGTGAATTGCTTGAACAAAAAGTCCAGCCCATTGAGCCGCAAATCACACGTCAAAATGGTAAGCTTATGGGAAAGAATTGTGTAAATATGTTTAGGAATAAGTCACACCAATTAAATTAACAAGCACATCAACTTGCAAGTCACGCAACAATAGCTCCCATATTCACGTGTGATTGCTTGCCAATATTGTCATGTGATTTTATAATTAATTGATATTGAGAATCAATTTAATTAGGATGAAGAACGTTTGTCTAGTAAATAGTTTCCATAAAATGATTAATGCTAATCAAAGGAGATTTGCCAATAATTCATTATGAAACTTTTACTTAGAATAAAAGATAATAATAGGAATGAGACTCTTGGTAGATAAGTCAAGGATCATTTAAAAAGATAAATGAGATTTATTTCCTACTTAGAAATATATGAGATCTTGAAGAAATATTATATTGAGATTCTTCTCAAAAGATGGGATTCTCTTAATATTATTTTGGGCTCAAAAGATTTGTATGTAGAATAAAGCATCTTACCAAAATAATAGAGAATATGGTTGAAGTATATTCTTGTAAGGTAATTTGGAAATAAGATTTTAATCATGTAGAGAATAAATATTTGTAAACCAAATTTTGTAAAGATAGGTTTGAACGAAATAATTCATCGAAGATAAAATAGGGTATTTTGTAAAAACAAATTTTCCATAAAAAGATTTGTGAAAATATTGTTCGTGTGTCTCAATGTCATAACTATCACTATAACAATAGTTATAGTGGTACCTATGACATTAGTGTATCCAACATTAACTATTTCGATTCTTCCTAGAACTAAGATACAAAAGATAAATAAATCTTCGGTCTTGACTTGTAGTAGCTTGAAGAATCTCGTATTCCATTTCGTTTTTTCTTGCTATAAAAATCTATCAACACTTTCACAAGAACGTTACGCGCAACATGATATGATTAAACAAAATAACGTCTTAGTTGACATCATCAAAACTATAAAAGGACTAGGTCCAACAACATTGAATGGGTAGTAGTCTAATGGAAGATTCAAACCTATTTTTAGCCCAAGTTCTAGCCCCTTTGTAGACAAATTTTTGTTTTTGTTTTATTAATTTTTTTTAACTTTATTTCACAGCTTCCCCGAAAAAGCTCATTTAATCAATTTTTGCTATCAATTAGTTTTAGCTATTAAGGTCACAAAATTAAAAACATTTAACAAATATTTATAACCTTTTTCTTAGAAGTATGCTCCGTAGAAGTTCAATTAAAAAAAAAAAAAAGGAAATCATCATTATAACTCAACATCATACAACTTTACACAAACAACTATATTTTTCTATAAAATTTTTTTTCCAAAATTTCTGTTTTATGAAAAAATTTCTTTCAAGATTTTCATGTAATATTTTTCTATACTTGTACACAAGCATTTTGAGGATTTATTAGATGATATTTGCGTTGGAATCAATCACAACTTGCTTTTACTTTAAGAAACTCAACCTAGTTTCAAAGTAGGCTCATATTAGTCCTAGTTTCACCGTAAGTTATGATTTTATTTTTAATTTTTCTTTTCATTGATTTTTTTTTTTTCTTCTTCTTCTTCTAGTAGACCATCTTAAAACTTACAAATAAAAATAGTTATAGTAGATTTTTTTTTTAAATATACACCCCCTCTCTCTTTTAAATGTATTTTCCCTTTTTTCCAAAATCAAAATTAAAAATATTGGAGAATATAATACATACTCATTTTCTTTAATCTTCCCACTTGATTAAAATAATACACTCATTTAATAAACAAGTGGGAAGATCAAAAGAAATGGGAGGTTAGTAGTATATTGGAATAGAATTTTTATTTATGTTAAATTAGATATTATCAAATATTAATGGTCTTTCATATATGTGTGGATACCCGTATCCGTATGACCGTATCCTCCCAAAAAAACTCTATTATGTAAACACGACTCATATTTTGACGCTAACTTATACGGTTTACTAATGTTGAATTCTAGTGTAATCGTGTTGATGCATAAAGGAGTCGAAATGTGAAATGTCGCTTAAATAAATGTTCATTGGTTCATTTGAAGTCTAACCTAATTCACGTAGTAGAGCATCTAAACCCAATACACAATAGCAACCCAAACACATTGCATTGGGCCCTTTTCCTTACAAGAGACCAATTCTCCAAAATTTCTAAATTTAGGTACGGTAACTAAAACCTCTATTTAGCTCTTTTTTATTAGGAAAAACCAACCTCATGGGTCTTCTTATTTTAACAGTACCGTTAAAATGAATATTTTTCATATTTTCGGGTCTCCGGTATAAAACCGAGCCCGAGTCTACTCTTGGCCTACTTTTCGAGGCCCTTAACCCAGCACAATCCAACTAGCCCCTCAATGAGTTGTCCAGTCGAGTGCCTTGGAGCATAAGCAAAGTAGTTATACTGTATATTTCTAAATCTCACGAAATCAAAACTTGGAAAGATGCGAAATATTGCAGGAAAACGTCTCCTAAACCGCCTCAGCTGATGCGGTTACCTCAGAGAGCCGCATGGCCTCATGCGGTTTCCATGCCTTTTCTACCTAATTACTATAAATACGAGCCTTTCCCGAAGTTCCTATAGATTCATTCATTAGCAACTTCTATTCAGATTTAAACATAAATCAGAATACATTACACATAATCACAAGAGTATAATCTTTCCAAATTCTAGAAATTATTTAATTGGTGATTTCAAAACTTATGCTCTATTTTACACTCTATATTTTAAATCAACCAAATGGGAAAATACAAGTTGTAAAATCAATCAAAATTCATAAATGATCAAAATATTCTAGATCTGATTAACATCTCACGTAAATATACAATTCATACATGCAAAATACATTTCACAAACAAATCTCACACGTAAATATTCTAGATCTGATTAACATCGATCAGATTCCGTCTAAACACATCGATCAGATTCATCCTAAACACATCTGATTAACATCGATCAGATCAAAATATTCTAGATCTGATGTGTGGGATATTGATTACCATGGTCCATTTCCTTCTAAAGGCTCCGAGACCTTTACTAATCCACTATTACTATAAATCAAATTACTCTAATTTGATGAGCAAGATCTATGTAGTAACGAATTTACTTTGTAGATCTAGTTTATAGAAATTATACCTTCTAAAGGAATTAAATGGGCACAAAAGAGAATAGTGAGAAAACACCATTCAACTATGGTGTGCAAACAGTAGACAATAGTGCAAAGCCCCAAAATGATCCAGGAAGCTCACATTGACTCATCATAGATTGAACCATATCTATTAAGGTTCGAGTTCTCTTGCCTAAGAGGCAAGACTCGCATGTACCATATGATTCAAAATCAAATGGTTTGAGAACTTTGGTCTCAACAAGTCTCTTTATGCGTCTATCGTTTATGTGACCTAAACGACAATGCCAAAGGTAGGATTTGTTTGATTCATTTTCAAAGCTTCTTGTTGAACCAAAAATGGTCAAGGCGAGCAAAGGCGGTTTTTGCCTAAATCACGGTTTGGGTCCTTGGGCTCGAGCCATGGACTAGGCCACGGTCCTAAGGTCCACCCAAGCTTATTTTGAGTGAATTTAAACAATAATATCTTGGTCAAGCTTGGTGGGTCAAGGAAGTCAAGGAAAGTCGAGAAGGAGAGCAACCGAAAGTCGACAAATGTGCTATTTTGAATGTGATCGCTTGAGTGCACCCATGTGGGTTCGAACCCCAATAAAACACGAGCCAACAAGGTCCAAGAAAGTCAGCTATGGGGAGAATTCGGCTGACCCAAAGAAGCCCTCAAAATGATACATTATTTTGTGCTTTAAGTCGTTTTCACTAGTGTCACTTTCATTACTTTATGCTTTATTGTTTTTAACATGAAATCTGATTTGTGAAGAGGTTGGACGTCCCACATGCTCCCCAAAGGTCTATCATGACCCTTGGATGATCACCTAAAAGCGTGGAGAGGATTGGCCACATGCTCACTATCACACTTTATCTTTTTGTAGTATGTTGTTTTCCTTTGAATTTTTCAGCTCATGTGAGCTTGTTGTAGCCGTTTTTTTGTATGTTTCATGGGCCTCTATGAGCCCTTAGATTAGATATTAGATGAAGGGTCAAGATTAGAACAAGGGTCTTATATAAACCCTCACTCTACCCTTGCATTTTTCAGATTTTGATATTGAATGAAAACCCTAGAGTTTTAAGAGTTGAGTGTTCATCATTTTCTCCTTGCTTTGTGCTTGAGATTTATGATTAATTAGTTAGTGGCTTAGTGCTTAACTAATTAAACCCCTAAATCTATTACTTTGTGTTTAGATTTAGGTACTATCTTTATGTTTCCTTTTGCTTTACAAAAATCAGAAAAATCATCACAAAAACACAACACTTTGGCCGAAAATTTCTAGGGTTTCACAAGTCGATTTTAGTTCATCCTTTGAGTGAAACTTAACCCATCTAGTTTCATTCCAAATTGGTTATCAAAGCTTTGGTTGGGTTTGAAGCACAAGATCCCACCTTTGTGCTTAAGAAACACACGGTCCAAAACAATTCTTGAGGTACCCAAAAATTTTTCAGATTTGTTCCTTTGGTTATTCCAATGGGTATGTTTCTTCCTTTTGATGTTTCTTGTGATACTACTCTTGGTGAGACCATGTTTGATTCTATGGAGAAAACTAGAAGAGAGCTTGAAATCAAAATGAGTCGAATGAGGGGTAGACCTATCCCTAACCCTAACCTTGTGATCTTGAGGGAGTTAGAAGCTAGAATGGCTCGGTTAGGAGGAGAGCCACCCCCTAACCATGGCCGTGTGATGTGTAGAGCATTACATGCTCAAACCCTAACCCTAGAAGAGAATCACCAAGTCCAAAACTTTAGATCTAGGTGTACCATTATGGGAAGGGTTTGTAATTTGGTTGTTGATGGGGAAAGTTGCAATAATGTTGCCTCAAATACTCTCATTGAAAAACTAGCCTTACCTACACATGATCACCCTAACCCTTACAAGATGAAATGGCAAAAAAATGGAGCCGAGATGAGTGTGATGGTGGTTAGACAATGCTTGGTTTCTTTCTCCATTGGAAGGGATTACATGGATGAGGTTTTGTGTGATGTGATTCCCATGGATGCTTGTCACCTTCTCTTGGGGAGACCTTGGAAGTTGAAAAGAAATGCTAAACATGATGAGAGGGACAATACTTATACTTTTAAAATTGGAGCTAAGAAAATCAAACTTACACCCTTACCTCCGATTTTGAAGAACCCTAACCCTCCCTCCTTGATTGGGTCTCACGAAAAAGTGAAGGTTGATGGGAGACCCTAAATGAAACAAGTGCAAACTGAAAAGGTGGTGGTAAAGCCGTGTGATATGATGCTAGGGAACATACCAACACCCCTACCTTCTACCTTGAAGTATTCCACCCCACCCTCCATGGTTGAGCCAAGCAAAGATGTTGTATTAAGTGGCGGACCAGAAATGAAGCTAGGGTTTGGTCATGGGAAAGATGTGCTCGTACTCCTTGTTAAGGACAATCCTAGAGCAATAGGGCAAGGCAAAGGAGAGGATCCCAACGAAGTCAAAACTGAAATTTTGGGAAACTCAATCAAGAGCAAGGAAAGTGAATCATTTGGAGATGCAAAGGTTGATGTTTTACAAAGTTCAAGTGAGTTCTTGAGATGGAAGTTCAAAGTGGGAACTAACAATACCAAAAAAATGCTATGTGGTTATCATAACCAAGTCTACTCAAATGGTTTCATGAAATGGGGATTCAAAGGAGGAACTAAGCTTGAACAAAAAGAGCTAAGTGATGATCTCCCACAATGCTCTCCTAAGTTCAAGAAAGAAGATCCTAAGGATGTACTAGGGTTAGCACTCGAGCCAAGGGAACCGAAAGTGTTGGAGAAGAAAAATCAATCCTAATGGTCAAGAACAACCCTAGGACAATAAGAAGGAACAAAGGAGAGGAGCACAAATTTGATGGAACCACCGTGCTTATTGTGAAAATTCCGAACCATTACAAGGATGAGTCCATTGGAAGTGCAAGGAATGATGGCATGGAAAGGCCAAGAAGAACCATGAAATGGAGGATCATGGAAAGGAATGACCGTAGCAAGGAGTGGCGTCATGGTGATCCTAAGCAAGCTTCAATTGAGTTTGGGTATGAAGAGCTTGAGGATGAGCTAGGAAATAAATGTAGATTCAAGGAAGCCATGGTAAGAGAAGAGAGTAGGGTCATTTGCACGAGCCAAACAAGGAACAATTATTCTCTCGATCAATCTCTAGGCCTATGGTGTTCTTGGGCATCAACAATCATGAAGTCCAATTCTTGTCAAGAAGCAAAGGGGGTATCAATCAATCTCATCAACGATCAAAGTTCAAACTGAGCAAGAGGAAGAGAGACCGAGGATTTGAGGGCAAATCCTTTTCAAGAAGAGGAGATTGAACCAAAAATGGTCAAGGCGAGCAAAGGCGGTTTTTGCCTAAATCACGGTTTGGGTCCTTGGGCTCGAGCCATAGACTAGGCCACGGTCCTAAGGTCCACCCAAGCTTATTTTGAGTGAATTTAAACAATAATATCTTGGTCAAGCTTGGTGGGTCAAGGAAGTCAAGGAAAGTCAAGAAGGAGAAAGAACCGAAAGTCGACAAATGTGCTATTTTGAATGTGATCGCTTGAGTGCACCCATGTGGGTTCGAACCCCAATAAAACACGAGCCAACAAGGTCCAAGAAAGTCAGCTATGAGGAGAATTCGGCTGACCCAAAGAAGCCCTCAAAATGATACATTATTTTGTGCTTTAAGTCGTTTTCACTAGTGTCACTTTCATTACTTTATGCTTTATTGTTTTTAGCTTATGAAATCTGATTTGTGAAGAGGTTGGCCTACCCACATGCTCCCCCAAAGGTCTATCATGACCCTTGGATGATCACCTAAAAGCATGCTGAGGATTGGTACACGTCACTATCACACTTTATGCTTTTGTAGTTTGTTGTTTTCCTTTGAATTTTTCAGCTCATGTGAGCTTGTTGTAGCCGTTTTTTTTGTATGTTTCATGGGCCTCTATGAGCCCTTAGATTAGATATTAGATGAAGGGTCAAGATTAGAACAAGGGTCTTATATAAACCCTCACTCTACCCTTGCATTTTTCAGATTTTGATATTGAATGAAAACCCTAGAGTTTTAAGAGTTGAGTGTTCATCATTTTCTCCTTGCTTTGTGCTTGAGATTTATGATTAATTAGTTAGTGGCTTAGTGCTTAACTAATTAAACCCCTAAATCTATTACTTTGTGTTTAGATTTAGGTACTATCTTTATGTTTCCTTTTGCTTTACAAAAATCAGAAAAATCATCACAAAAACACAACACTTTGGCCGAAAATTTCTAGGGTTTCACAAGTCGATTTTAGTTCATCCTTTGAGTGAAACGTAACCCATCTAGTTTCATTCCACTTGTTCTCTACGTGATAAACATCATTGACATCGTTTAAAACATAAATACCTCCAATTGAAATGGCTTCACCGTAAACCATATCATTAAATGAAAAAGTACATCGATTGTTCTTAATCATAAAGCAAAAGTCTTCCGCATCTAATACGGAAACAGAGATAATGTTTTTTTTCTAAATTGGTACAAAATAACAATTATTCAAATGCAACTCTAAACCACTAGCTAGAGTGATCGAGTACAAAAGTTCCCACGGAAATGGCCGTTACTCTAGCTCCATTGCCCATGCGGAGATTTACATCACCCTTGGCTAGTGCTCGCACGTTTCTCATCCCCTGCAAGTGATTACAAAGGTGAGATCCACATCCAGTATCTAATACCCATATAGAAATGTCAGCATGATTGATGTCTATCATATAGAGATGAGAAGGAACAATACCTGTGGATGTCGAACACCCATCTTTCTTTTCCTTCAAGTACTTGGGACAATTGCGCTACCAATGACCAACTTCACCACAATGGTTGCAAGTGTCTTTGATGTTTTCTTTTCTTAATCTTGGGTTTGGGCTTGCTATTCCCTTTCCCTTATTTTTCTTGAATTGAGCTTTGTTAGCTGCATTCCCTTTCTTAAACCCGAGACTCATGTTCTTCATTTTCATAGCAAGAACGTCTTTCTTCTCCATCTCGTTCACTTCCATGTCTCTCTCGGCTTGAACCAAGAGAGAGTGAAGCTCGTGATAACTCTTATCCATGTTGTTCATATTATAGTTTACTCGGAAATGAGCAAACTTATTTGGAAGTGAGTGGAAGATTCGGTTAATCGCAAGTTTTTTCGGAATAGCACATTTTTGACGCTCAAGAGTGTCCATGTACTCAATCATTTTGAGCACATGAGGACCAACTTTTTGACCCTTTTCAAGCTTAGCATTGAAAAACCGCACCGCGGCTTCATAAAGCCTAATTTGCGGTGCCCTAGAGAACATTGTTGTCACTCTAGTGAATATCTCATATGCACTTTTGTGAGTGACGAAATGGAGGTTGAGAGTTGGTGACATTGACCAAATCAACACATTTTTCACATCATTGTCAACCTTTAGGTGATCCTCATAGGCGGTTCGTGCCGCCGCGGAGGACCTAGCCCCGGGTTCGTCGAAAGGTTGTTCGGTAAGGTACTTAAGCACATTGTCGGATTAAGCGGTGCCCCTTATAGTCGAATACCATTCGACAAAGTTGCTACCGTCATCTTTTAGGATACACTTATCCATCACGGTTCTCAACCGTGAATCTTTACCCAAAATGGGTGCGGGAGCGAAAGTTGACATTGCAATTTCAAAATTAATTCTACAACAAAATAAGAGGAAATATATAAGCATTCATTGTATTCAAAAACATTTGTTAAAACTCTTAAAACAAATGCCCATTTATATAATGAACTCCCACGAAATTATATAAAAGATTCCGAGACTCTTTCTTAGATAAAATTAGAAATCTCATGTTTCCTTTTATGTAAAAAAACAATAAGTCAAAACTAGACTAATTCTACACTAGGACTCTCGGTTGATGATTTTCTATAAAATGCATCTTTTAGCTCCAAATAACTCTTATTTGGTTGAGTTTAAACCAATTTAGCATGAGACCACTTCTCACTACTTACCCATGGTAACGAGGTTCCGCGTTGTGGAGGTCCTCATGAACATGGGGTTCATAGTTGCTACAATTGGAAACACTTAACCTCAGTTTATTTTAATAATGTGGGTGATCTTGTCAATTTAGTCATAAAATTCTTTATAAGTGAACTAATTTAAGAAACGTGACTTAAATCGACAATCATAGTTGGAGGTATGTAGCATGCATGGCGATTTTGGCATGAAAACAAACAAACAAGCAAACACACAAGCATAAATCCTAATATGGCCACCTAAGAAATGAAACAAAATTACAAGGAGTTACAAATTGGAAACCAACTCCTTTGGTCCCTCTTCAAATGGACTTCTTCCTTGGCTCTTCCTTGTGTGCTTTAGAACTCTTCCAAGGCACCATCACGATCAATCGCCGGTCTTCGATTTACAAATAGTTACAAATTTAATTTACAAATATTTACAAATATATAGCAATCCTATTATACATTTATAAATGAAATAAACTAATTAAATTACAAGCCGGCGATACGAGATCGCAATTAATTACATCACAACCAATATTCCCTTTCATTACGGGTAATATCGGCAAAAATAAAAGCAACTATAGCCATACTAGGTAAAATAAAAATTCATTCAAATGACATTCATCCATTCAAACAAAAAAAAAAAAACCAAATGCTTATGTATAAAATCATGCCAAAATCGCCCGAACTTATTGATTGATTTAACGGCTTAAATCTCGGTCTCACAATTTATCGATTATTACCCTAATAATTAATAAATAATTCTTAAAACACTTTTAAGTATAAAATAGAACTTCTAAACTGATTTAGAACACCCAAAAATTAGTTTCACTAATTCATGGTGATATTTGGACCAAAAATGGTCAAGGCTAGCAAAGGCGGTTTTTGTCCAAATCACGGTTTAGGTCCTTGGGCTCGAACCATGGGCTAGGTCCCGATCCTAAGGTCCACCCAAGCTTATTTTGAGTGAATTTAAACAATAATATCTTGGTCAAGCTTGGTGGGTCAAGGAAGTCAAGAAAAGTCAAGACGAAGAGCAACCGAAAGTCGACTAAAGTGCTATTTTTGTTTGTGATCGCTCGAGTGCACCCAAGTGGGTTCGAACCACAAGCCAAGTAAATCTTCAAGAGCAAACTCAAGTGGGTACAAGACCCAAGTCAGCCGAAATTCAATCCAAGAGAAGCTCACATGTTTCTCCTCAACATGTCCCTTTCCTACATGTCACTATCTACCTTTTATGCTTTATGCTTTTTACTTTAAGTATTTGTTGTTTTATGTTTAAAATTTTCAGCTCATGTGAGCCTAAGTGGACCGAGTATTTGATGTAATTCAAGGGTTAATTGTAGCCTTTAGATCTCCTTTAAATGTAGGGTCAAGATTAGAGGAAGGGTAGTATATAACCTCCTCTCATTGCCTTGTAAATTTTTCAGATTTTGTGAATGAAAAAAAACCCTAGTTTTATTTGAGTGTTCTTCCTTCTCTCATTACTTTGTGTTTGAGATTTGTGAGAGATTAGTTTAGTGGCTTTGTGCTTAAACTAATCAAACCCTAAATCTATTACTTTGTGTGTAGATTTAGGCACTATCTTTATGTTCTTTCTTTTAACAACAAAAATCAGAAAAAATACTTCAAAAAAATCATCACTTGGCCGAGTATTTCATCATTGTTTCAAGTTCGATTTTGTTCATCCCTTGAGTGAAACTTGATCCTCATAAGTTTCACTCCAAATTGGTTATCAAAGCTTAGGTTTGTTCCTTGTTTTCGATTTGCTTTTTGTATTGCCGAGTTGTTCTTGTTTCCTTCTTATTTTCGATTCATTTTTTGTGTTACTCGGTTATATTCTTGTTTTTTCATCTTTCATTTTTTCGTTTTTCTCTTTTAATTTTCTTGTTTCCACAAAACTTCCACAAAATTCTCACAAATTTTCACAAAATGGTTGAAGATCTACGCTTGTGTTAGTGTTGGTTTCGGTTTTTACAATCAAAGGTCCAAACTTTACTTGAAAATTTTCAGATTTGTTCTTTGATTATTTCAATGGATGTGTTCCACCATTTTGGTGTTTCACTTGATACTACTCTTGGTGAGACCATGTATGATTCTATGGAGAAAGCTAGAAGAGAGCTTGAAAACAAAATGAGTCAAATGAGGGGTAAACTTAAACCTAACCCTAATCTTGATCTTGCGACTTTGAGAGATAGCTTGGCTCGGTTAGGAGGAGAGCCACCCCTAACCATGGCCGTGTGATGTGTAGGGGCATGCTTGCTCAAACCCTAACCCTAACCCTAGAAGAGAATCACCAAGTCGAAATCTTTAGGTCTAGGTGTACCATTATGGGAAGGGTTTGTAATTTGGTTGTTGATGAGGAAAGTTGTGTTAGTTTTGCCTCAAATACTCTCATTGAAAAACTAGCCTTACCTACACAAGATCACCCTAACCCTTACAAGATGAAATGGCGAAAAAAGTGGAGCCGAGGTGAGTGTGATGGTGGTTAGACAATGCTTGGTTTCTTTCTCCATTGGAAGGGATTACAAGGATGAGGTTTTGTGTGATGTGATTCCCATGGATGCTTGTCATCTCCTCTTGGGGAGACCATGGAAATTGGAGAGAAATGCTCATCATGATGGGAGGGACAATACCTACACTTTCAAGATTGGAGCTAAGAAAATCAAACTTGCACCCTTACCTCCGATTTTGAATAACCCTAACCCACCCTCCTTGGTTGAGTCACACGACAACATGAAGGTTGATGGGGGACCCGAAATGAAACAAGTGCAAGCTGAAATGGGGATGATAAAGCCGTGGGATATGATACAAGAGGGCATACCAACCCACCTACCTTCTACCTTGAAGTATTCCACCCCACCTTCCATGTTTGAGCCTTACAAAGAAGTGATATTGAGTGAAGAGGCCGAAATAAGTGAAGGGATGGATGTTGGTGAGAAATTGACCCTTCACTTTGCAAAAGATGATCCTAACAATCAAGAGGAAAGCATGGGATACAATGCCAAGCATCGGGACGAGTATGATCATGAGATGTGTTTGGCTAATGTCAAGAGAAAGGTGTTCATGTGGTATGAGAATGTTGATACAAGCAAAGAGTCAAGGGAATTTCTAAAATGGAAATTCAAAGTGAATAATAACAACAAGGAGCTACTATGTGATCATCCTACTCAAGTCTACTCAAGTGGATTCATGAAATGGGGATTCAAAGGGGGAACTAAGTTTGAACAAAAAGAGCTAAGTGATGATCTTCTACAACCTTCACCTAAGTTCAAGAAAGAAGATGGCTCAAGTGAAAGTCCAAAGATCGACTTGTGGGAGGGGAACACGGCCCTCAAAGCCACACCCGAATTAATCACACTCCTTATGTCGTCTAATCCCACAAGTACCTTCATGATCGAGAGTGTAGCCCTCCATGTGATCAAAGACAACCCTAGAGCAATAAGGGGAAGTCAAGGAGAGGAGCTCAATGAGCTCAAAACTGAAAATTTGGGAAACTCGATCAAGTGCAAAGGAAGTGAATCATTTGGAGATGCAAAGGTCGATGTGCTAGAAAGTTCAAGTGAGTCCTTGAAATGGGAAAGAGACGTGGGACTCATCATTGACAAAGGGTGGCTAATTGGCGGTCCTAAACATGAGGAACTTCGAGTTGTGCTAGGGGTTAATTGTGAATCCAAAGAAAGCATGAGTAAGGTGGAGTGCAAGTTCAATTCAATGAACCGAGTTTACAAGAATCAATCTCTCATTCAATCTCTAAGCAAGTGGAATTCTTGGAAGTCTAGAGCCATGGAGCCCAAAGTTGGTCATGGGGCTCATGGGGCACCCCTCATCATGTTCTACGATTCAAGTCATGAAGCCAACAAGAGTCCGAGTCGAGAAGGAGGCAAAGGATCAAGCCATGAGTCAAGCTATAGTCCAAACCGAGCAAGAGGAAGAGAGACCGAGGATTTGAGGACAAATCCTTTTCAAGGAGAGGAGATTGGACCAAAAATGGTCAAGGCTAGCAAAGGCGGTTTTTGTCCAAATCACGGTTTAGGTCCTTGGGCTCGAACCATGGGCTAGGTCCCGATCCTAAGGTCCACCCAAGCTTATTTTGAGTGAATTTAAACAATAATATCTTGGTCAAGCTTGGTGGGTCAAGGAAGTCAAGAAAAGTCAAGGCAGAAGAGCAACCGAAAGTCGACTAAAGTGCTATTTTTGTTTGTGATCGCTCGAGTGCACCCAAGTGGGTTCGAACCACAAGCCAAGTAAATCTTCAAGCGCAGACTCAAGAGGGTACAAGACCCAAGTCGCCCGAAATTCAATCCAAGAGAAGCTCACATGTTTCTCCTCAACATGTCCCTTTCCTACCTGTCACTATCTACCTTTTTTGCTTTATGCTTTTTACTTTAAGTATTTGTTGTTTTATGTTTAAAATTTTCAGCTCATGTGAGCCTAAGTGGACCGAGTATTTGATGTAATTCAAGGGTTAATTGTAGCCTTTAGATCTCCTTTAAATGTAGGGTCAAGATTAGAGGAAGGGTAGTATATAACCTCCTCTCATTGCCTTGTAAATTTTTCAGATTTTGTGAATGAAAAAAAACCCTAGTTTTATTTGAGTGTTCTTCCTTCTCTCATTACTTTGTGTTTGAGATTTGTGAGAGATTAGTTTAGTGGCTTTGTGCTTAAACTAATCAAACCCTAAATCTATTACTTTGTGTGTAGATTTAGGCACTATCTTTATGTTCTTTCTTTTAACAACAAAAATCAGAAAAAATACTTCAAAAAAATCATCACTTGGCCGAGTATTTCATCATTGTTTCAAGTTCGATTTTGTTCATCCCTTGAGTGAAACTTGATCCTCATAAGTTTCACTCCAAATTGGTTATCAAAGCTTAGGTTTGTTCCTTGTTTTCGATTTGCTTTTTGTATTGCCGAGTTGTTCTTGTTTCCTTCTTATTTTCGATTCATTTTTTGTGTTACTCGGTTATATTCTTGTTTTTTCATCTTTCATTTTTTCGTTTTTCTCTTTTAATTTTCTTGTTTCCACAAAACTTCCACAAAATTCTCACAAATTTTCACAAAATGGTTGAAGATCTACGCTTGTGTTAGTGTTGGTTTCGGTTTTTACAATCAAAGGTCCAAACTTTACTTGAAAATTTTCAGATTTGTTCTTTGATTATTTCAATGGATGTGTTCCACCATTTTGGTGTTTCACTTGATACTACTCTTGGTGAGACCATGTATGATTCTATGGAGAAAGCTAGAAGAGAGCTTGAAAACAAAATGAGTCAAATGAGGGGTAAACTTAAACCTAACCCTAATCTTGATCTTGCGACTTTGAGAGATAGCTTGGCTCGGTTAGGAGGAGAGCCACCCCCTAACCATGGCCGTGTGATGTGTAGGGGCATGCTTGCTCAAACCCTAACCCTAACCCTAGAAGAGAATCACCAAGTCGAAATCTTTAGGTCTAGGTGTACCATTATGGGAAGGGTTTGTAATTTGGTTGTTGATGAGGAAAGTTGTGTTAGTTTTGCCTCAAATACTCTCATTGAAAAACTAGCCTTACCTACACAAGATCACCCTAACCCTTACAAGATGAAATGGCGAAAAAATGGAGCCGAGGTGAGTGTGATGGTGGTTAGACAATGCTTGGTTTCTTTCTCCATTGGAAGGGATTACAAGGATGAGGTTTTGTGTGATGTGATTCCCATGGATGCTTGTCATCTCCTCTTGGGGAGACCATGGAAATTGGAGAGAAATGCTCATCATGATGGGAGGGACAATACCTACACTTTCAAGATTGGAGCTAAGAAAATCAAACTTGCACCCTTACCTCCGATTTTGAATAACCCTAACCCACCCTCCTTGGTTGAGTCACACGACAACATGAAGGTTGATGGGGGACCCGAAATGAAACAAGTGCAAGCTGAAATGGGGATGATAAAGCCGTGGGATATGATACAAGAGGGCATACCAACCCACCTACCTTCTACCTTGAAGTATTCCACCCCACCTTCCATGTTTGAGCCTTACAAAGAAGTGATATTGAGTGAAGAGGCCGAAATAAGTGAAGGGATGGATGTTGGTGAGAAATTGACCCTTCACTTTGCAAAAGATGATCCTAACAATCAAGAGGAAAGCATGGGATACAATGCCAAGCATCGGGACGAGTATGATCATGAGATGTGTTTGGCTAATGTCAAGAGAAAGGTGTTCATGTGGTATGAGAATGTTGATACAAGCAAAGAGTCAAGGGAATTTCTAAAATGGAAATTCAAAGTGAATAATAACAACAAGGAGCTACTATGTGATCATCCTACTCAAGTCTACTCAAGTGGATTCATGAAATGGGGATTCAAAGGGGGAACTAAGTTTGAACAAAAAGAGCTAAGTGATGATCTTCTACAACCTTCACCTAAGTTCAAGAAAGAAGATGGCTCAAGTGAAAGTCCAAAGATCGACTTGTGGGAGGGGAACACGGCCCTCAAAGCCACACCCGAATTAATCACACTCCTTATGTCGTCTAATCCCACAAGTACCTTCATGATCGAGAGTGTAGCCCTCCATGTGATCAAAGACAACCCTAGAGCAATAAGGGGAAGTCAAGGAGAGGAGCTCAATGAGCTCAAAGCGAAAATTTGGGAAACTCGATCAAGTGCAAAGGAAGTGAATCATTTGGAGATGCAAAGGTCGATGTGCTAGAAAGTTCAAGTGAGTCCTTGAAATGGGAAAGAGACGTGGGACTCATCATTGACAAAGGGTGGCTAATTGGCGGTCCTAAACATGAGGAACTTCGAGTTGTGCTAGGGGTTAATTGTGAATCCAAAGAAACCATGAGTAAGGGGGAGAGCAAGTTCAATTCAATGAACCGAGTTTACAAGAATCAATCTCTCATTCAATCTCTAAGCAAGTGGAATTCTTGGAAGTCTAGAGCCATGGAGCCCAAAGTTGGTCATGGGGCTCATGGGGCACCCCTCATCATGTTCTACGATTCAAGTCATGAAGCCAACAAGAGTCCGAGTCGAGAAGGAGGCAAAGGATCAAGCCATGAGTCAAGCTATAGTCCAAACCGAGCAAGAGGAAGAGAGACCGAGGATTTGAGGACAAATCCTTTTCAAGGAGAGGAGATTGGACCAAAAATGGTCAAGGCTAGCAAAGGCGGTTTTTGTCCAAATCACGGTTTAGGTCCTTGGGCTCGAACCATGGGCTAGGTCCCGATCCTAAGGTCCACCCAAGCTTATTTTGAGTGAATTTAAACAATAATATCTTGGTCAAGCTTGGTGGGTCAAGGAAGTCAAGAAAAGTCAAGACGAAGAGCAACCGAAAGTCGACTAAAGTGCTATTTTTGTTTGTGATCGCTCGAGTGCACCCAAGTGGGTTCGAACCACAAGCCAAGTAAATCTTCAAGAGCAAACTCAAGTGGGTACAAGACCCAAGTCAGCCGAAATTCAATCCAAGAGAAGCTCACATGTTTCTCCTCAACATGTCCCTTTCCTACATGTCACTATCTACCTTTTATGCTTTATGCTTTTTACTTTAAGTATTTGTTGTTTTATGTTTAAAATTTTCAGCTCATGTGAGCCTAAGTGGACCGAGTATTTGATGTAATTCAAGGGTTAATTGTAGCCTTTAGATCTCCTTTAAATGTAGGGTCAAGATTAGAGGAAGGGTAGTATATAACCTCCTCTCATTGCCTTGTAAATTTTTCAGATTTTGTGAATGAAAAAAAACCCTAGTTTTATTTGAGTGTTCTTCCTTCTCTCATTACTTTGTGTTTGAGATTTGTGAGAGATTAGTTTAGTGGCTTTGTGCTTAAACTAATCAAACCCTAAATCTATTACTTTGTGTGTAGATTTAGGCACTATCTTTATGTTCTTTCTTTTAACAACAAAAATCAGAAAAAATACTTCAAAAAAATCATCAGTTGGCCGAGTATTTCATCATTGTTTCAAGTTCGATTTTGTTCATCCCTTGAGTGAAACTTGATCCTCATAAGTTTCACTCCAATATTAGTTCATTATTATGGTCATTTGCAAATTACATTACCTTTAATCATAACCATTTATGAATAGATCATAAAAATACATAATAAAATAATATAAAACCAATTTTATTTTGGAAAAATTTTGTATATTTTGTTACACTTCCAGAATGTCAAAAATGCGAAGTTTGGTCAAAATTGTTTTTTTTTTACGAAATAATTTTGGAACAATAAGCATACGGTTTCATCGATTTTATCTCATAAAATCAATAAAACTTCCAAAATAGTAAGGAAAAATGCCATATTTATACCGTAGCATCCCCCAAATATATACGAATATTGGTATAAATTTCATGTCCATAAAACAACGATTAATATATTTTGGACATAAAAATTCATTATATACCGATTTTTATAAAATTTTTGCAAAACTCAAAATCAAATTTTGAAAATTTACATGAAGAAAGTATAAATAGCATATTTCATTGTGTAAAAATTTAGTCACCAGATTCAAATTATAACTATTTATAGATATTATTTAGCCAAAACCACATCTTTTTGACTCGGTTTTGTATAAATATCATTATAATTAGCAAAATAAATCCAAAAATTACGAAATTTGACCAGTAAATAAGTGAGACCAGTAACTATGCATAAGCATAAAATTCACTTATGTTTATCATTAGATTTAGTTTATCCTTTTATGTTTTCATTTATCTCACAAATTTCAGAAAATCAAACACAATACTACACTAGTTGGCCGAGATTTTCATAACTTTTATAAACCGATTTTAGTTGTTCTCTTGAGTGAAATCTAACCCCTTAGGTTTCATTCCAAATTGGTCATCAAAGCCTAGGTTTGTTCTTGTTTTTCGGTTTGTTCTTTGTTTTTTCGGTTTGCTCTTGTTTTCCTCTTTTATTTTTTCGTTTCTGGAGTGAAACTTATGGGCTAAGAATCACTCAATAACTTAATCAAAACAAGCATGAAATTACGAAATTTGACCAGTAAATAAGTGAGACCAGTAACTATGCATGCTATAAAAATTTCGAGTTAAAACTCATTTTATCACTATTTTTGGATTTTTACATATTTATTCTCAATAAATACATAAAAACTTCCAAAAATGAACAAAATAAATTTGTTACTACAAGCCGGCTCTGATACCACATGAAGGTTTCGAGACGTTTACTAATCCACTATTAGTATAAATCAAATTACTCTAATTTGATGAACAAGATCTATGTAGTAACGAATTTACTTTGT
This sequence comes from Dianthus caryophyllus, assembly GCA_023091065.1. NCBI lineage: Eukaryota > Viridiplantae > Streptophyta > Magnoliopsida > Caryophyllales > Caryophyllaceae > Dianthus > Dianthus caryophyllus. The sequence continues at coordinate 22,028,007 of CM041520.1, forward strand.
AGATCTAATTTATAGAAATTATACCTTCTAAAGGAATTAAATGGACACGAAAGAGAATAGTGAGAAAACACCATTCAACTGTGGTGTGCAAACAGTAGACAATAGTGCAAAGCCCCAAAATGATCCAGGAAGCTCACTTTGACTCATCATAGATTGAACCATATCTATTAAGGTTCGGTTTCTCCTTTCTGCAACACCATTCAACTGTGGTGTGCTCGGAGGAGTCCATTGTGACACTATGCCACAATTTTTAAGATGTAAATCATACTCATTATTTAGATATTCACCACCACGATCTGATCGTAGTGCTTTTGTCTTCTTATCTAACTGATTCTCTACTTCATTTTGAAATTCTTTAAATTTTCTCAAAAGCATCACTTTAATGCCTCATTAAGTAAATATAACCATATCTACTTAAGTCATCGGTAAAAGTAATGAAGTAATGATATCCTCCTCTAGCGGTGATGTTTAATGGACCAGACACATCGGTATGTATGAGTCCTAAAACCACACTAGCTCGTGCCCATTTACCACAAAAGGGTGGACGAGTTCTCTTGCCTAAGAGGCAAGACTCGCATGTACCATATGATTCAAAATCAAATGGTTTGAGAACTTTGGTCTCAACAAGTCTCTTTATGCGTCTATCGTTTATGTGACCTAAACGATAATGCCAAAGGTAGGATTTGTTTGATTCATTTTCAAAGCTTCTTGTTCTCTACGTGATAAACATCATTGGAGTGAAACTTATGGGGATAAGAATCACTCAAAGGATGAACAAAATCGAACCTTGAAACCCTTGATAATTCTCGGCTCTTTTGTATATTTTTGTGAAATGATTTTTCTGAAATTTGTATAAACAAGGAAAATAAAAAGGATAGTGACTAATTCTAAGCACTTAGCAAGAGAATTAGGTTTTGATTAGCATAAGCACAAAGCCACTAAGCTAATCTTTCACTCACTCACACACAAAGTAATGAGAAATGAAGAACACTCAATATAAAACCTAGGGTTTCTTTTCATTCAAACAAATCTGAAAAATGTGAGGCAAGGATGAGGGTTTATATATTACCCTCATTCTAATCTTGACCATCCATTACAAGCTAATCTAAGGGCTTCAATAAACCCACAAATCCTACAATATACTCGGTCCATCAAGCTCTATTGAGCTGAAAAATTTGAACATATAACAACAAATACTTAAAGTAAAAAGCATAAAGTAGTAAAGGTAGATAGCGACATGTGTTGAAAGCGACTTATTGTGGAACACATGTGAAGCTTTCCTTTGATCATTTTTCTACTGATATGGTGGCTCTTCCCATTTGATTTGTTCCTCTTGATAATTTAATTGACTTGTGGTTCGAACCCATATGGGTGCACTCGAGCGATCACAAACAAAAATAGCACTTTAGTTGACTTTCGGTTGCTCTCCGTCTTGACTTTTCTTGACTTCCTTGACCCACCAAGCTTGACCAAGATATTATTGTTTAAATTCACTCAAAATAAGCTTGGGTGGACCTTAGGATCGTGACCTAGCCCTTGGTTCGAGCCCAAGGGCCTAAACCGTGATTTGGACAAAAACCGCCTTTGCTAGCCTTGACCATTTTTGGTCCAATCTCCTCTCCTTGAAAAGGATTTGTCCTCAAATCCTCGGTCTCTCTTCCTCTTGCTCGGTTTGGACTATAGCTTGACTCATGGCTTGATCCTTTGCCTCCTTCTCGACTCGGACTCTTGTTGGCTTCATGACTTGAATCGTAGAACATGATGAGGGGTGCCCCATGAGCCCCATGACCAACCTTGGGCTCCATGGCTCTAGACTTCCAAGAATTCCACTTGCTTAGAGATTGAATGAGAGATTGATTCTTGTAAACTCGGTTCATTGAATTGAACTTGCTCTCTCCCTTACTCATGGTTTCTTTGGATTCACAATTAACCCCTAGCACAACTCGAAGTTCCTCATGTTTAGGACCGTCAATTAGCCACCCTTTGTCAATGATGAGTCCCACGTCTCTCTCCCATTTCAAGGACTCACTTGAACTTTCTAGCATATCGACCTTTGCATCTCCAAATGATTCACTTCCCTTGCACTTGATTAAGCTCCCCAAATTTTCGGTTTTGAGGTCATTGAGCTCCTCTCCTTGACTTCCCCTTATTGCTCTAGGGTTGTCTTTGATCACATGGAGGGCTACACTCTCGATCATGAAGGTACTTGTGGAATTAGATGACATGAGGAGTGTGATTAAGTCGGTTATGGTCTTGAGGGCCGTGTTCTCCTCCCACAAGTCGATCTTTGGACTTTCACTTGAGCCATCTTCTATCTTGAGCTTAGATGAAGATTGTAGAAGATCATCACTTAGCTCTTTTTGTTCAAGCTTAGTTCCCCCTTTGAATCCCCATTTCATGAATCCACTTGAGTAGACTTGAGTAGGATGATCACATAGTAGCTCCTTGTTGTTATTATTCACTTTGAATTTCCATTTTAGAAATTCCCTTGACTCTTTGCTTGTATCAACATTCTCATACCACATGAACACCTTTCTCTTGACATTAGCCAAACACTTCCCACGATCATACTCATCCCTTTGCTTGGCATTGTACCCCATGCTTTCCTCTTGAGTGTTAGGATCATCTTTAGCAAAGTGAATGGTCAATCTCTCACCAACATGCATTTCCTCACTTGTTTCGGCCTCTTCACTCAAAATAACCTCTTTGAACGACTCAAGTATGGAGGGTGGTTTGCATTGCTATTTGGGGAACTCCTTAGCAAGGACATTAATCTCATCCTTCCCATGACTAACCCCAAGTTCAATTTCTGGTCCCCCATCAATCCCCATTGTTTCGTGTGACATGATCAAGGAGGGTGGGTTAGGGTTCTTCAAAATCGGAGGTAAGGGTGCAAGTTTGATTTTCTTAGCCCCAATCTTGAAAGTATAGGTATTGTCCCTCTCATCATGATGAGCATTTCTTTCCAACTTCCATGGTCTCCCCAAGAGGAGATGACAAGCATCCATGGGAATCACATCACACAAAACCTCATCCATGTATTCCCCACCAATGGAGAAAGAAACCAAGCATTGTCTAACCACCATCACACTCATCTCGGCTCCATTTCTTTGGCATTTCATCTTGTAAGGGTTAGGGTGATCTTGTGTAGGTAAGGCTAGTTTTTCAATGAGGGTGCTTGAGGCCATACTAACACAACTTTCCTTATCAACAACCAAATTACAAACCCTTCCCATAATGGTACACCTAGACCTAAAGGCTTCGACTTGGTGATTCTCTTCTTGGTTTAGGGTTAGGGTTTGAGCAAGTATGTCCCTACATAACATTCGGCCAAGGTTAGGGGGTTGTTCTCCTCCTAGCCGAGCCATTCTATCCTCTAACTCCCTTTGACCCCTCAAAGTCACAAGATCAAGGCTAGGGTTAGGTTTAAGTCTACCCCTCATTCGACTCATTTTGATTTCAAGCTCTCTTCTAGCTTTCTCCATAGAATCATACATGGTTTCACCAAGAGTAGTATCAAGTGAAACACCAAAATGATGGAACACATCCATTGAAATAATCAAAGAACAAAAATCTGAAAATTTTTGAGTAAAGCAAGGACTTTTGAGTGTGAAAATCAAAACCAACACTAACACAAGTGTAGATCTTCAACCATTTTGTGAAAATTTTGTGAGTATGCTTGTGGATTTTGTGGAAACAAGAAAATTAAAAGAGAAAAACGAAAAGTAAAGATGAAAAAAACAAGAATATAACCGAGTAACAAGAACAACTCGGTCAATACAAAAAATACAAAAAGCAAATCGAAAACAAGGAACAAACCTAAGCTTTGATTACCAATTTGGAGTGAAACTTATGGGGATAAGAATCACTCAAAGGATGAACAAAATCGAACCTTGAAACCCTTGATAATTCTCGGCTCTTTTGTATATTTTTGTGAAATGATTTTTCTGAAATTTGTATAAACAAGGAAAATAAAAAGGATAGTGACTAATTCTAAGCACTTAGCAAGAGAATTAGGTTTTGATTAGCATAAGCACAAAGCCACTAAGCTAATCTTTCACTCACTCACACACAAAGTAATGAGAAATGAAGAACACTCAATATAAAACCTAGGGTTTCTTTTCATTCAAACAAATCTGAAAAATGTGAGGCAAGGATGAGGGTTTATATATTACCCTCATTCTAATCTTGACCATCCATTACAAGCTAATCTAAGGGCTTCAATAAACCCACAAATCCTACAATATACTCGGTCCATCAAGCTCTATTGAGCTGAAAAATTTGAACATATAACAACAAATACTTAAAGTAAAAAGCATAAAGTAGTAAAGGTAGATAGCGACATGTGTTGAAAGCGACTTATTGTGGAACACATGTGAAGCTTTCCTTTGATCATTTTTCTACTGATATGGTGGCTCTTCCCATTTGATTTGTTCCTCTTGATAATTTAATTGACTTGTGGTTCGAACCCATATGGGTGCACTCGGCGATCACAAACAAAAATAGCACTTTAGTTGACTTTCGGATGCTCTCCGGCTTGCCTTTTCTTGTCTTCCTTGACCCACCAGGGTTGACCAAGATATTATTGTTTAAATTCACGCAAAATAAGCTTGGGTGGACCGTAGGATCGTGACCTAGGCCATGGTTCGAGCCCAAGGACCTAAACCGTGATTTGGACAAAACCGCTCTTTGCTAGCCTTGACCATTTTTGGTCCAATCTCCTCTCCTTGAAAAGGATTTGTCCTCAAATCCCTGGTCTCTCTTCCTCTTGCTCGGTTTGGACTATAGCTTGACTCATGGCTTGATCCTTTGCCTCCTTCTCGACTCCGGACTCTTGTTGGCTTCATGACTTGAATCGTAGAACATGATGAGGGGTGCCCCATGAGCCCCATGACCAACCTTGGGCTCCATGGCTCTAGACTTCCAAGAATTCCACTTGCTTAGAGATTGAATGAGAGATTGATTCTTGTAAACTCGGTTCATTGAATTGAACTTGCTCTCTCCCTTACTCATGGTTTCTTTGGATTCACAATTAACCCCTAGCACAACTCGAAGTTCCTCATGTTTAGGACCGTCAATTAGCCACCCTTTGTCAATGATGAGTCCCACGTCTCTCTCCCATTTCAAGGACTCACTTGAACTTTCTAGCATATCGACCTTTGCATCTCCAAATGATTCACTTCCCTTGCACTTGATTAAGCTCCCCAAATTTTCGGTTTTGAGCTCATTGAGCTCCTCTCCTTGACTTCCCCTTATTGCTCTAGGGTTGTCTTTGATCACATGGAGGGCTACACTCTCGATCATGAAGGTACTTGTGGAATTAGATGACATGAGGAGTGTGATTAAGTCGGTTATGGTCTTGAGGGCCGTGTTCTCCTCCCACAAGTCGATCTTTGGACTTTCACTTGAGCCATCTTCTATCTTGAGCTTAGATGAAGATTGTAGAAGATCATCACTTAGCTCTTTTTGTTCAAGCTTAGTTCCCCCTTTGAATCCCCATTTCATGAATCCACTTGAGTAGACTTGAGTAGGATGATCACATAGTAGCTCCTTGTTGTTATTATTCACTTTGAATTTCCATTTTAGAAATTCCCTTGACTCTTTGCTTGTATCAACATTCTCATACCACATGAACACCTTTCTCTTGACATTAGCCAAACACTTCCCACGATCATACTCATCCCTTTGCTTGGCATTGTACCCCATGCTTTCCTCTTGAGTGTTAGGATCATCTTTAGCAAAGTGAATGGTCAATCTCTCACCAACATGCATTTCCTCACTTGTTTGACCTCTTCACTCAAAATAACCTCTTTGAACGACTCAAGTATGGAGGGTGGTTTGCATTGCTATTTGGGGAACTCCTTAGCAAGGACATTAATCTCATCCTTCCCATGACTAACCCCAAGTTCAATTTCTGGTCCCCCATCAATCCCCATTGTTTCGTGTGACATGATCAAGGAGGGTGGGTTAGGGTTCTTCAAAATCGGAGGTAAGGGTGCAAGTTTGATTTTCTTAGCCCCAATCTTGAAAGTATAGGTATTGTCCCTCTCATCATGATGAGCATTTCTTTCCAACTTCCATGGTCTCCCAAGAGGAGATGACAAGCATCCATGGGAATCACATCACACAAAACCTCATCCATGTATTCCCCACCAATGGAGAAAGAAACCAAGCATTGTCTAACCACCATCACACTCATCTCGGCTCCATTTCTTTGGCATTTCATCTTGTAAGGGTTAGGGTGATCTTGTGTAGGTAAGGCTAGTTTTTCAATGAGGGTGCTTGAGGCCATACTAACACAACTTTCCTTATCAACAACCAAATTACAAACCCTTCCCATAATGGTACACCTAGACCTAAAGGCTTCGACTTGGTGATTCTCTTCTTGGTTTAGGGTTAGGGTTTGAGCAAGTATGTCCCTACATAACATTCGGCCAAGGTTAGGGGGTTGTTCTCCTCCTAGCCGAGCCATTCTATCCTCTAACTCCCTTTGACCCCTCAAAGTCACAAGATCAAGGCTAGGGTTAGGTTTAAGTCTACCCCTCATTCGACTCATTTTGATTTCAAGCTCTCTTCTAGCTTTCTCCATAGAATCATACATGGTTTCACCAAGAGTAGTATCAAGTGAAACACCAAAATGATGGAACACATCCATTGAAATAATCAAAGAACAAAATCTGAAAATTTTTGAGTAAAGCAAGGACTTTTGAGTGTGAAAATCAAAACCAACACTAACACAAGTGTAGATCTTCAACCATTTTGTGAAAATTTTGTGAGTATGCTTGTGGATTTTGTGGAAACAAGAAAATTAAAAGAGAAAAACGAAAAAATAAAGATGAAAAAAACAAGAATATAACCGAGTAACAAGAACAACTCGGTCAATACAAAAAATACAAAAAGCAAATCGAAAACAAGGAACAAACCTAAGCTTTGATTACCAATTTGGAGTGAAACTTATGGGGATAAGAATCACTCAAAGGATGAACAAAATCGAACCTTGAAACCCTTGATAATTCTCGGCTCTTTTGTATATTTTTGTGAAATGATTTTTCTGAAATTTGTATAAACAAGGAAAATAAAAAGGATAGTGACTAATTCTAAGCACTTAGCAAGAGAATTAGGTTTTGATTAGCATAAGCACAAAGCCACTAAGCTAATCTTTCACTCACTCACACACAAAGTAATGAGAAATGAAGAACACTCAATATAAAACCTAGGGTTTCTTTTCATTCAAACAAATCTGAAAAATGTGAGGCAAGGATGAGGGTTTATATATTACCCTCATTCTAATCTTGACCATCCATTACAAGCTAATCTAAGGGCTTCAATAAACCCACAAATCCTACAATATACTCGGTCCATCAAGCTCTATTGAGCTGAAAAATTTGAACATATAACAACAAATACTTAAAGTAAAAAGCATAAAGTAGTAAAGGTAGATAGCGACATGTGTTGAAAGCGACTTATTGTGGAACACATGTGAAGCTTTCCTTTGATCATTTTTCGGCTGATATGGTGGCTCTTCCCATTTGATTTGTTCCTCTTGATAATTTAATTGACTTGTGGTTCGAACCCATATGGGTGCACTCGAGCGATCACAAACAAAAATAGCACTTTAGTTGACTTTCGGTTGCTCTCCGTCTTGACTTTTCTTGACTTCCTTGACCCACCAAGCTTGACCAAGATATTATTGTTTAAATTCACTCAAAATAAGCTTGGGTGGACCTTAGGATCGTGACCTAGCCCATGGTTCGAGCCCAAGGACCTAAACCGTGATTTGGACAAAAACCGTCTTTGCTAGCCTTGACCATTTTTGGTCCAATCATTGACATCGTTTAAAACATAAATACCTCCAATTGAAATGGCTTCACCGTAAACCATATCATTAAATGAAAAAGTACATCGATTGTTCTTAATCATAAAGCAAAAGTCTTCCGCATCTAATACGGAAGCGGAGATAATGTTTTTTTCTAAATTGGTACAAAATAACAATTATTCAAATGCAACTCTAAACCACTAGCTAGAGTGATCGAGTACAAAAGTTCCCACGGAAATGGCCGTTACTCTAGCTCCATTGCCCATGCGGAGATTTACATCACCCTTGGCTAGTGCTCGCACGTTTCTCATCCCCTGCAAGTGATTACAAAGGTGAGATCCACATCCAGTATCTAATACCCATATAGAAATGTAAGCATGATTGATGTCTATCATATAGAGATGAGAAGGAACAATACCTGTGGATGTCGAACATCCATCTTTTTTTTTCCTTCAAGTACTTGGGACAATTGCGCTTCCAATGACCAACTTCACCACAATGGTTGCAAGTGTCTTTGATGTTTTCTTTTCTTAATCTTGGGTTTGGGCTTGCTATTCCCTTTCCCTTATTTTTCTTGAATTGAGCTTTGTTAGCTGCATTCCCTTTCTTAACCCCGAGACTCATGTTCTTCATTTTCATAGCAAAAACGTCTTTCTTCTCCATCTCGTTCACTTCCATGTCTCTCTCGGCTTGAACCAAGAGAGAGTGAAGCGCGTGATAACTCTTATCCATGTTGTTCATGTTATAGTTTACTCGGAAATGAGCAAACTTATTTGGAAGTGAGTGGAAGATTCGGTTAATCGCAAGCTTTTTCGGAGTAGCACATTCTTGACGCTCAAGAGTGTCCATGTACTCAATCATTTTGAGCACATGAGGACCAACTTTTTGACCCTTTTCAAGCTTAGCATCGAAAAACCGCATCACGGCTTCAGAAAGCCTAATTTGCGGTGCCTTAGAGAACATTGTTGTCACTCTAGTGAATATCTCATATGCACTTTTGTGAGTGACGAATTGGAGTTTGAGAGTTGGTGACATTGACCAAATCAACACATTTTTCACATCATTGTCAACCTTTAGGTGATCCTCATAGGCGGTTCGTGCCGCCGCGGAGGACCTAGCCCCGGGATCGTCGGGAGGTTGTTCGGTAAGGTACTTAAGCACATTGTCGGATTAAGCGGTGCCCATTATAGTCGAATACCATTCGACAAAGTTGCTACCGTCATCTTTTAGGATACACTTATCCATCACGGTTCTCAACTGGAGTGAAACTAAGTGGATCAAGTTTCACTCAAAGGATGAACAAAAATCGAACTTGAATACCCTTGAAAATCTCGGCCAAATGTATTGTTTTTGTGAGATAATTTTCTGAAATTTTGTAAACAAGGAAAACATAAAGGATAGTAACTAAATCTACACACAAAGTAATAGATTTAGGTTTTGATTAGTTTAAGCACAAAGCCACTAAACTAATCTTTCACTAACTCACACACAAAGTAATGAGAAAAATGAAGAGCACTCAAATAAACAACTAGGGTTTTTCATTCAACAAAATCTGAAAAATATGATGTGAGAATGAGGGTTTATATACTACCCTCATTCTAATCTTGACCATACATTACAAGAGGATCTAAGGGCTCACAAAAGTCCCCAATTACTTACAAAATAACGGCTCCTAGCTCACATGTGAGCTGAAATTTTTCATTCTAAAAGACAAACTATAAAGCATAAAGGTGATGGTGACACTTGAGTTCATCCTCTCCCTTCTTTGTTGATGATCATCCAAGGGCCCTTGTGTGAGCCTTGGGGTTGGGTTTGGACGGTCCAAGTGACCACATTGCAAGGGATTATATTGTCTCCTTACATTAAAGCATAAAGTAAAGGTAAAGAAGGCGACATGTATGAAAATGACATAAAACATAAAAATCAATGTGATGGCTTGGGTGACTTGATTGAGCCGGCTCCTTGGGACCTCCTTGAGCTAGCTTGATGAGCCATGTGAGCCCATTTATTGGAGGGTTGACTCACATGGGTGTACCCTAATTGACCACACTCAAAAATAGCATAATCTTGACCTTTTGTTGCTCTCCGACTTTGACTTCCTCTTGACTTTGCTTGATCACTAAGGTTGGCTCGATTTGACCATAGAATTGACTTTACTTAGCCCTTAGTGATCCCTTGGTCCATGACCTAGGCTTGGGTTTGAGCCCATGGCCCCAACCCATGGTCTCCCTCAACTTCACCCTTGACCACCTTGACCATTTTTGGTCCAATCTCCTCTCCTTGGAAAGGACTTGTCCTCAAGTCCTTGGAGATCCTCTTGCTTCCTCCCTTGCTCGATTTCATGCTTGATTCTCGGCTCAACCTTTGCTCGATCTTGGCTTTCACGGTTTGGTCTTCCATGGGCACCACTTAGCTAGAGTTTGTAGAAATGGTTGGACCCCTTTGCCTTGGCTCGAAGAATTGTTCATGTTTTCTTCCTTGGTCACGGTTTGCTTGACCACACACTCCTCCTCGAGCATTTCTTTGAGCCCACGACTCGTAACCATGCCATCCATCCATTCTTGTTCATGATCGAGCCCATCAATGATTCTCCACCTTAAAGACCCACTTGATCTCTCTAGTCCATCGATTTTAGCCCTCTCATTGTTCACATTGGTTGTTTCATTGTTGATTGATGCATCACCTTCTTGTTGCTCCTCTCCTAGAACTCCCCTTGTTGCTCTAGGGTTTCTCTTGATTTCCAAGCTCATCACTTCTTTTCCAAAGCCCACATTCGGCTCTTCTCCCACCTCTTGGCTAGAGCTCACTCCATTGATTGATTCGAACAAGCATGAATTGGTTTTATAACCCATCATTGGTGGTAGGGGAGCTAAGACAATAAGCTTGTCACCATACTTGAATGAGTAGGTGTTATCTCTTCCATGGTGGGAAGAATTCTTCTCATACTCCCAAGGCCTACCAAGCAACACATGACATGCATCCATGTCCAACACTTCACACACAATTTCATCCTTATAGTCTTGTCCAATCGAGAACGAAACTTGACATTGCTTATCAACTCTTACCTCGGCTCCTTGATTAAGCCACCTTAGCTTGTAAGGATGAGGATGCTTCAAGGTTGGTAAGGCAAGTTTATCAATGAGGGTTTTCGAAGCAACATTAACACAACTTCCCCCATCGATAATGAGATTACATACTCTCCCCATGATTGTACACTTGGTTCGAAATAGTTGGTGTCTTTGATCCATGCTTTCACTTGAATCTTGAGTGTGCATTACTCGCCAAGTAACCAAGCTCAACCCGAGTCCGGGAACTAATGTTTCTACCACCTTCACATCCTCAACTCCTCGTTTTTTTCTTCCTCGCAAACTAACACCTCATCGTCTCCCCAATGCACAACCTCACTTGTGTTCAAGGTCCTCTTGCTAGGGCACTCCTTGGCAAAATGACCATACCCTTGACATTGGTAGCACTTCTTGAGAGGAATTGTTCTCTTGGGGCCATAGTCAATTCCCTTCCCCTTGTCAACACTTGATGGCTTGATGGTAGGGCTAGGTTCGACAATTTTGACCCCTCCTTGGCTCGAGCTAGGGTTGGTCTTGGTGGTGCTCTTAGCCGACTCTCCTCTCCCCTTCTCTAACCTCTCCACACGTGTGGCCATAGTAACGGCCTCATCGAATGACCACAAGTTTTGCATCTTGACCCGATTTGCTATCCTAGGGTTTAGGCCCTCAACAAACCTTGCAATTTTTTGCTCGGGCTTCTCATTCATCTCACATTGTAGAGTGAGTTGCTCAAAGTCCCTAAGATAGGTTTCAATGGGGTGTGTCTCTTGTTTTAGTTGAGCTAGCTTGAGGAACATGTCTTGGGTATAATCCTTTGGAACAAACTTGTCTTTGAGTTTTTTTCTTGAGTTTGAGCCACGACTTAATGGGTTCCTTACCCTCTCGGTTTCGTTGGTTCTTGAGGTTTTCGTATCAAAGGGAAGCGTATCCCTTGAACTTCATGATGGCCACTTTAAAACACTTCCTATCGGGATATTCCTTAAATTCAAAGATCCTCTCTATCGACCTAAGCCAATCTAGGAGATCCTCGGGATTCAAGCTACCATAAAAGTCGGGTATATCCACTTTGATATCTCGGTCATGGTCTCTTGGGTGGGTTTCAAGGGACTCCTCCGAATCCGAAAATTGATCTTCCATGTGAGGAGGAGGTTGTTCTCTCCCACGGCCCCCATACCCATACCCACGCCCTCTTCCCCCTCCACCCCTTCTTGGTTCATTAAGATTTTGGTCTAAGAGGGTGTTTAGAGCATTCATCATTAAAGTACAATTAGGTGAGTTGAGTTAACTTCTCTTCTAAATCGGAAAGCCTTTTACCCTCCCCTCTATCCCCTTCCATTATGTGAAAATTTTGTGAGATCTTTTGTGGAAATTTTGTGGGAAATTTATAGAAAATAAACAAGGAAAAGGAAGAAGGAAAACGAAAATTAAAAGAGAAAAAAACAAAGGAGTAACTCGACAAAACTAAGAACAAGAACAAATCGAAAAAAACAAGAACAAACCTAGGCTTTGATACCAATTTGGAGTGAAACTAAGTGGATCAAGTTTCACTCAAAGGATGAACAAAAATCGAACTTGAATACCCTTGAAAATCTCGGCCAAATGTATTGTTTTTGTGAGATAATTTTCTGAAATTTTGTAAACAAGGAAAACATAAAGGATAGTAACTGGAGCGATTTGAAGCGGGCCTCTTTGTACCTTGTAACCACCTCGACCTAAACTCGACTCATTCAAGAGCCTTACTCCATTCACACGTTTTTTTGGGCTGTTTTGGTGGTGAAGTTTTCTGATTTTATTTGAACACACATAAAAACTAAAATAAAAGATATGACTTAAACAAGTTTAAGCCTAGGATATGAATTAGACCGAGCACTAAGCGAGGGCCTAAGACTAAGGTTCCGATCAATCATCGCACTAAGCTATGATCATCCCCCAAGGATACTCGAAACACCAAGCACAAAGCCAAGGTGGTTTCCAAGAGAAAAACTCACTTTTAAAACTCATTTTTTATCAACTTCAAATCTGAAAAATTACAAGGGGATAGGTGGGTTTATATAAGACCCATGCTATCATCTAAACCCTACATCTAATATCTAATCTAAGGGCCATGAGGCCTTACAAAAACAGCCGAAAATAATTGGTCACAAGACCTTACAAAATCTGAAAAATTACAACAACTAACAACTAAAGTAGACAATGACATCTTGGTGCATCCTCTCCCTTCATTGTGTTGTTGAATCAAGGGCCTAGATTATCTCCTTGAAGCACAAGTATCTCGGCCCTCCCTTAGTTTCCTAGCTGATTTTGTTCTTTGAATTCAAAAGATCAAAAGGTGACAAAGACATAAAGTTTAAAGCAACTTTAATCGAAAGGGACATGTATGAATTATAATGTATCATCCTTGACTTAAATTTCAGCCGAGATTTTGGCCTAAAATGGCTGAAAAAACGTGACCATGGGTCCAAGGACCATGGTTAAAACGTAGACCAAAAATCGGGACTAAATCGCTGTCAGCTTTGGCAACTCTCCCCTTCTTCAAAAAAAGTTTGTCCTCAAACTTTGGCCAAATAAAATGGTATCCAAAAAGATGAAATTTTCAGAAATTAAAACGATTTTTGAAGAATAAGATTTTGATGAAAAAGAGAGAAACAACAAGAGCAAATCCTATGAAAAGCACATAGCAAATTCATCGAATCCTCTTGTTAGCCAACTCGACTCAAACACCTACAAAGGTGCTCGACTCAAGTCGACACTCACAAGTCAAGATGCACACAAACTTGCAAGGTGACACTCGAAAACATCTAAACCCAACTCATCCCAAGATCGTCTTGGTTTAAGAAAACTCAAGAGCCGAAGCTCTGATACCAATTGGAGCGATTCGGGGCGGGCCTCTTTGTACCTTGTAACCACCTCGACCTAAACTCGACTCATTCAAGAGCCTTACTCCATTCACACGTTTTTTTGGGCTGTTTTGGTGGTGAAGTTTTCTGATTTTATTTGAACACACATAAAAACTAAAATAAAAGATATGACTTAAACAAGTTTAAGCCTAGGATATGAATTAGACCGAGCACTAAGCGAGGGCCTAAGACTAAGGTTCCGATCAATCATCGCACTAAGCTATGATCATCCCCCAAGGATACTCGAAACACCAAGCACAAAGCCAAGGTGGTTTCCAAGAGAAAAACTCACTTTTAAAACTCATTTTTTATCAACTTCAAATCTGAAAAATTACAAGGGGATAGGTGGGTTTATATAAGACCCATGCTATCATCTAAACCCTACATCTAATATCTAATCTAAGGGCCATGAGGCCTTACAAAAACAGCCGAAAATAATTGGTCACAAGACCTTACAAAATCTGAAAAATTACAACAACTAACAACTAAAGTAGACAATGACATCTTGGTGCATCCTCTCCCTTCATTGTGTTGTTGAATCAAGGGCCTAGATTATCTCCTTGAAGCACAAGTATCTCGGCCCTCCCTTAGTTTCCTAGCTGATTTTGTTCTTTGAATTCAAAAGATCAAAAGGTGACAAAGACATAAAGTTTAAAGCAACTTTAATCGAAAGGGACATGTATGAATTATAATGTATCATCCTTGACTTAAATTTCAGCCGAGATTTTGGCCTAAAATGGCTGAAAAAACGTGACCATGGGTCCAAGGACCATGGTTAAAACGTAGACCAAAAATCGGGACTAAATCGTCAAGCCGTTTCAGTGCAGTAACTAAATCTACACACAAAGTAATAGATTTAGGTTTTGATTAGTTTAAGCACAAAGCCACTAAACTAATCTTTCACTAACTCACACACAAAGTAATGAGAAAAATGAAGAGCACTCAAATAAACAACTAGGGTTTTTCATTCAACAAAATCTGAAAAATATGATGTGAGAATGAGGGTTTATATACTACCCTCATTCTAATCTTGACCATACATTACAAGAGGATCTAAGGGCTCACAAAAGTCCCCAATTACTTACAAAATAACGGCTCCTAGCTCACATGTGAGCTGAAATTTTTCATTCTAAAAGACAAACTATAAAGCATAAAGGTGATGGTGACACTTGAGTTCATCCTCTCCCTTCTTTGTTGATGATCATCCAAGGGCCCTTGTGTGAGCCTTGGGGTTGGGTTTGGACGGTCCAAGTGACCAAATTTCAAGGGATTATATTGTCTCCTTACATTAAAGCATAAAGTAAAGGTAAAGAAAGCGACATGTATGAAAATGACATAAAACATAAAAACAATGTGATGGCTTGGGTGACTTGAATTGGGCGGGCTCCTTGGGACCTCCTTGAGCTAGCTTGATGAGCCATGTGAGCCCATTTATTGGAGGGTTGACTCACATGGGTGTACCCTAATTGTCCACACTCAAAAATAGCATAATCTTGCCCTTTTGTTGCTCTCAGACTTTGACTTCCTCTTGACTTTGCTTGATCACTAAGGTTGGCTCGATTTGACCATAGAATTGACTTTACTTAGCCCTTAGTGATCCCTTGGTCCATGACCTAGGCTTGGGTTTGAGCCCATGGCCCCAACCCATGGTCTCCCTCAACTTCACCCTTGACCACCTTGACCATTTTTGGTCCAATCTCCTCTCCTTGGAAAGGACTTGTCCTCAAGTCCTTGGAGATCCTCTTGCTTCCTCCCTTGCTCGATTTCATGCTTGATTCTCGGCTCAACCTTTGCTCGATCTTGGCTTTCACGGTTTTGGTCTTCCATGGGCACCACTTAGCTAGAGTTTGTAGAAATGGTTGGACCCCTTTGCCTTGGCTCAAGAATTGTTCATGTTTTCTTCCTTGGTCACGGGTTGCTTGACCACCCACTCCTCCTCGAGCATTTCTTTGAGCCCACGCCCCGTCACCATGCCATCCCTCCATTCTTGTTCATGATCGAGCCCATCAATGATTCTCCACCTTAAAGACCCACTTGATCTCTCTAGTCCATCGATTTTTGCCCTCTCATTGTTCACATTGGTTGTTTCATTGTTGATTGATGCATCACCTTCTTGTTGCTCCTCTCCTAGAACTCCCCTTGTTGCTCTAGGGTTTCTCTTGATTTCCAAGCTCATCACTTCTTTTCCAAAGCCCACATTCGGCTCTTCTCCCACCTCTTGGCTAGAGCTCACTCCATTGATTGATTCGAACAAGCATGAATTGGTTTTATAACCCATCATTGGTGGTAGGGGAGCTAAGACAATAAGCTTGTCACCATACTTGAATGAGTAGGTGTTATCTCTTCCATGGTGGGAAGAATTCTTCTCATACTCCCAAGGCCTACCAAGCAACACATGACATGCATCCATGTCCAACACTTCACACACAATTTCATCCTTATAGTCTTGTCCAATCGAGAACGAAACTTGACATTGCTTATCAACTCTTACCTCGGCTCCTTGATTAAGCCACCTTAGCTTGTAAGGATGAGGATGCTTCAAGGTTGGTAAGGCAAGTTTATCAATGAGGGTTTTCGAAGCAACATTAACACAACTTCCCCCATCGATAATGAGATTACATACTCTCCCCATGATTGTACACTTGGTTCGAAATAGTTGGTGTCTTTGATCCATGCTTTCACTTGAATCTTGAGTGTGCATTACTCGCCAAGTAACCAAGCTCAACCCCGAGTCCTGGGAACTAATGTTTCGCCACCTTCACATCCTCAACTCCCTCGTTTTTTCTTCCTCGCAAACTAACACCTCATCGTCTCCCAATGCACAACCTCACTTGTGTTCAAGGTCCTCTTGCTAGGGCACTCCTTAGCAAAATGACCATACCCTTGACATTGGTAGCACTTCTTGAGAGGAATTGTTCTCTTGGGGCCATAGTCAATTCCCTTCCCCTTGTCAACACTTGATGGCTTGATGGTAGGGCTAGGTTCGACAATTTTGACCCCTCCTTGGCTCGAGCTAGGGTTGGTCTTGGTGGTGCTCTTAGCCGACTCTCCTCTCCCCTTCTCTAACCTCTCCACACGTGTGGCCATAGTAACGGCCTCATCGAATGACCACAAGTTTTGCATCTTGACCCGATTTGCTATCCTAGGGTTTAGGCCCTCAACAAACCTTGCAATTTTTTGCTCGGGCTTCTCATTCATCTCACATTGTAGAGTGAGTTGCTCAAAGTCCCTAAGATAGGTTTCAATGGGGTGTGTCTCTTGTTTTAGTTGAGCTAGCTTGAGGAACATGTCTTGGGTATAATCCTTTGGAACAAACTTGTCTTTGAGTTTTTTCTTGAGTTTGAGCCACGACTTAATGGGTTCCTTACCCTCTCGGTTTCGTTGGTTCTTGAGGTTTTCGTACCAAAGGGAAGCGTATCCCTTGAACTTCATGATGGCCACTTTAAAACACTTCCTATCGGGATATTCCTTAAATTCAAAGATCCTCTCTATCGACCTAAGCCAATCTAAGAGATCCTCGGGATTCAAGCTACCATAAAAGTCGGGTATATCCACTTTGATATCTCGGTCATGGTCTCTTGGGTGGGTTTCAAGGGACTCCTCCGAATCCGAAAATTGATCTTCCATGTGAGGAGGAGGTTGTCCTCTCCCACGGCCCCCATACCCATACCCACGCCCTCTTCCCCCTCCACCCCTTCTTGGTTCATTAAGATTTTGGTCTAAGAGGGTGTTTAGAGCATTCATCATTAAAGTACAATTACCGGTGAGTTGAGTTAACTTCTCTTCTAAATCGGAAAGCCTTTTACCCTCCCCTCTATCCCCTTCCATTATGTGAAAATTTTGTGAGATCTTTTGTGGAAATTTTGTGGGAAATTTATAGAAAATAAACAAGGAAAAGGAAGAAGGAAAACGAAAATTAAAAGAGAAAAAAACAAAGGAGTAACTCGACAAAACTAAGAACAAGAACAAATCGAAAAAAACAAGAACAAACCTAGGCTTTGATACCAATTTGGAGTGAAACTAAGTGGATCAAGTTTCACTCAAAGGATGAACAAAAATCGAACTTGAATACCCTTGAAAATCTCGGCCAAATGTATTGTTTTTGTGAGATAATTTTCTGAAATTTTGTAAACAAGGAAAACATAAAGGATAGTAACTAAATCTACACACAAAGTAATAGATTTAGGTTTTGATTAGTTTAAGCACAAAGCCACTAAACTAATCTTTCACTAACTCACACACAAAGTAATGAGAAAAATGAAGAGCACTCAAATAAACAACTAGGGTTTTTCATTCAACAAAATCTGAAAAATATGATGTGAGAATGAGGGTTTATATACTACCCTCATTCTAATCTTGACCATACATTACAAGAGGATCTAAGGGCTCACAAAAGTCCCCAATTACTTACAAAATACTTGGCTCCTAGCTCACATGTGAGCTGAAATTTTTCATTCTAAAAGACAAACTATAAAGCATAAAGGTGATGGTGACACTTGAGTTCATCCTCTCCCTTCTTTGTTGATGATCATCCAAGGGCCCTTGTGTGAGCCTTGGGGTTGGGTTTGGACGGTCCAAGTGACCAAATTTCAAGGGATTATATTGTCTCCTTACATTAAAGCATAAAGTAAAGGTAAAGAAAGCGACATGTATGAAAATGACATAAAACATAAAAACAATGTGATGGCTTGGGTGACTTGATTGAGCGGCTCCTTGGGACCTCCTTGAGCTAGCTTGGTGAGCCATGTGAGCCCATTTATTGGAGGGTTGACTCACATGGGTGTACCCTAATTGACCACACTCAAAAATAGCATAATCTTGACCTTTTGTTGCTCTCCGACTTTGACTTCCTCTTGACTTTGCTTGATCACTAAGGTTGGCTCGATTTGACCATAGAATTGACTTTACTTAGCCCTTAGTGATCCCTTGGTCCATGACCTAGGCTTGGGTTTGAGCCCATGGCCCCAACCCATGGTCTCCCTCAACTTCACCCTTGACCACCTTGACCATTTTTGGTCCAATCTCCTCTCCTTGGAAAGGACTTGTCCTCAAGTCCTTGGAGATCCTCTTGCTTCCTCCCTTGCTCGATTTCATGCTTGATTCTCGGCTCAACCTTTGCTCGATCTTGGCTTTCACTGTTTTGGTCTTCCATGGGCACCACTTAGCTAGAGTTTGTAGAAATGGTTGGACCCCTTTGCCTTGGCTCGAAGAATTGTTCATGTTTTCTTCCTTGGTCACGGTTTGCTTGACCACACACTCCTCCTCGAGCATTTCTTTGAGCCCACGACTCGTAACCATGCCATCCATCCATTCTTGTTCATGATCGAGCCCATCAATGATTCTCCACCTTAAAGACCCACTTGATCTCTCTAGTCCATCGATTTTTGCCCTCTCATTGTTCACATTGGTTGTTTCATTGTTGATTGATGCATCACCTTCTTGTTGCTCCTCTCCTAGAACTCCCCTTGTTGCTCTAGGGTTTCTCTTGATTTCCAAGCTCATCACTTCTTTTCCAAAGCCCACATTCGGCTCTTCTCCCACCTCTTGGCTAGAGCTCACTCCATTGATTGATTCGAACAAGCATGAATTGGTTTTATAACCCATCATTGGCGGTTCCGGCGCTAAGACAATAAGCTTGTCACCATACTTGAATGAGTAGGTGTTATCTCTTCCATGGTGGGAAGAATTCTTCTCATACTCCCAAGGCCTACCAAGCAACACATGACATGCATCCATGTCCAACACTTCACACACAATTTCATCCTTATAGTCTTGTCCAATCGAGAACGAAACTTGACATTGCTTATCAACTCTTACCTCGGCTCCTTGATTAAGCCACCTTAGCTTGTAAGGATGAGGATGCTTCAAGGTTGGTAAGGCAAGTTTATCAATGAGGGTTTTCGAAGCAACATTAACACAACTTCCCCATCGATAATGAGATTACATACTCTCCCCATGATTGTACACTTGGTTGAAATAGTTGGTGTCTTTGATCCATGCTTTCACTTGAATCTTGAGTGTGCATTACTCGCCAAGTAACCAAGCTCAACCCCGAGTCCTGGGAACTAATGTTTCGCCACCTTCACATCCTCAACTCCCTCGTTTTTCTTCCTCGCAAACTAACACCTCATCGTCTCCCCAATGCACAACCTCACTTGTGTTCAAGGTCCTCTTGCTAGGGCACTCCTTAGCAAAATGACCATACCCTTGACATTGGTAGCACTTCTTGAGAGGAATTGTTCTCTTGGGGCCATAGTCAATTCCCTTCCCCTTGTCAACACTTGATGGCTTGATGGTAGGGCTAGGTTCGACAATTTTGACCCCTCCTTGGCTCGAGCTAGGGTTGGTCTTGGTGGTGCTCTTAGCCGACTCTCCTCTCCCCTTCTCTAACCTCTCCACACGTGTGGCCATAGTAACGGCCTCATCGAATGACCACAAGTTTTGCATCTTGACCCGATTTGCTATCCTAGGGTTTAGGCCCTCAACAAACCTTGCAATTTCTTGCTCTGGCTTCTCATTCATCTCACATTGTAGAGTGAGTTGCTCAAAGTCCCTAAGATAGGTTTCAATGGGGTGTGTCTCTTGTTTTAGTTGAGCTAGCTTGAGGAACATGTCTTGGGTATAATCCTTTGGAACAAACTTGTCTTTGAGTTTTTTCTTGAGTTTGAGCCACGACTTAATGGGTTCCTTACCCTCTCGGTTTCGTTGGTTCTTGAGGTTTTCGTACCAAAGGGAAGCGTATCCCTTGAACTTCATGATGGCCACTTTAAAACACTTCCTATCGGGATATTCCTTAAATTCAAAGATCCTCTCTATCGACCTAAGCCAATCTAGGAGATCCTCGGGATTCAAGCTACCATAAAAGTCGGGTATATCCACTTTGATATCTCGGTCATGGTCTCTTGGGTGGGTTTCAAGGGACTCCTCCGAATCCGAAAATTGATCTTCCATGTGAGGAGGAGGTTGTCCTCTCCCACGGCCCCCATACCCATACCCACGCCCTCTTCCCCCTCCACCCCTTCTTGGTTCATTAAGATTTTGGTCTAAGAGGGTGTTTAGAGCATTCATCATTAAAGTACAATTACCGGTGAGTTGAGTTAACTTCTCTTCTAAATCGGAAAGCCTTTTACCCTCCCCTCTATCCCCTTCCATTATGTGAAAATTTTGTGAGATCTTTTGTGGAAATTTTGTGGGAAATTTATAGAAAATAAACACGGAAAAGGAAGAAGGAAAACGAAAATTAAAAGAGAAAAAAACAAAGGAGTAACTCGACAAAACTAAGAACAAGAACAAATCGAAAATCAAGAACAAACCTAGGCTTTGATACCAATTTGGAGTGAAACTAAGTGGATCAAGTTTCACTCAAAGGATGAACAAAAATCGAACTTGAATACCCTTGAAAATCTCGGCCAAATGTATTGTTTTTGTGAGATAATTTTCAAATTTTGTAAACAAGGAAAACATAAAGGATAGTAACTAAATCTACACACAAAGTAATAGATTTAGGTTTTGATTAGTTTAAGCACAAAGCCACTAAACTAATCTTTCACTAACTCACACACAAAGTAATGAGAAAAATGAAGAGCACTCAAATAAACAACTAGGGTTTTTCATTCAACAAAATCTGAAAAATATGATGTGAGAATGAGGGTTTATATACTACCCTCATTCTAATCTTGACCATACATTACAAGAGGATCTAAGGGCTCACAAAGTCCCCAATTACTTACAAAATAACGGCTCCTAGCTCACATGTGAGCTGAAATTTTTCATTCTAAAAGACAAACTATAAAGCATAAAGGTGATGGTGACACTTGAGTTCATCCTCTCCCTTCTTTGTTGATGATCATCCAAGGGCCCTTGTGTGAGCCTTGGGGTTGGGTTTGGACGGTCCAAGTGACCAAATTTCAAGGGATTATATTGTCTCCTTACATTAAAGCATAAAGTAAAGGTAAAGAAAGCGACATGTATGAAAATGACATAAAACATAAAAACAATGTGATGGCTTGGGTGACTTGATTGAGCCTGGCTCCTTGGGACCTCCTTGAGCTAGCTTGATGAGCCATGTGAGCCCATTTATTGGAGGGTTGACTCACATGGGTGTACCCTAATTGACCACACTCAAAAATAGCATAATCTTGACCTTTTGTTGCTCTCCGACTTTGACTTCCTCTTGACTTTGCTTGATCACTAAGGTTGGCTCGATTTGACCATAGAATTGACTTTACTTAGCCCTTAGTGATCCCTTGGTCCATGACCTAGGCTTGGGTTTGAGCCCATGGCCCCAACCCATGGTCTCCCTCAACTTCACCCTTGACCACCTTGACCATTTTTGGTCCAATCTCCTCTCCTTGGAAAGGACTTGTCCTCAAGTCCTTGGAGATCCTCTTGCTTCCTCCCTTGCTCGATTTCATGCTTGATTCTCGGCTCAACCTTTGCTCGATCTTGGCTTTCACGGTTTGGTCTTCCATGGGCACCACTTAGCTAGAGTTTGTAGAAATGGTTGGACCCCTTTGCCTTGGCTCAAGAATTGTTCATGTTTTCTTCCTTGGTCACGGTTTGCTTGACCACACACTCCTCCTCGAGCATTTCTTTGAGCCCACGACTCGTAACCATGCCATCCATCCATTCTTGTTCATGATCGAGCCCATCAATGATTCTCCACCTTAAAGACCCACTTGATCTCTCTAGTCCATCGATTTTTGCCCTCTCATTGTTCACATTGGTTGTTTCATTGTTGATTGATGCATCACCTTCTTGTTGCTCCTCTCCTAGAACTCCCCTTGTTGCTCTAGGGTTTCTCTTGATTTCCAAGCTCATCACTTCTTTTCCAAAGCCCACATTCGGCTCTTCTCCCACCTCTTGGCTAGAGCTCACTCCATTGATTGATTCGAACAAGCATGAATTGGTTTTATAACCCATCATTGGTGGTAGGGGAGCTAAGACAATAAGCTTGTCACCATACTTGAATGAGTAGGTGTTATCTCTTCCATGGTGGGAAGAATTCTTCTCATACTCCCAAGGCCTACTAAGCAACCCATGACATGCATCCATGTCCAACACTTCACACACAATTTCATCCTTATAGTCTTGTCCAATCGAGAACGAAACTTGACATTGCTTATCAACTCTTACCTCGGCTCCTTGATTAAGCCACCTTAGCTTGTAAGGATGAGGATGCTTCAAGGTTGGTAAGGCAAGTTTATCAATGAGGGTTTTCGAAGCAACATTAACACAACTTCCCCCATCGATAATGAGATTACATACTCTCCCCATGATTGTACACTTGGTTCGAAATAGTTGGTGTCTTTGATCCATGCTTTCACTTGAATCTTGAGTGTGCATTACTCGCCAAGTAACCAAGCTCAACCCCGAGTCCTGGAACTAATGTTTCGCCACCTTCACATCCTCAACTCCCTCGTTTTTTTCTTCCTCGCAAACTAACACCTCATCGCGTCCCCAATGCACAACCTCACTTGTGTTCAAGGTCCTCTTGCTAGGGCACTCCTTAGCAAAATGACCATACCCTTGACATTGGTAGCACTTCTTGAGAGGAATTGTTCTCTTGGGGCCATAGTCAATTCCCTTCCCCTTGTCAACACTTGATGGCTTGATGGTAGGGCTAGGTTCGACAATTTTGACCCTCCTTGGCCCGAGCTAGGGTTGGTCTTGGTGGTGCTCTTAGCCGACTCTCCTCTCCCCTTCTCTAACCTCTCCACACGTGTGGCCATAGTAACGGCCTCATCGAATGACCACAAGTTTTGCATCTTGACCCGATTTGCTATCCTAGGGTTTAGGCCCCCATCAAACCTTGCATATTTGTGCTCGGGCTTCTCATTCATCTCACATTGTAGAGTGAGTTGCTCAAAGTCCCTAAGATAGGTTTCAATGGGGTGTGTCTCTTGTTTTAGTTGAGCTAGCTTGAGGAACATGTCTTGGGTATAATCCTTTGGAACAAACTTGTCTTTGAGTTTTTCTTGAGTTTGAGCCACGACTTAATGGGTTCCTTACCCTCTCGGTTTCGATTGGTTCTTGAGGTTTTCGTACCAAAGGGAAGCGTATCCCTTGATGGAGCGATTCGGGGCGGGCCTCTTTGTACCTTGTAACCACACTCACCCTAAACTCGACTCACTCATGAGCACTCACTCAAATACACGGTTTTAGGGCTGAAAATGGTGGTTTCGTTTTCTGAAATTTTATTTGCAAACATAAAACAAAGATAAAAAGGATATGAATTAGGCTAAGCACAAAGCCACTAGCCTAAGACTAAGGTTCCGATCAATCATCGCACAAAGCTATGATCATTTCCCAAGAAACTCAAACACCAAGCACTAAGCCAAGGTGGTTTCCAAGAGAAAAACTCACTTTTAAAACTCATTTTCTTATAACTTCAAATCTGATTTTTACAAGGGGGATAGGTGGGTTTATATAAGACCCATGCTATCATCTAAACCCTACATCTAATATCTAATCTAAGGGCTATGAGGAGCCTTACAAATCAGCCAAAAAGTTGGGTCACAAGACCTTACAAAATCTGAAAAATTACAACAACTAACAACTAAAGTAGATGGTGACATCTTGGAAGCATCCTCACCCTTCCTTTGTTGTTCTTCATCTAAGGCCTTCATTTCTCCTTGGAAGGCAAGTAATTCTCGGCCCCTTTAAGTCCTTGGCTGATTTTGTTTGTTGTTGAATTCAAAAGATCAAAGGTGACAAAGACATAAAGTTTAAAGCAACTTTAATCGAAAGGGACATGTATGAATTAAAATGTATGACTTGAACATTAATTTTCAGCCGAGATTTTGGCCTCCTTTGAGCTGAAAAAACGTGACCATGGGTCCAAGGACCATGGTTAAAACGTAGACCAAAAATCGGGTCCAAATCGTCTGCCGCTTTCAGAGCAACTCTCCCTTTCTTCAAAAAAAGTTTGTCCTCAAACTTTGGCCAAATAAAATGGTATCCAAAAAGATGAAATTTTCAGAAATTTAAAACGAGTTTTTGAAGAATAAGATTTTGATAAAAACGAATGAAACAACAAGACTCGAATCCTATGAAAAGCACATAGCAAATTCATCGAATCCTCTTGTTAGCCAACTCGACCCAAACACCTACAAAGGTGCTCGACTCAAGTCGACACTCACAAGTCAAGATGCACACAAACTTGCAAGGTGACACTCGAAAACATCTAAACCCAACTCATCCCAAGATCGTCTTGGTTTAAGAAAACTCAAGAGCCGAAGCTCTGATACCAATTGGAGCGATTCGGGGCGGGCCTCTTTGTACCTTGTAACCACACTCACCCTAAACTCGACTCACTCATGAGCACTCACTCAAATACACGGTTTTAGGGCTGAAAATGGTGGTTTCGTTTTCTGAAATTTTATTTGCAAACATAAAACAAAGATAAAAAGGATATGAATTAGGCTAAGCACAAAGCCACTAGCCTAAGACTATGGTTCCGATCAATCATCGCACAAAGCTATGATCATTACCCAAGAAACTCGAAACACCAAGCACTAAGCCAAGGTGGTTTCCAAGAGAAAAACTCACTTTTAAAACTCATTTTCTTATAACTTCAAATCTGATTTTTACAAGGGGGATAGGTGGGTTTATATAAGACCCATGCTATCATCTAAACCCTACATCTAATATCTAATCTAAGGGCTATGAGGAGCCTTACAAATCAGCCAAAAAGTTGGGTCACAAGACCTTACAAAATCTGAAAAATTACAACAACTAACAACTAAAGTAGATGGTGACATCTTGGAGCATCCTCACCCTTCCTTTGTTGTTCTTCATCTAAGGCCTTCATTTCTCCTTGGAAGGCAAGTAATTCTCGGCCCCTTTAAGTCCTTGGCTGATTTTGTTTGTTGTTGAATTCAAAAGATCAAAGGTGACAAAGACATAAAGTTTAAAGCAACTTTAATCGAAAAGGGACATGTATGAATTAAAATGTATGACTTGAACATTAATTTTCAGCCGAGATTTTGGCCTCCTTTGAGCTGAAAAAACGTGACCATGGGTCCAAGGACCATGGTTAAAACGTAGACCAAAAATCGGGTCCAAATCGTCAAGCCGTTTCAGTGCACTTGAACTTCATGATGGCCACTTTAAAACACTTCCTATCGGGATATTCCTTAAATTCAAAGATCCTCTCTATCGACCTAAGCCAATCTAGGAGATCCTCGGGATTCAAGCTACCATAAAAGTCGGGTATATCCACTTTGATATCTCGGTCATGGTCTCTTGGGTGGGTTTCAAGGGACTCCTCCGAATCCGAAAATTGATCTTCCATGTGAGGAGGAGGTTGTCCTCTCCCACGGCCCCCATACCCATACCCACGCCCTCTTCCCCCTCCACCCCTTCTTGGTTCATTAAGATTTTGGTCTAAGAGGGTGTTTAGAGCATTCATCATTAAAGTACAATTACCGGTGAGTTGAGTTAACTTCTCTTCTAAATCAGAAAGCCTTTTACCCTCCCCTCTATCCCCTTCCATTATGTGAAAATTTTGTGAGATCTTTTGTGGAAATTTTGTGGGAAATTTGTAGAAAATAAACAAGGAAAAGGAAGAAGGAAAACGAAAATTAAAAGAGAAAAAAACAAAGGAGTAACTCGACAAAACTAAGAACAAGAACAAATCGAAAAAAACAAGAACAAACCTAGGCTTTGATACCAATTTGGAGTGAAACTAAGTGGATCAAGTTTCACTCAAAGGATGAACAAAAATCGAACTTGAATACCCTTGAAAATCTCGGCCAAATGTATTGTTTTTGTGAGATAATTTTCTGAAATTTTGTAAACAAGGAAAACATAAAGGATAGTAACTAAATCTACACACAAAGTAATAGATTTAGGTTTTGATTAGTTTAAGCACAAAGCCACTAAACTAATCTTTCACTAACTCACACACAAAGTAATGAGAAAAATGAAGAGCACTCAAATAAACAACTAGGGTTTTTCATTCAACAAAATCTGAAAAATATGATGTGAGAATGAGGGTTTATATACTACCCTCATTCTAATCTTGACCATACATTACAAGAGGATCTAAGGGCTCACAAAGTCCCCAATTACTTACAAAATAACTACTCCTAGCTCACATGTGAGCTGAAATTTTTCATTCTAAAAGACAAACTATAAAGCATAAAGGTGATGGTGACACTTGAGTTCATCCTCTCCCTTCTTTGTTGATGATCATCCAAGGGCCCTTGTGTGAGCCTTGGGGTTGGGTTTGACGGTCCAAGTGACCACATTACAAGGGATTATATTGTCTCCTTACATTAAAGCATAAAGTAAAGGTAAAGAAAGCGACATGTATGAAAATGACATAAAACATAAAAACAATGTGATGGCTTGGGTGACTTGATTGAGCCGGCTCCTTGGGACCTCCTTGAGCTAGCTTGATGAGCCATGTGAGCCCATTTATTGGAGGGTTGACTCACATGGGTGTACCCTAATTGACCACACTCAAAAATAGCATAATCTTGACCTTTGTTGCTCTCCGACTTTGACTTCCTCTTGACTTTGCTTGATCACTAAGGTTGGCTCGATTTGACCATAGAATTGACTTTACTTAGCCCTTAGTGATCCCTTGGTCCATGACCTAGGCTTGGGTTTGAGCCCATGGCCCCAACCCATGGTCTCCTCAACTTCACCCTTGACCACCTTGACCATTTTTGGTCCAATCTCCTCTCCTTGGAAAGGACTTGTCCTCAAGTCCTTGGAGATCCTCTTGCTTCCTCCCTTGCTCGATTTCATGCTTGATTCTCGGCTCAACCTTTGCTCGATCTTGGCTTTCACGGTTTTGGTCTTCCATGGGCACCACTTAGCTAGAGTTTGTAGAAATGGTTGGACCCCTTTGCCTTGGCTCGAAGAATTGTTCATGTTTTCTTCCTTGGTCACGGTTTGCTTGACCACACACTCCTCCTCGAGCATTTCTTTGAGCCCACGACTCGTAACCATGCCATCCATCCATTCTTGTTCATGATCGAGCCCATCAATGATTCTCCACCTTAAAGACCCACTTGATCTCTCTAGTCCATCGATTTTTGCCCTCTCATTGTTCACATTGGTTGTTTCATTGTTGATTGATGCATCACCTTCTTGTTGCTCCTCTCCTAGAACTCCCCTTGTTGCTCTAGGGTTTCTCTTGATTTCCAAGCTCATCACTTCTTTTCCAAAGCCCACATTCGGCTCTTCTCCCACCTCTTGGCTAGAGCTCACTCCATTGATTGATTCGAACAAGCATGAATTGGTTTTATAACCCATCATTGGTGGTAGGGGAGCTAAGACAATAAGCTTGTCACCATACTTGAATAAGTAGGTGTTATCTCTTCCATGGTGGGAAGAATTCTTCTCATACTCCCAAGGCCTACCAAGCAACACATGACATGCATCCATGTCCAACACTTCACACACAATTTCATCCTTATAGTCTTGTCCAATCGAGAACGAAACTTGACATTGCTTATCAACTCTTACCTCGGCTCCTTGATTAAGCCACCTTAGCTTGTAAGGATGAGGATGCTTCAAGGTTGGTAAGGCAAGTTTATCAATGAGGGTTTTCGAAGCAACATTAACACAACTTCCCCATCGATAATGAGATTACATACTCTCCCCATGATTGTACACTTGGTTCAAATAGTTGGTGTCTTTGATCCATGCTTTCACTTGAATCTTGAGTGTGCATTACTCGCCAAGTAACCAAGCTCAACCCCGAGTCCGGGGAACTAATGTTTCGCCACCTTCACATCCTCAACTCCCTCGTTTTCTTCCTCGCAAACTAACACCTCATCGCCTCCCCAATGCACAACCTCACTTGTGTTCAAGGTCCTCTTGCTAGGGCACTCCTTAGCAAAATGACCATACCCTGGACATTGGCAGCACTTCTTGAGGGGGATTGGTCTCTTGGGGCCATAGTCAATTCCCTTCCCTTGTCAACACTTGATGGCTTGATGGTAGGGCTAGGTTCGACAATTTTGACCCCTCCTTGGCTCGAGCTAGGGTTGGTCTTGGTGGTGCTCTTAGCCGACTCTCCTCTCCCCTTCTCTAACCTCTCCACACGTGTGGCCATAGTAACGGCCTCATCGAATGACCACAAGTTTTGCATCTTGACCCGATTTGCTATCCTAGGGTTTAGGCCCTCAACAAACCTTGCAATTTTTTGCTCGGGCTTCTCATTCATCTCACATTGTAGAGTGAGTTGCTCAAAGTCCCTAAGATAGGTTTCAATGGGGTGTGTCTCTTGTTTTAGTTGAGCTAGCTTGAGGAACATGTCTTGGGTATAATCCTTTGGAACAAACTTGTCTTTGAGTTTTTTCTTGAGTTTGAGCCACGACTTAATGGGTTCCTTACCCTCTCGGTTTCGTTGGTTCTTGAGGTTTTCGTACCAAAGGGAAGCGTATCCCTTGATGGAGCGATTCGGGGCGGGCCTCTTTGTACCTTGTAACCACACTCACCCTAAACTCGACTCACTCATGAGCACTCACTCAAATACACGGTTTTAGGGCTGAAAATGGTGGTTTCGTTTTCTGAAATTTTATTTGCAAACATAAAACAAAGATAAAAAGGATATGAATTAGGCTAAGCACAAAGCCACTAGCCTAAGACTAAGGTTCCGATCAATCATCGCACAAAGCTATGATCATTACCCAAGAAACTCGAAACACCAAGCACTAAGCCAAGGTGGTTTCCAAGAGAAAAACTCACTTTTAAAACTCATTTTCTTATAACTTCAAATCTGATTTTTACAAGGGGGATAGGTGGGTTTATATAAGACCCATGCTATCATCTAAACCCTACATCTAATATCTAATCTAAGGGCTATGAGGAGCCTTACAAATCAGCCAAAAAGTTGGGTCACAAGACCTTACAAAATCTGAAAAATTACAACAACTAACAACTAAAGTAGATGGTGACATCTTGGAGCATCCTCACCCTTCCTTTGTTGTTCTTCATCTAAGGCCTTCATTTCTCCTTGGAAGGCAAGTAATTCTCGGCCCCTTTAAGTCCTTGGCTGATTTTGTTTGTTGTTGAATTCAAAAGATCAAAGGTGACAAAGACATAAAGTTTAAAGCAACTTTAATCGAAAGGGACATGTATGAATTAAAATGTATGACTTGAACATTAATTTCAGCCGAGATTTTGGCCTCCTTTGAGCTGAAAAAACGTGACCATGGGTCCAAGGACCATGGTTAAAACGTAGACCAAAAATCGGGTCCAAATCGTCAAGCCGTTTCAGTGCAACTCTCCCTTTCTTCAAAAAAAGTTTGTCCTCAAACTTTGGCCAAATAAAATGGTATCCAAAAAGATGAAATTTTCAGAAATTTAAAACGAGTTTTTGAAGAATAAGATTTTGATAAAAACGAATGAAACAACAAGACTCGAATCCTATGAAAAGCACATAGCAAATTCATCGAATCCTCTTGTTAGCCAACTCGACCCAAACACCTACAAAGGTGCTCGACTCAAGTCGACACTCACAAGTCAAGATGCACACAAACTTGCAAGGTGACACTCGAAAACATCTAAACCCAACTCATCCCAAGATCGTCTTGGTTTAAGAAAACTCAAGAGCCGAAGCTCTGATACCAATTGGAGCGATTCGGGGCGGGCCTCTTTGTACCTTGTAACCACACTCACCCTAAACTCGACTCACTCATGAGCACTCACTCAAATACACGGTTTTAGGGCTGAAAATGGTGGTTTCGTTTTCTGAAATTTTATTTGCAAACATAAAACAAAGATAAAAAGGATATGAATTAGGCTAAGCACAAAGCCACTAGCCTAAGACTATGGTTCCGATCAATCATCGCACAAAGCTATGATCATTACCCAAGAAACTCGAAACACCAAGCACTAAGCCAAGGTGGTTTCCAAGAGAAAAACTCACTTTTAAAACTCATTTTCTTATAACTTCAAATCTGATTTTTACAAGGGGGATAGGTGGGTTTATATAAGACCCATGCTATCATCTAAACCCTACATCTAATATCTAATCTAAGGGCTATGAGGAGCCTTACAAATCAGCCAAAAAGTTGGGTCACAAGACCTTACAAAATCTGAAAAATTACAACAACTAACAACTAAAGTAGATGGTGACATCTTGGAGCATCCTCACCCTTCCTTTGTTGTTCTTCATCTAAGGCCTTCATTTCTCCTTGGAAGGCAAGTAATTCTCGGCCCCTTTAAGTCCTTGGCTGATTTTGTTTGTTGTTGAATTCAAAAGATCAAAGGTGACAAAGACATAAAGTTTAAAGCAACTTTAATCGAAAGGGACATGTATGAATTAAAATGTATGACTTGAACATTAATTTTCAGCCGAGATTTTGGCCTCCTTTGAGCTGAAAAAACGTGACCA
This sequence comes from Dianthus caryophyllus, assembly GCA_023091065.1. NCBI lineage: Eukaryota > Viridiplantae > Streptophyta > Magnoliopsida > Caryophyllales > Caryophyllaceae > Dianthus > Dianthus caryophyllus. The sequence goes on from CM041520.1 coordinate 22,059,144, forward strand.
TGGGTCCAAGGACCATGGTTAAAACGTAGACCAAAAATCGGGTCCAAATCGTCAAGCCGTTTCAGTGCACTTGAACTTCATGATGGCCACTTTAAAACACTTCCTATCGGGATATTCCTTAAATTCAAAGATCCTCTCTATCGACCTAAGCCAATCTAGGAGATCCTCGGGATTCAAGCTACCATAAAAGTCGGGTATATCCACTTTGATATCTCGGTCATGGTCTCTTGGGTGGGTTTCAAGGGACTCCTCCGAATCCGAAAATTGATCTTCCATGTGAGGAGGAGGTTGTCCTCTCCCACGGCCCCCATACCCATACCCACGCCCTCTTCCCCCTCCACCCCTTCTTGGTTCATTAAGATTTTGGTCTAAGAGGGTGTTTAGAGCATTCATCATTAAAGTACAATTACTCTGAGTTGAGTTAACTTCTCTTCTAAATCAGAAAGCCTTTTACCCTCCCCTCTATCCCCTTCCATTATGTGAAAATTTTGTGAGATCTTTTGTGGAAATTTTGTGGGAAATTTGTAGAAAATAAACAAGGAAAAGGAAGAAGGAAAACGAAAATTAAAAGAGAAAAAAACAAAGGAGTAACTCGACAAAACTAAGAACAAGAACAAATCGAAAAAAACAAGAACAAACCTAGGCTTTGATACCAATTTGGAGTGAAACTAAGTGGATCAAGTTTCACTCAAAGGATGAACAAAAATCGAACTTGAATACCCTTGAAAATCTCGGCCAAATGTATTGTTTTTGTGAGATAATTTTCTGAAATTTTGTAAACAAGGAAAACATAAAGGATAGTAACTAAATCTACACACAAAGTAATAGATTTAGGTTTTGATTAGTTTAAGCACAAAGCCACTAAACTAATCTTTCACTAACTCACACACAAAGTAATGAGAAAAATGAAGAGCACTCAAATAAACAACTAGGGTTTTCATTCAACAAAATCTGAAAAATATGATGTGAGAATGAGGGTTTATATACTACCCTCATTCTAATCTTGACCATACATTACAAGAGGATCTAAGGGCTCACAAAAGTCCCCAATTACTTACAAAATAACGGCTCCTAGCTCACATGTGAGCTGAAATTTTTCATTCTAAAAGACAAACTATAAAGCATAAAGGTGATGGTGACACTTGAGTTCATCCTCTCCCTTCTTTGTTGATGATCATCCAAGGGCCCTTGTGTGAGCCTTGGGGTTGGGTTTGGACGGTCCAAGTGACCAAATTTCAAGGGATTATATTGTCTCCTTACATTAAAGCATAAAGTAAAGGTAAAGAAAGCGACATGTATGAAAATGACATAAAACATAAAAAACAATGTGATGGCTTGGGTGACTTGATTGAGCGGCTCCTTGGGACCTCCTTGAGCTAGCTTGATGAGCCATGTGAGCCCATTTATTGGAGGGTTGACTCACATGGGTGTACCCTAATTGACCACACTCAAAAATAGCATAATCTTGACCTTTTGTTGCTCTCCGACTTTGACTTCCTCTTGACTTTGCTTGATCACTAAGGTTGGCTCGATTTGACCATAGAATTGACTTTACTTAGCCCTTAGTGATCCCTTGGTCCATGACCTAGGCTTGGGTTTGAGCCCATGGCCCCAACCCATGGTCTCCCTCAACTTCACCCTTGACCACCTTGACCATTTTTGGTCCAATCTCCTCTCCTTGGAAAGGACTTGTCCTCAAGTCCTTGGAGATCCTCTTGCTTCCTCCCTTGCTCGATTTCATGCTTGATTCTCGGCTCAACCTTTGCTCGATCTTGGCTTTCACGGTTTTGGTCTTCCATGGGCACCACTTAGCTAGAGTTTGTAGAAATGGTTGGACCCCTTTGCCTTGGCTCAAGAATTGTTCATGTTTTCTTCCTTGGTCACGGTTTGCTTGACCACACACTCCTCCTCGAGCATTTCTTTGAGCCCACGACTGTAACCATGCCATCCATCCATTCTTGTTCATGATCGAGCCCATCAATGATTCTCCACCTTAAAGACCCACTTGATCTCTCTAGTCCATCGATTTTTGCCCTCTCATTGTTCACATTGGTTGTTTCATTGTTGATTGATGCATCACCTTCTTGTTGCTCCTCTCCTAGAACTCCCCTTGTTGCTCTAGGGTTTCTCTTGATTTCCAAGCTCATCACTTCTTTTCCAAAGCCCACATTCGGCTCTTCTCCCACCTCTTGGCTAGAGCTCACTCCATTGATTGATTCGAACAAGCATGAATTGGTTTTATAACCCATCATTGGTGGTAGGGGAGCTAAGACAATAAGCTTGTCACCATACTTGAATAAGTAGGTGTTATCTCTTCCATGGTGGGAAGAATTCTTCTCATACTCCCAAGGCCTACCAAGCAACACATGACATGCATCCATGTCCAACACTTCACACACAATTTCATCCTTATAGTCTTGTCCAATCGAGAACGAAACTTGACATTGCTTATCAACTCTTACCTCGGCTCCTTGATTAAGCCACCTTAGCTTGTAAGGATGAGGATGCTTCAAGGTTGGTAAGGCAAGTTTATCAATGAGGGTTTTCGAAGCAACATTAACACAACTTCCCCCATCGATAATGAGATTACATACTCTCCCCATGATTGTACACTTGGTTCGAAATAGTTGGTGTCTTTGATCCATGCTTTCACTTGAATCTTGAGTGTGCATTACTCGCCAAGTAACCAAGCTCAACCCCGAGTCCTGGGAACTAATGTTTCGCCACCTTCACATCCTCAACTCCCTCGTTTTCTTCCTCGCAAACTAACACCTCATCGTCTCCCCAATGCACAACCTCACTTGTGTTCAAGGTCCTCTTGCTAGGGCACTCCTTAGCAAAATGACCATACCCTTGACATTGGTAGCACTTCTTGAGAGGAATTGTTCTCTTGGGGCCATAGTCAATTCCCTTCCCCTTGTCAACACTTGATGGCTTGATGGTAGGGCTAGGTTCGACAATTTTGACCCCTCCTTGGCTCGAGCTAGGGTTGGTCTTGGTGGTGCTCTTAGCCGACTCTCCTCTCCCCTTCTCTAACCTCTCCACACGTGTGGCCATAGTAACGGCCTCATCGAATGACCACAAGTTTTGCATCTTGACCCGATTTGCTATCCTAGGGTTTAGGCCCTCAACAAACCTTGCAATTTTTTGCTAAGCTTCTCATTCATCTCACATTGTAGAGTGAGTTGCTCAAAGTCCCTAAGATAGGTTTCAATGGGGTGTGTCTCTTGTTTTAGTTGAGCTAGCTTGAGGAACATGTCTTGGGTATAATCCTTTGGAACAAACTTGTCTTTGAGTTTTTTCTTGAGTTTGAGCCACGACTTAATGGGTTCCTTACCCTCTCGGTTTCGTTGGTTCTTGAGGTTTTCGTACCAAAGGGAAGCGTATCCCTTGAACTTCATGATGGCCACTTTAAAACACTTCCTATCGGGATATTCCTTAAATTCAAAGATCCTCTCTATCGACCTAAGCCAATCTAGGAGATCCTCGGGATTCAAGCTACCATAAAAGTCGGGTATATCCACTTTGATATCTCGGTCATTGCAACAGGAGTTGCTCGTGCAATGCAATAGTCATGGAACCCATTTGCACCTTTGAAGAGAAATGCAAGTTTTGTCAAAGGAAACCTCATGGTCAATGGATCAAGGAGGCATAGGTGGTAAACTTGGGTCCTAAATCACATTTCATCCCTAGGAGTCGATGCCTAGAAAAGCCCCTAAGGAAAGGAAAGGAAAGCAACAACCTAGGCCATGAACCATGAAGCTCATTTTGACATGTCGGTAGAGATTCTAACGTAACTCCCAATCTGCTCATCCAATTGAGGTGAAACCACTTGCATATGAAAGCTAGCTCAAAGAGCTTTCATTTAACATATGGTTGGCTATCTAGTTCAAAGGGAGCTGAGAGTTATGGCCTCTACAAGTCAGGGGTCAGATTGTGAGACTTCAGTCCAAAGGAGGATTCGACATGTCTGTACTAAAAGCTCAATATCTTGAGTTGTAGGCCATATTTTTGGATGATTCTTTTTGCATTGGAAAGCCAACTCAATTACCTTTCCAATGACATATCATGGGCCTTCTAATTCAACGTGAGTACGGAATGGTGAAGCCTAGAAGTCACTGTCAGATTATGAAATCCGGTTTGGACTGTTTTGGAGTAATGAGCCATGAACTTGACCTACATCATTCTCCTTGGGTGAGCTCACCTTGGGGACCTTTGAGAAGCCTCCTAATCAGCCCAAGAGACCCATGAACCGTGGTTAGCTCAAGAGGGGACCAAAAACATCATCTCATTCCACAAATCAAAATCAATTTCACATGTCATTGTCATTTAGTAGTCCTTGTTTTACTTTATGTCCTTTTCCACTTTATATTGTTGTTGTTTGTTAGCTTTAGGATCAGATTTTAGGACCATTTTGGCTGGTACAACTTGTGCTCCAAGGAGCTCATCAAAGCCCTTGGATTAAAGCAACAATTGTAGGGAGTTGATGTGGTCAAGGGTCGCTTTCTACCTTTATGCTTTAGGTTGCTTTATTTTCAGATTTGTAAGGTCTTTAGGACCAAGATTTTCGGCTGTATTGAGGGCCATTTAGGACCCTTAGATCAAGGTTAGATTGTAAGGCTAGGATGTAAAGACTTGGTCTATATAAACCAAGCTCTAACCCTTGTAATTTTTCAGATTTGGCTAATGAAAAGAAACCCTAGAGTTTTATTGAGTGTTCTTCAATTTCTCATTACTTTGTGTGTGAGTTAGTGAAAGATTAGTTTAGTGGCTTTGTGCTTAAACTAATCAAAACCTAAATCTATTACTTTGTGTGTAGATTTAGTGACTATCCTTTATGTTTTATTGTTTCACAAAATTTCAGAAAAATATCCCACAAAAACATACACTTTGGCCGAAATTTTCTAGGGTTTGCAAGATCGATTTTTGTTCATCCCTTGAGTGATTCTTATCCCCATAAGTTTCACTCCAAATTGGTTATCAAAGCCTAGGTTAATTAACACAAGTTCCATCCTTGTGTTAGTGTTGGTTTCGGTTTTTGCATTCAAAGATCCAAGCCTTGCTCACAAAGCCATATTCGTTTCTTTGAGGTATAATGGATGTTTCTTTTCGATTTGGTTCTTCAATTTTTTCCTATGGTACCACATGTGAAACCCCTTGTGTTGAGACCATTTTCGAGTCCATGGAAAGAGTTGGGAAAGAGTTAGAAGCCAAGGTGGCTAAGATAAGGGGAAAGGCTGGAAATTTCGGTTTGGGTAAAGGGATGGCTATTTTACTTGACCCTCCTACAAAAAAACCACCCTATGAGCCACCAAAGAGAGCCAAAGTTGTTGAACCAACCACTTCTCCTAAACCACCAACCCTAAACCAAAGGGAGGAAACCGACCTTAACCACAAAACACTCGTCCCCTTAAGAGGTGCTCTCAATGTCATGGCTATGGTCATCTCGCTTTGGAGTGCCCTACAAGGAGAGCCCTTGATTCATTGGAAGTTGTTCATTGGGGTGAAGATGAGATCCTTGTTTGTGAGGATGAGGAGAGTGAGGTAGTAACTAGTAAGGATGGAGAGGATGAGAAAGCGAAATGAAAATGATATCATGGTGAGGCCGTGTGATCTAATTCTAGAGGGGGGAAGCTCTACCAATGTAGCTCCTAAACCTCTAATTGAAGAGTTAGCCTTACCTTCAAAAGAGCATCCTAGTCCTTACAAGCTTGGTTGGTCAAACAATGGAGCCGAGTTGAGTAACTATGGTGATGAGGCTTTGGATGATTTGTTTGTAATGGGTGCTTGTCATCCCATCTTTGATAAGCCTTGTGAACCATGGAAGCATGAAGATGGTTTGGTCCATGGTGAGAGTTTAACCATCCACTTTGCTAATGATGATCCTAAGAATCAAGATGAGAGCATGAGGGAGGATCTCAAGGGAAGGGATGAGTTTGATTGGAACATAGCTAAGAACAAGAGAAAGACATTCATGCAATGGAAGTTGAAGGGGGAGCTAAACTTCTCCAAAGAGTTTGCTTACCCTAGGAAGAAAAAACCACCGGATAAGAATGACCAAAATTTGAGGACAAATTTTTTCAAGAAGGAGTTTGCAACAGAGGAGTTGCTCGTGCAATGCAATAGTCATGGAACCCATTTGCACCTTTGAAGAGAAATGCAAGTTTTGTCAAAGGAAACCTCATGGTCAATGGATCAAGGAGGCATAGGTGGTAAACTTGGGTCCTAAATCACATTTCATCCCTAGGAGTCGATGCCTAGAAAAGCCCCTAAGGAAAGGAAAGGAAAGCAACAACCTAGGCCATGAACCATGAAGCTCATTTTGACATGTCGGTAGAGATTCTAACGTAACTCCCAATCTGCTCATCCAATTGAGGTGAAACCACTTGCATATGAAAGCTAGCTCAAAGAGCTTTCATTTGACATATGGTTGGCTATCTAGTTCAAAGGGAGCTGAGAGTTATGGCCTCTACAAGTCAGGGGTCAGATTGTGAGACTTCAGTCCAAAGGAGGATTCGACATGTCTGTACTAAAAGCTCAATATCTTGAGTTGTAGGCCATATTTTTGGATGATTCTTTTTGCATTGGAAAGCCAACTCAATTACCTTTCCAATGACATATCATGGGCCTTCTAATTCAACGTGAGTACGGAATGGTGAAGCCTAGAAGTCACTGTCAGATTATGAAATCCGGTTTGGACTGTTTTGGAGTAATGAGCCATGAACTTGACCTACATCATTCTCCTTGGGTGAGCTCACCTTGGGGACCTTTGAGAAGCCTCCTAATCAGCCCAAGAGACCCATGAACCGTGGTTAGCTCAAGAGGGGGACCAAAAACATCATCTCATTCCACAAATCAAAATCACCACACGCTATCATTGTCACTAGTAGTCGCTGTTTTTCTTTATGTCCCTTTTCCACTTTATATTGTTGTTGTTTGTTAGCTTTAGGATCAGATTTTAGGACCATTTTGGCTGGTACAACTTGTGCTCCAAGGAGCTCATCAAAGCCCTTGGATTAAAGCAACAATTGTAGGGAGTTGATGTGGTCGAGGTCGCTTTCCTTTATCTTTAGGTTGCTTTATTTTCAGATTTGTAAGGTCTTTAGGACCAAGATTTTCGGCTGTATTGAGGGCCATTTAGGACCCTTAGATCAAGGTTAGATTGTAAGGCTAGGATGTAAAGACTTGGTCTATATAAACCAAGCTCTAACCCTTGTAATTTTTCAGATTTGACTAATGAAAAGAAACCCTAGAGTTTTATTGAGTGTTCTTCAATTTCTCATTACTTTGTGTGTGAGTTAGTGAAAGATTAGTTTAGTGGCTTTGTGCTTAAACTAATCAAAACCTAAATCTATTACTTTGTGTGTAGATTTAGTGACTATCCTTTATGTTTTATTGTTTCACAAAATTTCAGAAAAATATCCCACAAAAACATACACTTTGGCCGAAATTTTCTAGGGTTTGCAAGATCGATTTTTGTTCATCCTTTGAGTGAAACTTGACCCTCTTAGTTTCACTCCAGTCATGGTCTCTTGGGTGGGTTTCAAGGGACTCCTCCGAATCCGAAAATTGATCTTCCATGTGAGGAGGAGGTTGTCCTCTCCCACGGCCCCCATACCCATACCCACGCCCTCTTCCCCCTCCACCCCTTCTTGGTTCATTAAGATTTTGGTCTAAGAGGGTGTTTAGAGCATTCATCATTAAAGTACAATTACCGGTGAGTTGAGTTAACTTCTCTTCTAAATCGGAAAGCCTTTTACCCTCCCCTCTATCCCCTTCCATTATGTGAAAATTTTGTGAGATCTTTTGTGGAAATTTTGTGGGAAATTTATAGAAAATAAACAAGGAAAAGGAAGAAGGAAAACGAAAATTAAAAGAGAAAAAAACAAAGGAGTAACTCGACAAAACTAAGAACAAGAACAAATCGAAAAAAACAAGAACAAACCTAGGCTTTGATACCAATTTGGAGTGAAACTAAGTGGATCAAGTTTCACTCAAAGGATGAACAAAAATCGAACTTGAATACCCTTGAAAATCTCGGCCAAATGTATTGTTTTTGTGAGATAATTTTCTGAAATTTTGTAAACAAGGAAAACATAAAGGATAGTAACTAAATCTACACACAAAGTAATAGATTTAGGTTTTGATTAGTTTAAGCACAAAGCCACTAAACTAATCTTTCACTAACTCACACACAAAGTAATGAGAAAAATGAAGAGCACTCAAATAAACAACTAGGGTTTTTCATTCAACAAAATCTGAAAAATATGATGTGAGAATGAGGGTTTATATACTACCCTCATTCTAATCTTGACCATACATTACAAGAGGATCTAAGGGCTCACAAAGTCCCCAATTACTTACAAAATAACGGCTCCTAGCTCACATGTGAGCTGAAATTTTTCATTCTAAAAGACAAACTATAAAGCATAAAGGTGATGGTGACACTTGAGTTCATCCTCTCCTTCTTTGTTGATGATCATCCAAGGGCCCTTGTGTGAGCCTTGGGGTTGGGTTTGGACGGTCCAAGTGACCAAATTTCAAGGGATTATATTGTCTCCTTACATTAAAGCATAAAGTAAAGGTAAAGAAAGCATGTATGAAAATGACATAAAACATAAAAAACAATGTGATGGCTTGGGTGACTTGATTGAGCGGCTCCTTGGGACCTCCTTGAGCTAGCTTGGTGAGCCATGTGTGCCCATTTATTGGAGGGTTGACTCACATGGGTGTACCCTAATTGACCACACTCAAAAATAGCATAATCTTGACCTTTTGTTGCTCTCCGACTTTGACTTCCTCTTGACTTTGCTTGATCACTAAGGTTGGCTCGATTTGACCATAGAATTGACTTTACTTAGCCCTTAGTGATCCCTTGGTCCATGACCTAGGCTTGGGTTTGTGCCCATGGCCCCAACCCATGGTCTCCTCAACTTCACCCTTGACCACCTTGACCATTTTGGTCCAATCTCCTCTCCTTGGAAAGGACTTGTCCTCAAGTCCTTGGAGATCCTCTTGCTTCCTCCCTTGCTCGATTTCATGCTTGATTCTCGGCTCAACCTTTGCTCGATCTTGGCTTTCACGGTTTTGGTCTTCCATGGGCACCACTTAGCTAGAGTTTGTAGAAATGGTTGGACCCCTTTGCCTTGGCTCAAGAATTGTTCATGTTTTCTTCCTTGGTCACGGTTTGCTTGACCACACACTCCTCCTCGAGCATTTCTTTGAGCCCACGACTCGTAACCATGCCATCCATCCATTCTTGTTCATGATCGAGCCCATCAATGATTCTCCACCTTAAAGACCCACTTGATCTCTCTAGTCCATCGATTTTTGCCCTCTCATTGTTCACATTGGTTGTTTCATTGTTGATTGATGCATCACCTTCTTGTTGCTCCTCTCCTAGAACTCCCCTTGTTGCTCTAGGGTTTCTCTTGATTTCCAAGCTCATCACTTCTTTTCCAAAGCCCACATTCGGCTCTTCTCCCACCTCTTGGCTAGAGCTCACTCCATTGATTGATTCGAACAAGCATGAATTGGTTTTATAACCCATCATTGGTGGTAGGGGAGCTAAGACAATAAGCTTGTCACCATACTTGAATGAGTAGGTGTTATCTCTTCCATGGTGGGAAGAATTCTTCTCATACTCCCAAGGCCTACCAAGCACCACATGACATGCATCCATGTCCAACACTTCACACACAATTTCATCCTTATAGTCTTGTCCAATCGAGAACGAAACTTGACATTGCTTATCAACTCTTACCTCGGCTCCTTGATTAAGCCACCTTAGCTTGTAAGGATGAGGATGCTTCAAGGTTGGTAAGGCAAGTTTATCAATGAGGGTTTTCGAAGCAACATTAACACAACTTCCCCCATCGATAATGAGATTACATACTCTCCCCATGATTGTACACTTGGTTCGAAATAGTTGGTGTCTTTGATCCATGCTTTCACTTGAATCTTGAGTGTGCATTACTCGCCAAGTAACCAAGCTCAACCCCGAGTCCGGGGGAACTAATGTTTCGGCCACCTTCACATCCTCAACTCCCTCGATTTTTTCTTCCTCGCAAACTAACACCTCATCGTCTCCCCAATGCACAACCTCACTTGTGTTCAAGGTCCTCTTGCTAGGGCACTCCTTAGCAAAATGACCATACCCTTGACATTGGTAGCACTTCTTGAGAGGAATTGTTCTCTTGGGGCCATAGTCAATTCCTTCCCCTTGTCAACACTTGATGGCTTGATGGTAGGGCTAGGTTCGACAATTTTGACCCCTCCTTGGCTCGAGCTAGGGTTGGTCTTGGTGGTGCTCTTAGCCGACTCTCCTCTCCCTTCTCTAACCTCTCCACACGTGTGGCCATAATGTGACCTCATCGAATGACCACAAGTTTTGCATCTTGACCCGATTTGCTATCCTAGGGTTTAGGCCCTCAACAAACCTTGCAATTTTTTGCTCGGGCTTCTCATTCATCTCACATTGTAGAGTGAGTTGCTCAAAGTCCCTAAGATAGGTTTCAATGGGGTGTGTCTCTTGTTTTAGTTGAGCTAGCTTGAGGAACATGTCTTGGGTATAATCCTTTGGAACAAACTTGTCTTTGAGTTTTTTCTTGAGTTTGAGCCACGACTTAATGGGTTCCTTACCCTCTCGGTTTCGTTGGTTCTTGAGGTTTTCGTACCAAAGGAAGCGTATCCCTTGAACTTCATGATGGCCACTTTAAAACACTTCCTATCGGGATATTCCTTAAATTCAAAGATCCTCTCTATCGACCTAAGCCAATCTAGGAGATCCTCGGGATTCAAGCTACCATAAAAGTCGGGTATATCCACTTTGATATCTCGGTCATGGTCTCTTGGGTGGGTTTCAAGGGACTCCTCCGAATCCGAAAATTGATCTTCCATGTGAGGAGGAGGTTGTCCTCTCCCACGGCCCCCATACCCATACCCACGCCCTCTTCCCCCTCCACCCCTTCTTGGTTCATTAAGATTTTGGTCTAAGAGGGTGTTTAGAGCATTCATCATTAAAGTACAATTACCGGTGAGTTGAGTTAACTTCTCTTCTAAATCGGAAAGCCTTTACCCTCCCTCTATCCCCTTCCATTATGTGAAAATTTTGTGAGATCTTTTGTGGAAATTTTGTGGGAAATTTATAGAAAATAAACAAGGAAAAGGAAGAAGGAAAACGAAAATTAAAAGAGAAAAAAACAAAGGAGTAACTCGACAAAACTAAGAACAAGAACAAATCGAAAAAAACAAGAACAAACCTAGGCTTTGATACCAATTTGGAGTGAAACTAAGTGGATCAAGTTTCACTCAAAGGATGAACAAAAATCGAACTTGAATACCCTTGAAAATCTCGGCCAAATGTATTGTTTTGTGAGTTAATTTTCTATAATTTGGTAAACAAGGAAAACATAAAGGATAGTAACTAAATCTACACACAAAGTAATAGATTTAGGTTTTGATTAGTTTAAGCACAAAGCCACTAAACTAATCTTTCACTAACTCACACACAAAGTAATGAGAAAAATGAAGAGCACTCAAATAAACAACTAGGGTTTTCATTCATCAAAAATCTGAAAAATATGATGTGAGAATGAGGGTTTATATACTACCCTCATTCTAATCTTGACCATACATTACAAGAGGATCTAAGGGCTCACAAAAGTCCCCAATTACTTACAAAATAACGGCTCCTAGCTCACATGTGAGCTGAAATTTTTCATTCTAAAAGACAAACTATAAAGCATAAAGGTGATGGTGACACTTGAGTTCATCCTCTCCCTTCTTTGTTGATGATCATCCAAGGGCCCTTGTGTGAGCCTTGGGGTTGGGTTTGGACGGTCCAAGTGACCAAATTTCAAGGGATTATATTGTCTCCTTACATTAAAGCATAAAGTAAAGGTAAAGCGACATGTATGAAAATCACATAAAACATAAAAAACAATGTGATGGCTTGGGTGACTTGATTGAGCCGGCTCCTTGGGACCTCCTTGAGCTAGCTTGGTGAGCCATGTGAGCCCATTTATTGGAGGGTTGACTCACATGGGTGTACCCTAATTGACCACACTCAAAAATAGCATAATCTTGACCTTTTGTTGCTCCCCGGCTTTGGCTTCCTCTTGACTTTGCTTGATCACTAAGGTTGGCTCGATTTGACCATAGAATTGACTTTACTTAGCCCTTAGTGATCCCTTGGTCCATGACCTAGGCTTGGGTTTGAGCCCATGGCCCCAACCCATGGTCTCCCTCAACTTCACCCTTGACCACCTTGACCATTTATGGTCCAATCTCCTCTCCTTGGAAAGGACTTGTCCTCAAGTCCTTGGAGATCCTCTTGCTTCCTCCCTTGCTCGATTTCATGCTTGATTCTCGGCTCAACCTTTGCTCGATCTTGGCTTTCACGGTTTTGGTCTTCCATGGGCACCACTTAGCTAGAGTTTGTAGAAATGGTTGGACCCCTTTGCCTTGGCTCGAAGAATTGTTCATGTTTTCTTCCTTGGTCACGGTTTGCTTGACCACACACTCCTCCTCGAGCATTTCTTTGAGCCCACGACTCGTAACCATGCCATCCATCCATTCTTGTTCATGATCGAGCCCATCAATGATTCTCCACCTTAAAGACCCACTTGATCTCTCTAGTCCATCGATTTTTGCCCTCTCATTGTTCACATTGGTTGTTTCATTGTTGATTGATGCATCACCTTCTTGTTGCTCCTCTCCTAGAACTCCCCTTGTTGCTCTAGGGTTTCTCTTGATTTCCAAGCTCATCACTTCTTTTCCAAAGCCCACATTCGGCTCTTCTCCCACCTCTTGGCTAGAGCTCACTCCATTGATTGATTCGAACAAGCATGAATTGGTTTTATAACCCATCATTGGTGGTAGGGGAGCTAAGACAATAAGCTTGTCACCATACTTGAATGAGTAGGTGTTATCTCTTCCATGGTGGGAAGAATTCTTCTCATACTCCCAAGGCCTACCAAGCAACACATGACATGCATCCATGTCCAACACTTCACACACAATTTCATCCTTATAGTCTTGTCCAATCGAGAACGAAACTTGACATTGCTTATCAACTCTTACCTCGGCTCCTTGATTAAGCCACCTTAGCTTGTAAGGATGAGGATGCTTCAAGGTTGGTAAGGCAAGTTTATCAATGAGGGTTTTCGAAGCAACATTAACACAACTTCCCCCATCGATAATGAGATTACATACTCTCCCCATGATTGTACACTTGGTTCGAAATAGTTGGTGTCTTTGATCCATGCTTTCACTTGAATCTTGAGTGTGCATTACTCGCCAAGTAACCAAGCTCAACCCCGAGTCCGGGGGAACTAATGTTTCGGCCACCTTCACATCCTCAACTCCCTCGTTTTTTTCTTCCTCGCAAACTAACACCTCATCGTCTCCCCAATGCACAACCTCACTTGTGTTCAAGGTCCTCTTGCTAGGGCACTCCTTAGCAAAATGACCATACCCTTGACATTGGTAGCACTTCTTGAGAGGAATTGTTCTCTTGGGGCCATAGTCAATTCCCTTCCCCTTGTCAACACTTGATGGCTTGATGGTAGGGCTAGGTTCGACAATTTTGACCCCTCCTTGGCTCGAGCTAGGGTTGGTCTTGGTGGTGCTCTTAGCCGACTCTCCTCTCCCCTTCTCTAACCTCTCCACACGTGTGGCCATAGTAACGGCCTCATCGAATGACCACAAGTTTTGCATCTTGACCCGATTTGCTATCCTAGGGTTTAGGCCCTCAACAAACCTTGCAATTTTCTGCTCGGGCTTCTCATTCATCTCACATTGTAGAGTGAGTTGCTCAAAGTCCCTAAGATAGGTTTCAATGGGGTGTGTCTCTTGTTTTAGTTGAGCTAGCTTGAGGAACATGTCTTGGGTATAATCCTTTGGAACAAACTTGTCTTTGAGTTTTTTCTTGAGTTTGAGCCACGACTTAATGGGTTCCTTACCCTCTCGGTTTCGTTGGTTCTTGAGGTTTTCGTACCAAAGGGAAGCGTATCCCTTGAACTTCATGATGGCCACTTTAAAACACTTCCTATCGGGATATTCCTTAAATTCAAAGATCCTCTCTATCGACCTAAGCCAATCTAGGAGATCCTCGGGATTCAAGCTACCATAAAAGTCGGGTATATCCACTTTGATATCTCGGTCATGGTCTCTTGGGTGGGTTTCAAGGGACTCCTCCGAATCCGAAAATTGATCTTCCATGTGAGGAGGAGGTTGTCCTCTCCCACGGCCCCCATACCCATACCCACGCCTCTCTTCCCCCTCCACCCCTTCTTGGTTCATTAAGATTTTGGTCTAAGAGGGTGTTTAGAGCATTCATCATTAAAGTACAATTACCGGTGAGTTGAGTTAACTTCTCTTCTAAATCGGAAAGCCTTTTACCCTCCCCTCTATCCCCTTCCATTATGTGAAAATTTTGTGAGATCTTTTGTGGAAATTTTGTGGGAAATTTATAGAAAATAAACAAGGAAAAGGAAGAAGGAAAACGAAAATTAAAAGAGAAAAAAACAAAGGAGTAACTCGACAAAACTAAGAACAAGAACAAATCGAAAAAAACAAGAACAAACCTAGGCTTTGATACCAATTTGGAGTGAAACTAAGTGGATCAAGTTTCACTCAAAGGATGAACAAAAATCGAACTTGAATACCCTTGAAAATCTCGGCCAAATGTATTGTTTTTGTGAGATAATTTTCTGAAATTTTGTAAACAAGGAAAACATAAAGGATAGTAACTAAATCTACACACAAAGTAATAGATTTAGGTTTTGATTAGTTTAAGCACAAAGCCACTAAACTAATCTTTCACTAACTCACACACAAAGTAATGAGAAAAATGAAGAGCACTCAAATAAACAACTAGGGTTTTTCATTCAACAAAATCTGAAAAATATGATGTGAGAATGAGGGTTTATATACTACCCTCATTCTAATCTTGACCATACATTACAAGAGGATCTAAGGGCTCACAAAAGTCCCCAATTACTTACAAAATAACGGCTCCTAGCTCACATGTGAGCTGAAATTTTTCATTCTAAAAGACAAACTATAAAGCATAAAGGTGATGGTGACACTTGAGTTCATCCTCTCCCTTCTTTGTTGATGATCATCCAAGGGCCCTTGTGTGAGCCTTGGGGTTGGGTTTGGACAGTCCAAGTGGACCAAAATTGGTCAAGGAAGTCAAGGGAGAAGAGTTGGGAGACCATGGGTTAGGGCCATGGGCTCAAACCCAAGCCTAGGGCTTGGTCTAAGGGATCACTAAGGGTCAACTAAAGTCAATTCTATGGTCAACTCGAGCCAACCCTAGTGATCAAGCTAAGTCAAGGTGAAGTCAAAGATGGAGAGCAACAAAAAGTCAAGATTGTGCTATTTTGAAATGTGATCAACTATGGTACACCCAAGTGAGTCAACCCTCCAATAAAATGGGCTCACTTGGTTCAACAAACTAGCTCAAGGAGGTCAAGGGGCCGGTCTACAACAAGTCACCAAGGATCATCACATTGTTTTACTTTATGTCTTTTTCATACATGTCACTATCTACCTTTTATGTTTCATGCTTTTTACTTTATGCATTTGTTGTTTTATGTTCAAAAATTCAGCTCACATGTGAGCTAATGGACCGAGTATTATTGTTATTTTGTGGGTTGATTGTAGCCCTTAGATCTTGTTGTAATGGATGGTCAAGATTAGAATGAGGGTAATATATAAACCCTCATTCTCCTCTCACAAATTTTCAGATTTGAATGATAAGGTTGAAACCCTAAAAAAAACTTGAGTGCTCTCATTTCTCTCTTTACTTTGTGTTTGAGATTTATGATGATTAACTAGTGGCTTTGTGCTTAGTTAATTAAACCCCTAAATCTATAACTTTGTGAGTAGATTTAGGTACTATCCTTATGTTCTTGCAATTAACAACAAAAATCAGAAAAAACTTGTCTCAAAAAATACCATTCGGCCGAGTATATTCAAGAGGATTTCAAGGTTCGATTTTGTTCATCCTTTGAGTGATTCTTATCCCCATAAGTTTCACTCCACCAAGTGACCAAATTTCAAGGGATTATATTGTCTCCTTACATTAAAGCATAAAGTAAAGGTAAAGAAAGCGACATGTATGAAAATGACATAAAACATAAAAAACAATGTGATGGCTTGGGTGACTTGATTGAGCCGGCTCCTTGGGACCTCCTTGAGCTAGCTTGGTGAGCCATGTGAGCCCATTTATTGGAGGGTTGACTCACATGGGTGTACCCTAATTGACCACACTCAAAAATAGCATAATCTTGACCTTTTGTTGCTCTCCGACTTTGACTTCCTCTTGACTTTGCTTGATCACTAAGGTTGGCTCGATTTGACCATAGAATTGACTTTACTTAGCCCTTAGTGATCCCTTGGTCCATGACCTAGGCTTGGGTTTGAGCCCATGGCCCCAACCCATGGTCTCCCTCAACTTCACCCTTGACCACCTTGACCATTTTTGGTCCAATCTCCTCTCCTTGGAAAGGACTTGTCCTCAAGTCCTTGGAGATCCTCTTGCTTCCTCCCTTGCTCGATTTCATGCTTGATTCTCGGCTCAACCTTTGCTCGATCTTGGCTTTCACGGTTTTGGTCTTCCATGGGCACCACTTAGCTAGAGTTTGTAGAAATGGTTGGACCCCTTTGCCTTGGCTCGAAGAATTGTTCATGTTTTCTTCCTTGGTCACGGTTTGCTTGACCACACACTCCTCCTCGAGCATTTCTTTGAGCCCACGACTCGTAACCATGCCATCCATCCATTCTTGTTCATGATCGAGCCCATCAATGATTCTCCACCTTAAAGACCCACTTGATCTCTCTAGTCCATCGATTTCTGCCCTCTCATTGTTCACATTGGTTGTTTCATTGTTGATTGATGCATCACCTTCTTGTTGCTCCTCTCCTAGAACTCCCCTTGTTGCTCTAGGGTTTCTCTTGATTTCCAAGCTCATCACTTCTTTTCCAAAGCCCACATTCGGCTCTTCTCCCACCTCTTGGCTAGAGCTCACTCCATTGATTGATTCGAACAAGCATGAATTGGTTTTATAACCCATCATTGGTGGTAGGGGAGCTAAGACAATAAGCTTGTCACCATACTTGAATGAGTAGGTGTTATCTCTTCCATGGTGGGAAGAATTCTTCTCATACTCCCAAGGCCTACCAAGCAACACATGACATGCATCCATGTCCAACACTTCACACACAATTTCATCCTTATAGTCTTGTCCAATCGAGAACGAAACTTGACATTGCTTATCAACTCTTACCTCGGCTCCTTGATTAAGCCACCTTAGCTTGTAAGGATGAGGATGCTTCAAGGTTGGTAAGGCAAGTTTATCAATGAGGGTTTTCAAGCAACATTAACACAACTTCCCCATCGATAATGAGATTACATACTCTCCCCATGATTGTACACTTGGTTGAAATAGTTGGTGTCTTTGATCCATGCTTTCACTTGAATCTTGAGTGTGCATTACTCGCCAAGTAACCAAGCTCAACCCCGAGTCAGGGGAACTAATGTTTCGGCCACCTTCACATCCTCAACTCCTCGCTTTTTCTTCCTCGCAAACTAACACCTCATCGTCTCCCCAATGCACAACCTCACTTGTGTTCAAGGTCCTCTTGCTAGGGCACTCCTTAGCAAAATGACCATACCCTTGACATTGGTAGCACTTCTTGAGAGGAATTGTTCTCTTGGGGCCATAGTCAATTCCCTTCCCCTTGTCAACACTTGATGGCTTGATGGTAGGGCTAGGTTCGACAATTTTGACCCTCCTTGGCTCGAGCTAGGGTTGGTCTTGGTGGTGCTCTTAGCCGACTCTCCTCTCCCCTTCTCTAACCTCTCCACACGTGTGGCCATAGTAACGGCCTCATCGAATGACCACAAGTTTTGCATCTTGACCCGATTTGCTATCCTAGGGTTTAGGCCCTCAACAAACCTTGCAATTTTATGCTCGGGCTTCTCATTCATCTCACATTGTAGAGTGAGTTGCTCAAAGTCCCTAAGATAGGTTTCAATGGGGTGTGTCTCTTGTTTTAGTTGAGCTAGCTTGAGGAACATGTCTTGGGTATAATCCTTTGGAACAAACTTGTCTTTGAGTTTTTTCTTGAGTTTGAGCCACGACTTAATGGGTTCCTTACCCTCTCGGTTTCGTTGGTTCTTGAGGTTTTCGTACCAAAGGGAAGCGTATCCCTTGAACTTCATGATGGCCACTTTAAAACACTTCCTATCGGGATATTCCTTAAATTCAAAGATCCTCTCTATCGACCTAAGCCAATCTAGGAGATCCTCGGGATTCAAGCTACCATAAAAGTCGGGTATATCCACTTTGATATCTCGGTCATGGTCTCTTGGGTGGGTTTCAAGGGACTCCTCCGAATCCGAAAATTGATCTTCCATGTGAGGAGGAGGTTGTCCTCTCCCACGCCCCATACCCATACCCACGCCTCTCTTCCCTCCACCCCTTCTTGGTTCATTAAGATTTTGGTCTAAGAGGGTGTTTAGAGCATTCATCATTAAAGTACAATTACGGTGAGTTGAGTTAACTTCTCTTCTAAATCGGAAAGCCTTTAACCCTTTCCTCTATCCCCTTCCATTATGTGAAAATTTTGTGAGATCTTTTGTGGAAATTTTGTGGGAAATTTATAGAAAATAAACAAGGAAAAGGAAGAAGGAAAACGAAAATTAAAAGAGAAAAAAACAAAGGAGTAACTCGACAAAACTAAGAACAAGAACAAATCGAAAAAAACAAGAACAAACCTAGGCTTTGATACCAATTTGGAGTGAAACTAAGTGGATCAAGTTTCACTCAAAGGATGAACAAAAATCGAACTTGAATACCCTTGAAAATCTCGGCCAAATGTATTGTTTTTGTGAGATAATTTTCTGAAATTTTGTAAACAAGGAAAACATAAAGGATAGTAACTAAATCTACACACAAAGTAATAGATTTAGGTTTTGATTAGTTTAAGCACAAAGCCACTAAACTAATCTTTCACTAACTCACACACAAAGTAATGAGAAAAATGAAGAGCACTCAAATAAACAACTAGGGTTTTTCATTCAACAAAATCTGAAAAATATGATGTGAGAATGAGGGTTTATATACTACCCTCATTCTAATCTTGACCATACATTACAAGAGGATCTAAGGGCTCACAAAAGTCCCCAATTACTTACAAAATTCAGGCTCCTAGCTCACATGTGAGCTGAAATTTTTCATTCTAAAAGACAAACTATAAAGCATAAAGGTGATGGTGACACTTGAGTTCATCCTCTCCCTTCTTTGTTGATGATCATCCAAGGGCCCTTGTGTGAGCCTTGGGGTTGGGTTTGGACAGTCCAAGTGACCAAATTTCAAGGGATTATATTGTCTCCTTACATTAAAGCATAAAGTAAAGGTAAAGAAAGCGACATGTATGAAAATGACATAAAACATAAAAAACAATGTGATGGCTTGGGTGACTTGATTGAGCCGGCTCCTTGGGACCTCCTTGAGCTAGCTTGATGAGCCATGTGAGCCCATTTATTGGAGGGTTGACTCACATGGGTGTACCCTAATTGACCACACTCAAAAATAGCATAATCTTGACCTTTTGTTGCTCTCCGACTTTGACTTCCTCTTGACTTTGCTTGATCACTAAGGTTGGCTCGATTTGACCATAGAATTGACTTTACTTAGCCCTTAGTGATCCCTTGGTCCATGACCTAGGCTTGGGTTTGAGCCCATGGCCCCAACCCATGGTCTCCCTCAACTTCACCCTTGACCACCTTGACCATTTTTGGTCCAATCTCCTCTCCTTGGAAAGGACTTGTCCTCAAGTCCTTGGAGATCCTCTTGCTTCCTCCCTTGCTCGATTTCATGCTTGATTCTCGGCTCAACCTTTGCTCGATCTTGGCTTTCACGGTTTGGTCTTCCATGGGCACCACTTAGCTAGAGTTTGTAGAAATGGTTGGACCCCTTTGCCTTGGCTCAAGAATTGTTCATGTTTTCTTCCTTGGTCACGGTTTGCTTGACCACACACTCCTCCTCGAGCATTTCTTTGAGCCCACGACTGCACCATGCCATCCATCCATTCTTGTTCATGATCGAGCCCATCAATGATTCTCCACCTTAAAGACCCACTTGATCTCTCTAGTCCATCGATTTTTGCCCTCTCATTGTTCACATTGGTTGTTTCATTGTTGATTGATGCATCACCTTCTTGTTGCTCCTCTCCTAGAACTCCCCTTGTTGCTCTAGGGTTTCTCTTGATTTCCAAGCTCATCACTTCTTTTCCAAAGCCCACATTCGGCTCTTCTCCCACCTCTTGGCTAGAGCTCACTCCATTGATTGATTCGAACAAGCATGAATTGGTTTTATAACCCATCATTGGTGGTAGGGGAGCTAAGACAATAAGCTTGTCACCATACTTGAATGAGTAGGTGTTATCTCTTCCATGGTGGGAAGAATTCTTCTCATACTCCCAAGGCCTACCAAGCAACACATGACATGCATCCATGTCCAACACTTCACACACAATTTCATCCTTATAGTCTTGTCCAATCGAGAACGAAACTTGACATTGCTTATCAACTCTTACCTCGGCTCCTTGATTAAGCCACCTTAGCTTGTAAGGATGAGGATGCTTCAAGGTTGGTAAGGCAAGTTTATCAATGAGGGTTTTCGAAGCAACATTAACACAACTTCCCCCATCGATAATGAGATTACATACTCTCCCCATGATTGTACACTTGGTTCGAAATAGTTGGTGTCTTTGATCCATGCTTTCACTTGAATCTTGAGTGTGCATTACTCGCCAAGTAACCAAGCTCAACCCCGAGTCCGGGGGAACTAATGTTTCGGCCACCTTCACATCCTCAACTCCCTCGTTTTTTTCTTCCTCGCAAACTAACACCTCATCGTCTCCCCAATGCACAACCTCACTTGTGTTCAAGGTCCTCTTGCTAGGGCACTCCTTAGCAAAATGACCATACCCTTGACATTGGTAGCACTTCTTGAGAGGAATTGTTCTCTTGGGGCCATAGTCAATTCCCTTCCCCTTGTCAACACTTGATGGCTTGATGGTAGGGCTAGGTTCGACAATTTTGACCCCTCCTTGGCTCGAGCTAGGGTTGGTCTTGGTGGTGCTCTTAGCCGACTCTCCTCTCCCCTTCTCTAACCTCTCCACACGTGTGGCCATAGTAACGGCCTCATCGAATGACCACAAGTTTTGCATCTTGACCCGATTTGCTATCCTAGGGTTTAGGCCCTCAACAAACCTTGCAATTTTTTGCTCGGGCTTCTCATTCATCTCACATTGTAGAGTGAGTTGCTCAAAGTCCCTAAGATAGGTTTCAATGGGGTGTGTCTCTTGTTTTAGTTGAGCTAGCTTGAGGAACATGTCTTGGGTATAATCCTTTGGAACAAACTTGTCTTTGAGTTTTTTCTTGAGTTTGAGCCACGACTTAATGGGTTCCTTACCCTCTCGGTTTCGTTGGTTCTTGAGGTTTTCGTATCAAAGGGAAGCGTATCCCTTGAACTTCATGATGGCCACTTTAAAACACTTCCTATCGGGATATTCCTTAAATTCAAAGATCCTCTCTATCGACCTAAGCCAATCTAGGAGATCCTCGGGATTCAAGCTACCATAAAAGTCGGGTATATCCACTTTGATATCTCGGTCATGGTCTCTTGGGTGGGTTGCAAAGGACTCCTCCGAATCCGAAAATTGATCTTCCATGTGAGGAGGAGGTTGTCCTCTCCCACGGCCCCCATACCCATACCCACGCCCTCTTCCCCCTCCACCCCTTCTTGGTTCATTAAGATTTTGGTCTAAGAGGGTGTTTAGAGCATTCATCATTAAAGTACAATTACCGGTGAGTTGAGTTAACTTCTCTTCTAAATCGGAAAGCCTTTTACCCTCCCTCTATCCCCTTCCATTATGTGAAAATTTTGTGAGATCTTTTGTGGAAATTTTGTGGGAAATTTATAGAAAATAAACAAGGAAAAGGAAGAAGGAAAACGAAAATTAAAAGAGAAAAACAAAGGAGTAACTCGACAAAACTAAGAACAAGAACAAATCGAAAAACAAGAACAAACCTAGGCTTTGATACCAATTTGGAGTGAAACTAAGTGGATCAAGTTTCACTCAAAGGATGAACAAAAATCGAACTTGAATACCCTTGAAAATCTCGGCCAAATGTATTGTTTTTGTGAGATAATTTTCTGAAATTTTGTAAACAAGGAAAACATAAAGGATAGTAACTAAATCTACACACAAAGTAATAGATTTAGGTTTTGATTAGTTTAAGCACAAAGCCACTAAACTAATCTTTCACTAACTCACACACAAAGTAATGAGAAAAATGAAGAGCACTCAAATAAACAACTAGGGTTTTTCATTCAACAAAATCTGAAAAATATGATGTGAGAATGAGGGTTTATATACTACCCTCATTCTAATCTTGACCATACATTACAAGAGGATCTAAGGGCTCACAAAAGTCCCCAATTACTTACAAAATAACTGGCACCTAGCTCACATGTGAGCTGAAATTTTTCATTCTAAAAGACAAACTATAAAGCATAAAGGTGATGGTGACACTTGAGTTCATCCTCTCCCTTCTTTGTTGATGATCATCCAAGGGCCCTTGTGTGAGCCTTGGGGTTGGGTTTGGACGGTCCAAGTGACCAAATTTCAAGGGATTATATTGTCTCCTTACATTAAAGCATAAAGTAAAGGTAAAGAAAGCGACATGTATGAAAATGACATAAAACATAAAAACAATGTGATGGCTTGGGTGACTTGATTGAGCCTGGCTCCTTGGGACCTCCTTGAGCTAGCTTGATGAGCCATGTGAGCCCATTTATTGGAGGGTTGACTCACATGGGTGTACCCTAATTGACCACACTCAAAAATAGCATAATCTTGACCTTTTGTTGCTCTCCGACTTTGACTTCCTCTTGACTTTGCTTGATCACTAAGGTTGGCTCGATTTGACCATAGAATTGACTTTACTTAGCCCTTAGTGATCCCTTGGTCCATGACCTAGGCTTGGGTTTGAGCCCATGGCCCCAACCCATGGTCTCCCTCAACTTCACCCTTGACCACCTTGACCATTTTTGGTCCAATCTCCTCTCCTTGGAAAGGACTTGTCCTCAAGTCCTTGGAGATCCTCTTGCTTCCTCCCTTGCTCGATTTCATGCTTGATTCTCGGCTCAACCTTTGCTCGATCTTGGCTTTCACGGTTTTGGTCTTCCATGGGCACCACTTAGCTAGAGTTTGTAGAAATGGTTGGACCCCTTTGCCTTGGCTCAAGAATTGTTCATGTTTTCTTCCTTGGTCACGGTTTGCTTGACCACACACTCCTCCTCGAGCATTTCTTTGAGCCCACGACTGCACCATGCCATCCATCCATTCTTGTTCATGATCGAGCCCATCAATGATTCTCCACCTTAAAGACCCACTTGATCTCTCTAGTCCATCGATTTTTGCCCTCTCATTGTTCACATTGGTTGTTTCATTGTTGATTGATGCATCACCTTCTTGTTGCTCCTCTCCTAGAACTCCCCTTGTTGCTCTAGGGTTTCTCTTGATTTCCAAGCTCATCACTTCTTTTCCAAAGCCCACATTCGGCTCTTCTCCCACCTCTTGGCTAGAGCTCACTCCATTGATTGATTCGAACAAGCATGAATTGGTTTTATAACCCATCATTGGTGGTAGGGGAGCTAAGACAATAAGCTTGTCACCATACTTGAATGAGTAGGTGTTATCTCTTCCATGGTGGGAAGAATTCTTCTCATACTCCCAAGGCCTACCAAGCAACACATGACATGCATCCATGTCCAACACTTCACACACAATTTCATCCTTATAGTCTTGTCCAATCGAGAACGAAACTTGACATTGCTTATCAACTCTTACCTCGGCTCCTTGATTAAGCCACCTTAGCTTGTAAGGATGAGGATGCTTCAAGGTTGGTAAGGCAAGTTTATCAATGAGGGTTTTCGAAGCAACATTAACACAACTTCCCCCATCGATAATGAGATTACATACTCTCCCCATGATTGTACACTTGGTTCGAAATAGTTGGTGTCTTTGATCCATGCTTTCACTTGAATCTTGAGTGTGCATTACTCGCCAAGTAACCAAGCTCAACCCCGAGTCCGGGGGAACTAATGTTTCGGCCACCTTCACATCCTCAACTCCCTCGTTTTTTTCTTCCTCGCAAACTAACACCTCATCGTCTCCCCAATGCACAACCTCACTTGTGTTCAAGGTCCTCTTGCTAGGGCACTCCTTAGCAAAATGACCATACCCTTGACATTGGTAGCACTTCTTGAGAGGAATTGTTCTCTTGGGGCCATAGTCAATTCCCTTCCCCTTGTCAACACTTGATGGCTTGATGGTAGGGCTAGGTTCGACAATTTTGACCCCTCCTTGGCTCGAGCTAGGGTTGGTCTTGGTGGTGCTCTTAGCCGACTCTCCTCTCCCTTCTCTAACCTCTCCACACGTGTGGCCATAGTAACGGCCTCATCGAATGACCACAAGTTTTGCATCTTGACCCGATTTGCTATCCTAGGGTTTAGGCCCACAACAAACCTTGCAATTTTTGCTCTAAGCTTCTCATTCATCTCACATTGTAGAGTGAGTTGCTCAATGTCCCTAAGATAGGTTTCAATGGGGTGTGTCTCTTGTTTTAGTTGAGCTAGCTTGAGGAACATGTCTTGGGTATAATCCTTTGGATCAAACTTGTCTTTGAGTTTTTCTTGAGTTTGAGCCACGACTTAATGGGTTCCTTACCCTCTCGGTTCGTTGGTTCTTGAGGTTTTCGTATCAAAGGGAAGCGTATCCCTTGAACTTCATGATGGCCACTTTAAAACACTTCCTATCGGGATATTCCTTAAATTCAAAGATCCTCTCTATCGACCTAAGCCAATCTAGGAGATCCTCGGGGTTCAAGCTACCATAAAAGCCGGGTATATCCACTTTGATATCTCGGTCATGGTCTCTTGGGTGGGTTTCAAGGGACTCCTCCGAATCCGAAAATTGATCTTCCATGTGAGGAGGAGGTTGTCCTCTCCCACGGCCCCCATACCCATACCCACGCCCTCTTCCCCCTCCACCCCTTCTTGGTTCATTAAGATTTTGGTCTAAGAGGGTGTTTAGAGCATTCATCATTAAAGTACAATTACCGGTGAGTTGAGTTAACTTCTCTTCTAAATCGGAATGCCTTTTACCGTCCCCTCTATCCCCTTCCATTATGTGAAAATTTTGTGAGATCTTTTGTGGAAATTTTGTGGGAAATTTATAGAAAATAAACAAGGAAAAGGAAGAAGGAAAACGAAAATTAAAAGAGAAAAAAACAAAGGAGTAACTCGACAAAACTAAGAACAAGAACAAATCGAAAAAAACAAGAACAAACCTAGGCTTTGATACCAATTTGGAGTGAAACTAAGTGGATCAAGTTTCACTCAAAGGATGAACAAAAATCGAACTTGAATACCCTTGAAAATCTCGGCCAAATGTATTGTTTTTGTGAGATAATTTTCTGAAATTTTGTAAACAAGGAAAACATAAAGGATAGTAACTAAATCTACACACAAAGTAATAGATTTAGGTTTTGATTAGTTTAAGCACAAAGCCACTAAACTAATCTTTCACTAACTCACACACAAAGTAATGAGAAAAATGAAGAGCACTCAAATAAACAACTAGGGTTTTTCATTCAACAAAATCTGAAAAATATGATGTGAGAATGAGGGTTTATATACTACCCTCATTCTAATCTTGACCATACATTACAAGAGGATCTAAGGGCTCACAAAAGTCCCCAATTACTTACAAAATAACGGCTCCTAGCTCACATGTGAGCTGAAATTTTTCATTCTAAAAGACAAACTATAAAGCATAAAGGTGATGGTGACACTTGAGTTCATCCTCTCCTTCTTTGTTGATGATCATCCAAGGGCCCTTGTGTGAGCCTTGGGGTTGGGTTTGGACGGTCCAAGTGACCAAATTTCAAGGGATTATATTGTCTCCTTACATTAAAGCATAAAGTAAAGGTAAAGAAAGCGACATGTATGAAAATGACATAAAACATAACAAACAATGTGATGGCTTGGGTGACTTGATTGAGCCGGCTCCTTGGGACCTCCTTGAGCTAGCTTGATGAGCCATGTGAGCCCATTTATTGGAGGGTTGACTCACATGGGTGTACCCTAATTGACCACACTCAAAAATAGCATAATCTTGACCTTTTGTTGCACTCGGACTTTGACTTCCTCTTGACTTTGCTTGATCACTAAGGTTGGCTCGATTTGACCATAGAATTGACTTTACTTAGCCCTTAGTGATCCCTTGGTCCATGACCTAGGCTTGGGTTTGAGCCCATGGCCCCAACCCATGGTCTCCCTCAACTTCACCCTTGACCACCTTGACCATTTTTGGTCCAATCTCCTCTCCTTGGAAAGGACTTGTCCTCAAGTCCTTGGAGATCCTCTTGCTTCCTCCCTTGCTCGATTTCATGCTTGATTCTCGGCTCAACCTTTGCTCGATCTTGGCTTTCACGGTTTTGGTCTTCCATGGGCACCACTTAGCTAGAGTTTGTAGAAATGGTTGGACCCCTTTGCCTTGGCTCGAAGAATTGTTCATGTTTTCTTCCTTGGTCACGGTTTGCTTGACCACACACTCCTCCTCGAGCATTTCTTTGAGCCCACGACTGTAACCATGCCATCCATCCATTCTTGTTCATGATCGAGCCCATCAATGATTCTCCACCTTAAAGACCCACTTGATCTCTCTAGTCCATCGATTTTTGCCCTCTCATTGTTCACATTGGTTGTTTCATTGTTGATTGATGCATCACCTTCTTGTTGCTCCTCTCCTAGAACTCCCCTTGTTGCTCTAGGGTTTCTCTTGATTTCCAAGCTCATCACTTCTTTTCCAAAGCCCACATTCGGCTCTTCTCCCACCTCTTGGCTAGAGCTCACTCCATTGATTGATTCGAACAAGCATGAATTGGTTTTATAACCCATCATTGGTGGTAGGGGAGCTAAGACAATAAGCTTGTCACCATACTTGAATGAGTAGGTGTTATCTCTTCCATGGTGGGAAGAATTCTTCTCATACTCCCAAGGCCTACCAAGCAACACATGACATGCATCCATGTCCAACACTTCACACACAATTTCATCCTTATAGTCTTGTCCAATCGAGAACGAAACTTGACATTGCTTATCAACTCTTACCTCGGCTCCTTGATTAAGCCACCTTAGCTTGTAAGGATGAGGATGCTTCAAGGTTGGTAAGGCAAGTTTATCAATGAGGGTTTTCGAAGCAACATTAACACAACTTCCCCCATCGATAATGAGATTACATACTCTCCCCATGATTGTACACTTGGTTGAAATAGTTGGTGTCTTTGATCCATGCTTTCACTTGAATCTTGAGTGTGCATTACTCGCCAAGTAACCAAGCTCAACCCCGAGTCCGGGGGAACTAATGTTTCGGCCACCTTCACATCCTCAACTCCCTCGTTTTTTTCTTCCTCGCAAACTAACACCTCATCGTCTCCCCAATGCACAACCTCACTTGTGTTCAAGGTCCTCTTGCTAGGGCACTCCTTGGCAAAATGACCATACCCTTGACATTGGTAGCACTTCTTGAGAGGAATTGTTCTCTTGGGGCCATAGTCAATTCCCTTCCCCTTGTCAACACTTGATGGCTTGATGGTAGGGCTAGGTTCGACAATTTTGACCCCTCCTTGGCTCGAGCTAGGGTTGGTCTTGGTGGTGCTCTTAGCCGACTCTCCTCTCCCCTTCTCTAACCTCTCCACACGTGTGGCCATAGTAACGGCCTCATCGAATGACCACAAGTTTTGCATCTTGACCCGATTTGCTATCCTAGGGTTTAGGCCCTCAACAAACCTTGCAATTTTTTGCTCGGCTTCTCATTCATCTCACATTGTAGAGTGAGTTGCTCAAAGTCCCTAAGATAGGTTTCAATGGGGTGTGTCTCTTGTTTTAGTTGAGCTAGCTTGAGGAACATGTCTTGGGTATAATCCTTTGGAACAAACTTGTCTTTGAGTTTTTTCTTGAGTTTGAGCCACGACTTAATGGGTTCCTTACCCTCTCGGTTTCGTTGGTTCTTGAGGTTTTCGTACCAAAGGGAAGCGTATCCCTTGAACTTCATGATGGCCACTTTAAAACACTTCCTATCGGGATATTCCTTAAATTCAAAGATCCTCTCTATCGACCTAAGCCAATCTAGGAGATCCTCGGGATTCAAGCTACCATAAAAGTCGGGTATATCCACTTTGATATCTCGGTCATGGTCTCTTGGGTGGGTTTCAAGGGACTCCTCCGAATCCGAAAATTGATCTTCCATGTGAGGAGGAGGTTGTCCTCTCCCACGGCCCCCATACCCATACCCACGCCCTCTTCCCCCTCCACCCCTTCTTGGTTCATTAAGATTTTGGTCTAAGAGGGTGTTTAGAGCATTCATCATTAAAGTACAATTACCGGTGAGTTGAGTTAACTTCTCTTCTAAATCGGAAAGCCTTTTACCCTCCCCTCTATCCCCTTCCATTATGTGAAAATTTTGTGAGATCTTTTGTGGAAATTTTGTGGGAAATTTATAGAAAATAAACAAGGAAAAGGAAGAAGGAAAACGAAAATTAAAAGAGAAAAAACAAAGGAGTAACTCGACAAAACTAAGAACAAGAACAAATCGAAAAACAAGAACAAACCTAGGCTTTGATACCAATTTGGAGTGAAACTAAGTGGATCAAGTTTCACTCAAAGGATGAACAAAAATCGAACTTGAATACCCTTGAAAATCTCGGCCAAATGTATTGTTTTTGTGAGATAATTTTCTGAAATTTTGTAAACAAGGAAAACATAAAGGATAGTAACTAAATCTACACACAAAGTAATAGATTTAGGTTTTGATTAGTTTAAGCACAAAGCCACTAAACTAATCTTTCACTAACTCACACACAAAGTAATGAGAAAAATGAAGAGCACTCAAATAAACAACTAGGGTTTTTCATTCAACAAAATCTGAAAAATATGATGTGAGAATGAGGGTTTATATACTACCCTCATTCTAATCTTGACCATACATTACAAGAGGATCTAAGGGCTCACAAAAGTCCCCAATTACTTACAAAATAACGGCTCCTAGCTCACATGTGAGCTGAAATTTTTCATTCTAAAAGACAAACTATAAAGCATAAAGGTGATGGTGACACTTGAGTTCATCCTCTCCCTTCTTTGTTGATGATCATCCAAGGGCCCTTGTGTGAGCCTTGGGGTTGGGTTTGGACGGTCCAAGTGACCAAATTTCAAGGGATTATATTGTCTCCTTACATTAAAGCATAAAGTAAAGGTAAAGAAAGCGACATGTATGAAAATGACATAAAACATAAAAAACAATGTGATGGCTTGGGTGACTTGATTGAGCCGGCTCCTTGGGACCTCCTTGAGCTAGCTTGATGAGCCATGTGAGCCCATTTATTGGAGGGTTGACTCACATGGGTGTACCCTAATTGACCACACTCAAAAATAGCATAATCTTGACCTTTTGTTGCTCTCCGACTTTGACTTCCTCTTGACTTTGCTTGATCACTAAGGTTGGCTCGATTTGACCATAGAATTGACTTTACTTAGCCCTTAGTGATCCCTTGGTCCATGACCTAGGCTTGGGTTTGAGCCCATGGCCCCAACCCATGGTCTCCCTCAACTTCACCCTTGACCACCTTGACCATTTTTGGTCCAATCTCCTCTCCTTGGAAAGGACTTGTCCTCAAGTCCTTGGAGATCCTCTTGCTTCCTCCCTTGCTCGATTTCATGCTTGATTCTCGGCTCAACCTTTGCTCGATCTTGGCTTTCACGGTTTTGGTCTTCCATGGGCACCACTTAGCTAGAGTTTGTAGAAATGGTTGGACCCCTTTGCCTTGGCTCGAAGAATTGTTCATGTTTTCTTCCTTGGTCACGGTTTGCTTGACCACACACTCCTCCTCGAGCATTTCTTTGAGCCCACGACTCGTAACCATGCCATCCATCCATTCTTGTTCATGATCGAGCCCATCAATGATTCTCCACCTTAAAGACCCACTTGATCTCTCTAGTCCATCGATTTTTGCCCTCTCATTGTTCACATTGGTTGTTTCATTGTTGATTGATGCATCACCTTCTTGTTGCTCCTCTCCTAGAACTCCCCTTGTTGCTCTAGGGTTTCTCTTGATTTCCAAGCTCATCACTTCTTTTCCAAAGCCCACATTCGGCTCTTCTCCCACCTCTTGGCTAGAGCTCACTCCATTGATTGATTCGAACAAGCATGAATTGGTTTTATAACCCATCATTGGTGGTAGGGGAGCTAAGACAATAAGCTTGTCACCATACTTGAATGAGTAGGTGTTATCTCTTCCATGGTGGGAAGAATTCTTCTCATACTCCCAAGGCCTACCAAGCAACACATGACATGCATCCATGTCCAACACTTCACACACAATTTCATCCTTATAGTCTTGTCCAATCGAGAACGAAACTTGACATTGCTTATCAACTCTTACCTCGGCTCCTTGATTAAGCCACCTTAGCTTGTAAGGATGAGGATGCTTCAAGGTTGGTAAGGCAAGTTTATCAATGAGGGTTTTCGAAGCAACATTAACACAACTTCCCCCATCGATAATGAGATTACATACTCTCCCCATGATTGTACACTTGGTTCGAAATAGTTGGTGTCTTTGATCCATGCTTTCACTTGAATCTTGAGTGTGCATTACTCGCCAAGTAACCAAGCTCAACCCCGAGTCCGGGGGAACTAATGTTTCGGCCACCTTCTGGACCAAAAATGGTCAAGGCTAGCAAAGACGGTTTTTGTCCAAATCACGGTTTGGGTCCTTGGGCTCGAACCATGGGCTAGGTCACGATCCTAAGGTCCACCCAAGCTTATTTTGAGTAAATTACATCATAATATGTTGGTCAAGCTTGGTGGATCAAAGAGGTCAAGGAAAGTCAAGACAAAGAGCAACCGAAAGTCAACAAAACGCTATTTTTGAATGTGATCGCTCGAGTGCACCCAAGTGGGTTCGAACCACAAGTCAACCAAGTCAACAAGGAGCAAAAATCAATTGGGGGAAGACCCCAAATCAGCCGAAAATTAACTCAAGGAGAGGCTCACATGTTTCTCCTCAATGTGTCCCTTTCACACATGTCTCTATCTACCTTTACTACTTTATGCTTTTTACTTTAAGTATTTGTTGTTTTATGTTCAAAATTTTCAGCTCTTGAGAGCCTTTTGGACCGAGTAAATTGATGTAATTGTGGGTTGATTGTAGCCCTTAGATTAGCTTGTGATGGATGGTCAAGATTAGATGAGGGTATTATATAAACCCTCATCCTTGCCTCACATTTTTCAGATTTGAATGAATGATAAAAACCCTAGTTGTTTTCTTGAGTGTTCCTCATTTATCTCTTACTTTGTGTTGAGATTTGTGAATCAATTAACTAGTGGCTTAGTGCTTAGTTAATTAAACCTCTAAATCTATAACTTTGTGAGTGGATTTAGATACTATCCTTTTATTTTTCTTGTTTACAAAAATTTCAGAAAAATATATCACAAAAAAGTCACATTGGCCGAAATATTTCAAGGGTTTTCAAGGCTCGATTTTGTTCATCCTTTGAGTGATTCTTATCCCCATAAGTTTCACTCCAAATTGGTTATCAAAGCCTAGGTTTGTTCTTCATTTTCGATTTGTTTTTGCATTGTCGAGTTGTTCTTGTTTGTCTTCCTTATTTTCGTCCTTTTTTATCTATTTCTTTTACTTGTGTCTTCCACAAAAATCCACAAGCATTCTCACAAAATTTTCACAAAATGGTTGAAGATCTACACTTGTGTTAGTGTTGGTTTTGATTTTCACACTCAAAGGTCCTTGCTTTACTCAAAAATTTTCAGATTTTTGTTCTTTGGTTATTTCAATGGATGTGTTCCATCATTTTGGTGTTTCACTTGATACTACTCTTGGTGAAACCATGTATGATTCCATGGAGAAAGTTAGAAGAGAGCTTGAAATCAAAATGAGTCGAATGAGGGGTAGACTTAAACCTAACCCTAGCCTTGATCTTGTGACTTTGAGGGGTCAAAGGGAGTTAGAGGATAGAATGGCTCGGTTAGGAGGAGAACAACCCCCTAACCTTGGCCGAATGGTTTGTAGGGGCAAGCTTGCTCAAACCCTAACCCTAAACCTAGAAGAGAATCACCAAGTCGAAGCCTTTAGGACTAGGTGTACCATTATGGGAAGGGTTTGTGATTTGATTGTTGATGGGGAGAGTTGTTCTAATGTGGCCTCAAGCACTCTCATTGAAAAGTTAGCCTTGCCCACACAAGAACACCCTAACCCTTACAAATTAAAGTGGCTAAACATGGGAGCCGAGTTGATGGTGGATAGACAATGCTTGGTTTCTTTCTCCATTGGTGGGGATTACATGGATGTGGTTTTGTGTGATGTGTTACCTATGGAGGCTTGTCATCTCCTCTTAGGGAGACCTTGGAAGTTGGAGAGAAATGCTCATCATGATGGGAGGGACAATACTTATAACTTTAAGATTGGAGCCAAGAATATCAAACTTACACCCTTACCTCCAATTTTGAAGAACCCTAGCCCACCCTCCTTGGTTGAATCACACGAAAACATGAAGGTTGATGGGGGATCCGAAATGAAACAAGTGCAAACTGAAATGGTGGTGGCCAAGCCGTGGATATGATACAAGAGGGCATACCAACACTCCTACCTTCTACCTTGAAGCATTCCACCCCACCCTCCATATTTGAGCCTTACAAAGATGTGGTATTGAGTAAAGAGGCCGAAACAAGTGAGGAGATGCATGTTGGTGAGAAATTGACCATTCACTTTGCTAAAGATGATCCTAACAATCAAGAGGAAAGCATGGGATACAATGCCAAGCATCGGGACGAGTATGATCATGAGACGTGTTTGGCCAATGTCAAGAGGAAGGCATTCATGTGGTATGAGAATGTTGATGCAAGCAAAGAGTCGAGGGAATTTCTAAAGTGGAAATTCAAAGTGAATAATAACAACAAGGAGCTACTATGTGATCATCCTACTCAAGTCTACTCAAGTGGATTCATGAAATGGGGATTCAAAGGGGGAACTAAGCTTGAACAAAAAGAGCTAAGTGATGGTGGCTCAAGTCAAAGTGAAAGTCCAAAGATCGACTTGTGGGAGGAGAACACGGCCCTCAAGACCATAACCGACTTAATCACACTCCTCATGTCATCTAATTCCACAAGTACCTTCATGATTGAGAGTGTAGCCCTCCATGTGATCAAAGACAACCCTAGAGCAATAAGGGGAAGTCAAGGAGAGGAGCTCAATGAGCTCAAAACCGAAAATTTGGGGAGCTTAATCAAGTGCAAGGGAAGTGAATCATTTGGAGATGCAAAGGTCGATGCGCTAGAAAGTTCAAGTGAGTCCTTGAAATGGGAGAGAGTCGTGGGACTCATCATTGACAAAGGGTGGCTAATTGACGGTCCTAAACATGAGGAACTTCGAGTTGTGCTAGGGGTTAATTGTGAATCCAAAGAAACCATGAGTAAGGGAGAGAGCAAGTTCAATTCAATGAACCGAGTTTACAAGAATCAATCTCTCATTCAATCTCTAAGCAAGTGGAATTCTTGGAAGACTAGAGCCATGGAGCCCAAGGTTGGTCATGGGGCTCATGGGGCACCCCTCATCATGTTCTACGATTCAAGTCATGAAGCCAACACGAATCCGAGTCGAGAAGGAGGCAAAGGATCGAGCTATGAGTCAAGCTATAGTCCAAACCGAGCAAGAGGAGGAGAGACCGAGGATTTGAGGACAAATCCTTTTCAAGGAGAGGAGATTGGACCAAAAATGGTCAAGGCTAGCAAAGACGGTTTGTGTCCGAACCACGGTTTGGGTCCTTGGGCTCGAACCATGGGCTAGGTCACGATCCTAAGGTCCACCCAAGCTTATTTTGAGTAAATTACATCATAATATGTTGGTCAAGCTTGGTGGATCAAAGAGGTCAAGGAAAGTCAAGACAAAGAGCAACCGAAAGTCAACAAAACGCTATTTTTGAAAGTGATCGCCGAGTGCACCCAAGTGGGTTCGAACCACAAGTCAACCAAGTCAACAAGGAGCAAAATCAATTGGGGGAAGACCCCAAATCAGCCGAAAATTAACTCAAGGAGAGGCTCACATGTTTCTCCTCAATGTGTCCCTTTCACACATGTCTCTATCTACCTTTACTACTTTATGCTTTTTACTTTAAGTATTTGTTGTTTTATGTTCAAAATTTTCAGCTCTTGAGAGCCTTTTGGACCGAGTAAATTGATGTAATTGTGGGTTGATTGTAGCCCTTAGATTAGCTTGTGATGGATGGTCAAGATTAGATGAGGGTATTATATAAACCCTCATCCTTGCCTCACATTTTTCAGATTTGAATGAATGATAAAAACCCTAGTTGTTTTCTTGAGTGTTCCTCATTTATCTCTTACTTTGTGTTGAGATTTGTGAATCAATTAACTAGTGGCTTAGTGCTTAGTTAATTAAACCTCTAAATCTATAACTTTGTGAGTGGATTTAGATACTATCCTTTTATTTTTCTTGTTTACAAAAATTTCAGAAAAATATATCACAAAAAAGTCACATTGGCCGAAATATTTCAAGGGTTTTCAAGGCTCGATTTTGTTCATCCTTTGAGTGATTCTTATCCCCATAAGTTTCACTCCACCTTCACATCCTCAACTCCCTCGTTTTTTTCTTCCTCGCAAACTAACACCTCATCGTCTCCCCAATGCACAACCTCACTTGTGTTCAAGGTCCTCTTGCTAGGGCACTCCTTGGCAAAATGACCATACCCTTGACATTGGTAGCACTTCTTGAGAGGAATTGTTCTCTTGGGGCCATAGTCAATTCCCTTCCCCTTGTCAACACTTGATGGCTTGATGGTAGGGCTAGGTTCGACAATTTTGACCCCTCCTTGGCTCGAGCTAGGGTTGGTCTTGGTGGTGCTCTTAGCCGACTCTCCTCTCCCCTTCTCTAACCTCTCCACACGTGTGGCCATAGTAACGACCTCATCGAATGACCACAAGTTTTGCATCTTGACCCGATTTGCTATCCTAGGGTTTAGGCCCTCAACAAACCTTGCAATTTTTTGCTCGGGCTTCTCATTCATCTCACATTGTAGAGTGAGTTGCTCAAAGTCCCTAAGATAGGTTTCAATGGGGTGTGTCTCTTGTTTTAGTTGAGCTAGCTTGAGGAACATGTCTTGGGTATAATCCTTTGGAACAAACTTGTCTTTGAGTTTTCTTGAGTTTGAGCCACGACTTAATGGGTTCCTTACCCTCTCGGTTTCGTTGGTTCTTGAGGTTTTCGTACCAAAGGGAAGCGTATCCCTTGAACTTCATGATGGCCACTTTAAAACACTTCCTATCGGGATATTCCTTAAATTCAAAGATCCTCTCTATCGACCTAAGCCAATCTAGGAGATCCTCGGGATTCAAGCTACCATAAAAGTCGGGTATATCCACTTTGATATCTCGGTCATGGTCTCTTGGGTGGGTTTCAAGGGACTCCTCCGAATCCGAAAATTGATCTTCCATGTGAGGAGGAGGTTGTCCTCTCCCACGGCCCCCATACCCATACCCACGCCCTCTTCCCCCTCCACCCCTTCTTGGTTCATTAAGATTTTGGTCTAAGAGGGTGTTTAGAGCATTCATCATTAAAGTACAATTACCGGTGGGTTGAGTTAACTTCTCTTCTAAATCGGAAAGCCTTTTACCCTCCCCTCTATCCCCTTCCATTATGTGAAAATTTTGTGAGATCTTTTGTGGAAATTTTGTGGGAAATTTATAGAAAATAAACAAGGAAAAGGAAGAAGGAAAACGAAAATTAAAAGAGAAAAAAACAAAGGAGTAACTCGACAAAACTAAGAACAAGAACAAATCGAAAAAAACAAGAACAAACCTAGGCTTTGATACCAATTTGGAGTGAAACTAAGTGGATCAAGTTTCACTCAAAGGATGAACAAAAATCGAACTTGAATACCCTTGAAAATCTCGGCCAAATGTATTGTTTTTGTGAGATAATTTTCTGAAATTTTGTAAACAAGGAAAACATAAAGGATAGTAACTAAATCTACACACAAAGTAATAGATTTAGGTTTTGATTAGTTTAAGCACAAAGCCACTAAACTAATCTTTCACTAACTCACACACAAAGTAATGAGAAAAATGAAGAGCACTCAAATAAACAACTAGGGTTTTTCATTCAACAAAATCTGAAAAATATGATGTGAGAATGAGGGTTTATATACTACCCTCATTCTAATCTTGACCATACATTACAAGAGGATCTAAGGGCTCACAAAGTCCCCAATTACTTACAAAATAACGGCTCCTAGCTCACATGTGAGCTGAAATTTTTCACTCTAAAAGACAAACTATAAAGCATAAAGGTGATGGTGACACTTGAGTTCATCCTCTCCCTTCTTTGTTGATGATCATCCAAGGGCCCTTGTGTGAGCCTTTGGGGTTGGGTTTGGACGGTCCAAGTGACCAAATTTCAAGGGATTATATTGTCTCCTTACATTAAAGCATAAAGTAAAGGTAAAGAAAGCGACATGTATGAAAATGACATAAAACATAAAAACAATGTGATGGCTTGGGTGACTTGATTGAGCTCCTTGGGACCTCCTTGAGCTAGCTTGATGAGCCATGTGAGCCCATTTATTGGAGGGTTGACTCACATGGGTGTACCCTAATTGACCACACTCAAAAATAGCATAATCTTGACCTTTTGTTGCTCTCAGACTTTGACTTCCTCTTGACTTTGCTTGATCACTAAGGTTGGCTCGATTTGACCATAGAATTGACTTTACTTAGCCCTTAGTGATCCCTTGGTCCATGACCTAGGCTTGGGTTTGAGCCCATGGCCCCAACCCATGGTCTCCCTCAACTTCACCCTTGACCACCTTGACCATTTTTGGTCCAATCTCCTCTCCTTGGAAAGGACTTGTCCTCAAGTCCTTGGAGATCCTCTTGCTTCCTCCCTTGCTCGATTTCATGCTTGATTCTCGGCTCAACCTTTGCTCGATCTTGGCTTTCACGGTTTTGGTCTTCCATGGGCACCACTTTGCTAGAGTTTGTAGAAATGGTTGGACCCCTTTGCCTTGGCTCGAAGAATTGTTCATGTTTTCTTCCTTGGTCACGGTTTGCTTGACCACACACTCCTCCTCGAGCATTTCTTTGAGCCCACGACTCGTAACCATGCCATCCATCCATTCTTGTTCATGATCGAGCCCATCAATGATTCTCCACCTTAAAGACCCACTTGATCTCTCTAGTCCATCGATTTTTGCCCTCTCATTGTTCACATTGGTTGTTTCATTGTTGATTGATGCATCACCTTCTTGTTGCTCCTCTCCTAGAACTCCCCTTGTTGCTCTAGGGTTTCTCTTGATTTCCAAGCTCATCACTTCTTTTCCAAAGCCCACATTCGGCTCTTCTCCCACCTCTTGGCTAGAGCTCACTCCATTGATTGATTCGAACAAGCATGAATTGGTTTTATAACCCATCATTGGTGGTAGGGGAGCTAAGACAATAAGCTTGTCACCATACTTGAATGAGTAGGTGTTATCTCTTCCATGGTGGGAAGAATTCTTCTCATACTCCCAAGGCCTACCAAGCAACACATGACATGCATCCATGTCCAACACTTCACACACAATTTCATCCTTATAGTCTTGTCCAATCGAGAACGAAACTTGACATTGCTTATCAACTCTTACCTCGGCTCCTTGATTAAGCCACCTTAGCTTGTAAGGATGAGGATGCTTCAAGGTTGGTAAGGCAAGTTTATCAATGAGGGTTTTCGAAGCAACATTAACACAACTTCCCCATCGATAATGAGATTACATACTCTCCCCATGATTGTACACTTGGTTGAAATAGTTGGTGTCTTTGATCCATGCTTTCACTTGAATCTTGAGTGTGCATTACTCGCCAAGTAACCAAGCTCAACCCCGAGTCCGGGAACTAATGTTTCGCCACCTTCACATCCTCAACTCCCTCGTTTTTCTTCCTCGCAAACTAACACCTCATCGTCTCCCCAATGCACAACCTCACTTGTGTTCAAGGTCCTCTTGCTAGGGCA
This sequence comes from Dianthus caryophyllus, assembly GCA_023091065.1. Lineage (NCBI taxonomy): Eukaryota > Viridiplantae > Streptophyta > Magnoliopsida > Caryophyllales > Caryophyllaceae > Dianthus > Dianthus caryophyllus. The sequence goes on from CM041520.1 coordinate 22,097,362, forward strand.
CTCCTTAGCAAAATGACCATACCCTTGACATTGGTAGCACTTCTTGAGAGGAATTGTTCTCTTGGGGCCATAGTCAATTCCCTTCCCCTTGTCAACACTTGATGGCTTGATGGTAGGGCTAGGTTCGACAATTTTGACCCCTCCTTGGCTCGAGCTAGGGTTGGTCTTGGTGGTGCTCTTAGCCGACTCTCCTCTCCCCTTCTCTAACCTCTCCACACGTGTGGCCATAGTAACGGCCTCATCGAATGACCACAAGTTTTGCATCTTGACCCGATTTGCTATCCTAGGGTTTAGGCCCTCAACAAACCTTGCAATTTTTTGCTCGGGCTTCTCATTCATCTCACATTGTAGAGTGAGTTGCTCAAAGTCCCTAAGATAGGTTTCAATGGGGTGTGTCTCTTGTTTTAGTTGAGCTAGCTTGAGGAACATGTCTTGGGTATAATCCTTTGGAACAAACTTGTCTTTGAGTTTTCTTGAGTATGAGCCACGACTAAATGGGTTCCTTACCGTCTCTGTTTCGTTGGTTCTTGAGGTTTTCGTACCAAAGGGAAGCGTATCCCTTGAACTTCATGATGGCCACTTTAAAACACTTCCTATCGGGATATTCCTTAAATTCAAAGATCCTCTCTATCGACCTAAGCCAATCTAGGAGATCCTCTGGATTCAAGCTACCATAAAAGCTCGGGTATATCCAGTTTGATATCTCGGTCATGGTCTCTTGGGTGGGTTTCAAGGGACTCCTCCGAATCCGAAAATTGATCTTCCATGTGAGGAGGAGGTTGTCCTCTCCCACGGCCCCCATACCCATACCCACGCCCTCTTCCCCCTCCACCCCTTCTTGGTTCATTAAGATTTTGGTCTAAGAGGGTGTTTAGAGCATTCATCATTAAAGTACAATTACCGGTGAGTTGAGTTAACTTCTCTTCTAAATCGGAAAGCCATTTACCCTCTACTCTATCCCCTTCCATAATGAGAAACTATTGTGAGATCTTTTGCGGAAATTTTGTGGGAAATTTATAGAAAATAAACAAGGAAAAGGAAGAAGGAAAACGAAAATTAAAAGAAGAAAAACAAAGGAGTAACTCGACAAAACTAAGAACAAGAACAAATCGAAAAAAACAAGAACAAACCTAGGCTTTGATACCAATTTGGAGTGAAACTAAGTGGATCAAGTTTCACTCAAAGGATGAACAAAAATCGAACTTGAATACCCTTGAAAATCTCGGCCAAATGTATTGTTTTTGTGAGATAATTTTCTGAAATTTTGTAAACAAGGAAAACATAAAGGATAGTAACTAAATCTACACACAAAGTAATAGATTTAGGTTTTGATTAGTTTAAGCACAAAGCCACTAAACTAATCTTTCACTAACTCACACACAAAGTAATGAGAAAAATGAAGAGCACTCAAATAAACAACTAGGGTTTTTCATTCAACAAAATCTGAAAAATATGATGTGAGAATGAGGGTTTATATACTACCCTCATTCTAATCTTGACCATACATTACAAGAGGATCTAAGGGCTCACAAAAGTCCCCAATTACTTACAAAATAACGGCTCCTAGCTCACATGTGAGCTGAAATTTTTCATTCTAAAAGACAAACTATAAAGCATAAAGGTGATGGTGACACTTGAGTTCATCCTCTCCTTCTTTGTTGATGATCATCCAAGGGCCCTTGTGTGAGCCTTGGGGTTGGGTTTGGACGGTCCAAGTGACCAAATTTCAAGGGATTATATTGTCTCCTTACATTAAAGCATAAAGTAAAGGTAAAGAAAGCGACATGTATGAAAATGACATAAAACATAAAAACAATGTGATGGCTTGGGTGACTTGATTGAGCCGGCTCCTTGGGACCTCCTTGAGCTAGCTTGATGAGCCATGTGAGCCCATTTATTGGAGGGTTGACTCACATGGGTGTACCCTAATTGACCACACTCAAAAATAGCATAATCTTGACCTTTTGTTGCTCTCCGACTTTGACTTCCTCTTGACTTTGCTTGATCACTAAGGTTGGCTCGATTTGACCATAGAATTGACTTTACTTAGCCCTTAGTGATCCCTTGGTCCATGACCTAGGCTTGGGTTTGAGCCCATGGCCCCAACCCATGGTCTCCCTCAACTTCACCCTTGACCACCTTGACCATTTTTGGTCCAATCTCCTCTCCTTGGAAAGGACTTGTCCTCAAGTCCTTGGAGATCCTCTTGCTTCCTCCCTTGCTCGATTTCATGCTTGATTCTCGGCTCAACCTTTGCTCGATCTTGGCTTTCACGGTTTTGGTCTTCCATGGGCACCACTTAGCTAGAGTTTGTAGAAATGGTTGGACCCCTTTGCCTTGGCTCAAGAATTGTTCATGTTTTCTTCCTTGGTCACGGTTTGCTTGACCACACACTCCTCCTCGAGCATTTCTTTGAGCCCACGACTGTAACCATGCCATCCATCCATTCTTGTTCATGATCGAGCCCATCAATGATTCTCCACCTTAAAGACCCACTTGATCTCTCTAGTCCATCGCATTTTGCCCTCTCATTGTTCACATTGGTTGTTTCATTGTTGATTGATGCATCACCTTCTTGTTGCTCCTCTCCTAGAACTCCCCTTGTTGCTCTAGGGTTTCTCTTGATTTCCAAGCTCATCACTTCTTTTCCAAAGCCCACATTCGGCTCTTCTCCCACCTCTTGGCTAGAGCTCACTCCATTGATTGATTCGAACAAGCATGAATTGGTTTTATAACCCATCATTGGTGGTAGGGGAGCTAAGACAATAAGCTTGTCACCATACTTGAATGAGTAGGTGTTATCTCTTCCATGGTGGGAAGAATTCTTCTCATACTCCCAAGGCCTACCAAGCAACACATGACATGCATCCATGTCCAACACTTCACACACAATTTCATCCTTATAGTCTTGTCCAATCGAGAACGAAACTTGACATTGCTTATCAACTCTTACCTCGGCTCCTTGATTAAGCCACCTTAGCTTGTAAGGATGAGGATGCTTCAAGGTTGGTAAGGCAAGTTTATCAATGAGGGTTTTCGAAGCAACATTAACACAACTTCCCCCATCGATAATGAGATTACATACTCTCCCCATGATTGTACACTTGGTTCGAAATAGTTGGTGTCTTTGATCCATGCTTTCACTTGAATCTTGAGTGTGCATTACTCGCCAAGTAACCAAGCTCAACCCCGTGTCCTGGAACTAATGTTTCGGCCACCTTCACATCCTCAACTCCCTCGTTTTTTTCTTCCTCGCAAACTAACACCTCATCGTCTCCCCAATGCACAACCTCACTTGTGTTCAAGGTCCTCTTGCTAGGGCACTCCTTGGCAAAATGACCATACCCTTGACATTGGTAGCACTTCTTGAGAGGAATTGTTCTCTTGGGGCCATAGTCAATTCCCTTCCCCTTGTCAACACTTGATGGCTTGATGGTAGGGCTAGGTTCGACAATTTTGACCCCTCCTTGGCTCGAGCTAGGGTTGGTCTTGGTGGTGCTCTTAGCCGACTCTCCTCTCCCCTTCTCTAACCTCTCCACACGTGTGGCCATAGTAACGGCCTCATCGAATGACCACAAGTTTTGCATCTTGACCCGATTTGCTATCCTAGGGTTTAGGCCCTCAACAAACCTTGCAATTTTTTGCTCGGGCTTCTCATTCATCTCACATTGTAGAGTGAGTTGCTCAAAGTCCCTAAGATAGGTTTCAATGGGGTGTGTCTCTTGTTTTAGTTGAGCTAGCTTGAGGAACATGTCTTGGGTATAATCCTTTGGAACAAACTTGTCTTTGAGGTTTTTCTTGAGTTTGAGCCACGACTTAATGGGTTCCTTACCCTCTCGGTTTCGTTGGTTCTTGAGGTTTTCGTACCAAAGGGAAGCGTATCCCTTGAACTTCATGATGGCCACTTTAAAACACTTCCTATCGGGATATTCCTTAAATTCAAAGATCCTCTCTATCGACCTAAGCCAATCTAGGAGATCCTCGGGATCCAAGCTACCATAAAAGTCGGGTATATCCACTTTGATATCTCGGTCATGGTCTCTTGGGTGGGTTTCAAGGGACTCCTCCGAATCCGAAAATTGATCTTCCATGTGAGGAGGAGGTTGTCCTCTCCCACGGCCCCCATACCCATACCCACGCCTCTTCCCTCCACCCCTTCTTGGTTCATTAAGATTTTGGTCTAAGAGGGTGTTTAGAGCATTCATCATTAAAGTACAATTACCGGTGAGTTGAGTTAACTTCTCTTCTAAATCAGAAAGCCTTTTACCCTCCCTCTATCCCCTTCCATTATGTGAAAATTTTGTGAGATCTTTTGTGGAAATTTTGTGGGAAATTTATAGAAAATAAACAAGGAAAAGGAAGAAGGAAAACGAAAATTAAAAGAGAAAAAAACAAAGGAGTAACTCGACAAAACTAAGAACAAGAACAAATCGAAAAGACAAGAACAAACCTAGGCTTTGATACCAATTTGGAGTGAAACTAAGTGGATCAAGTTTCACTCAAAGGATGAACAAAAATCGAACTTGAATACCCTTGAAAATCTCGGCCAAATGTATTGTTTTTGTGAGATAATTTTCTGAAATTTTGTAAACAAGGAAAACATAAAGGATAGTAACTAAATCTACACACAAAGTAATAGATTTAGGTTTTGATTAGTTTAAGCACAAAGCCACTAAACTAATCTTTCACTAACTCACACACAAAGTAATGAGAAAAATGAAGAGCACTCAAATAAACAACTAGGGTTTTTCATTCAACAAAATCTGAAAAATATGATGTGAGAATGAGGGTTTATATACTACCCTCATTCTAATCTTGACCATACATTACAAGAGGATCTAAGGGCTCACAAAAGTCCCCAATTACTTACAAAATAACGGCTCCTAGCTCACATGTGAGCTGAAATTTTTCATTCTAAAAGACAAACTATAAAGCATAAAGGTGATGGTGACACTTGAGTTCATCCTCTCCCTTCTTTGTTGATGATCATCCAAGGGCCCTTGTGTGAGCCTTGGGGTTGGGTTTGGACGGTCCAAGTGACCAAATTTCAAGGGATTATATTGTCTCCTTACATTAAAGCGTAAAGTAAAGGTAAAGAAAGCGACATGTATGAAAATGACATAAAACATAATAACCAATGTGATGGCTTGGGTGACTTGATTGAGCCGGCTCCTTGGGACCTCCTTGAGCTAGCTTGATGAGCCATGTGAGCCCATTTATTGGAGGGTTGACTCACATGGGTGTACCCTAATTGACCACACTCAAAAATAGCATAATCTTGACCTTTTGTTGCTCTCCGACTTTGACTTCCTCTTGACTTTGCTTGATCACTAAGGTTGGCTCGATTTGACCATAGAATTGACTTTACTTAGCCCTTAGTGATCCCTTGGTCCATGACCTAGGCTTGGGTTTGAGCCCATGGCCCCCACCCATGGACTCCTCAACTTCACCCTTGACCACCTTGACCATTTTTGGTCCAATCTCCTCTCCTTGGAAAGGACTTGTCCTCAAGTCCTTGGAGATCCTCTTGCTTCCTCCCTTGCTCGATTTCATGCTTGATTCTCGGCTCAACCTTTGCTCGATCTTGGCTTTCACGGTTTTGGTCTTCCATGGGCACCACTTTGCTAGAGTTTGTAGAAATGGTTGGACCCCTTTGCCTTGGCTCGAAGAATTGTTCATGTTTTCTTCCTTGGTCACGGTTTGCTTGACCACACACTCCTCCTCGAGCATTTCTTTGAGCCCACGACTCGTAACCATGCCATCCATCCATTCTTGTTCATGATCGAGCCCATCAATGATTCTCCACCTTAAAGACCCACTTGATCTCTCTAGTCCATCGATTTTTGCCCTCTCATTGTTCACATTGGTTGTTTCATTGTTGATTGATGCATCACCTTCTTGTTGCTCCTCTCCTAGAACTCCCCTTGTTGCTCTAGGGTTTCTCTTGATTTCCAAGCTCATCACTTCTTTTCCAAAGCCCACATTCGGCTCTTCTCCCACCTCTTGGCTAGAGCTCACTCCATTGATTGATTCGAACAAGCATGAATTGGTTTTATAACCCATCATTGGTGGTAGGGGAGCTAAGACAATAAGCTTGTCACCATACTTGAATAAGTAGGTGTTATCTCTTCCATGGTGGGAAGAATTCTTCTCATACTCCCAAGGCCTACCAAGCAACACATGACATGCATCCATGTCCAACACTTCACACACAATTTCATCCTTATAGTCTTGTCCAATCGAGAACGAAACTTGACATTGCTTATCAACTCTTACCTCGGCTCCTTGATTAAGCCACCTTAGCTTGTAAGGATGAGGATGCTTCAAGGTTGGTAAGGCAAGTTTATCAATGAGGGTTTTCGAAGCAACATTAACACAACTTCCCCCATCGATAATGAGATTACATACTCTCCCCATGATTGTACACTTGGTTCGAAATAGTTGGTGTCTTTGATCCATGCTTTCACTTGAATCTTGAGTGTGCATTACTCGCCAAGTAACCAAGCTCAACCCCGAGTCCCGGGGAACTAATGTTTCGGCCACCTTCACATCCTCAACTCCCTCGTTTTTTTCTTCCTCGCAAACTAACACCTCATCGTCTCCCCAATGCACAACCTCACTTGTGTTCAAGGTCCTCTTGCTAGGGCACTCCTTAGCAAAATGACCATACCCTTGACATTGGTAGCACTTCTTGAGAGGAATTGTTCTCTTGGGGCCATAGTCAATTCCCTTCCCTTGTCAACACTTGATGGCTTGATGGTAGGGCTAGGTTCGACAATTTTGACCCCTCCTTGGCTCGAGCTAGGGTTGGTCTTGGTGGTGCTCTTAGCCGACTCTCCTCTCCCCTTCTCTAACCTCTCCACACGTGTGGCCATAGTAACGGCCTCATCGAATGACCACAAGTTTTGCATCTTGACCCGATTTGCTATCCTAGGGTTTAGGCCCTCAACAAACCTTGCAATTTTTGCTCGGCCTTCTCATTCATCTCACATTGTAGAGTGAGTTGCTCAAAGTCCCTAAGATAGGTTTCAATGGGGTGTGTCTCTTGTTTTAGTTGAGCTAGCTTGAGGAACATGTCTTGGGTATAATCCTTTGGAACAAACTTGTCTTTGAGTTTTTCTTGAGTTTGAGCCACGACTTAATGGGTTCCTTACCCTCTCGGTTTCGTTGGTTCTTGAGGTTTTCGTACCAAAGGGAAGCGTATCCCTTGAACTTCATGATGGCCACTTTAAAACACTTCCTATCGGGATATTCCTTAAATTCAAAGATCCTCTCTATCGACCTAAGCCAATCTAGGAGATCCTCTGGATTCAAGCTACCATAAAAGTCGGGTATATCCACTTTGATATCTCGGTCATGGTCTCTTGGGTGGGTTTCATGGGTCTCCTCCGAATCCGAAAATTGATCTTCCATGTGAGGAAGAGGTTGTCCTCTCCCACCGCCCCCATACCCATACCCACGCTCTCTTCCCCCTCCACCCCTTCTTGGTTCATTAAGATTTTGGTCTAAGAGGGTGTTTAGAGCATTCATCATTAAAGTACAATTACCGGTGAGTTGAGTTAACTTCTCTTCTAAATCGGAAAGCCTTTTACCCTCCCCTCTATCCCCTTCCATTATGTGAAAATTTTGTGAGATCTTTTGTGGAAATTTTGTGGGAAATTTATAGAAAATAAACAAGGAAAAGGAAGAAGGAAAACGAAAATTAAAAGAAGAAAAACAAAGGAGTAACTCGACAAAACTAAGAACAAGAACAAATCGAAAAAAACAAGAACAAACCTAGGCTTTGATACCAATTTGGAGTGAAACTAAGTGGATCAAGTTTCACTCAAAGGATGAACAAAAATCGAACTTGAATACCCTTGAAAATCTCGGCCAAATGTATTGTTTTTGTGAGATAATTTTCTCAAATTTTGTAAACAAGGAAAACATAAAGGATAGTAACTAAATCTACACACAAAGTAATAGATTTAGGTTTTGATTAGTTTAAGCACAAAGCCACTAAACTAATCTTTCACTAACTCACACACAAAGTAATGAGAAAAATGAAGAGCACTCAAATAAACAACTAGGGTTTTTCATTCAACAAAATCTGAAAAATATGATGTGAGAATGAGGGTTTATATACTACCCTCATTCTAATCTTGACCATACATTACAAGAGGATCTAAGGGCTCACAAAAGTCCCCAATTACTTACAAAATAACGGCTCCTAGCTCACATGTGAGCTGAAATTTTTCATTCTAAAAGACAAACTATAAAGCATAAAGGTGATGGTAACACTTGAGTTCATCCTCTCCCTTCTTTGTTGATGATCATCCAAGGGCCCTTGTGTGAGCCTTGGGGTTGGGTTTGGACGGTCCAAGTGACCAAATTTCAAGGGATTATATTGTCTCCTTACATTAAAGCATAAAGTAAAGGTAAAGAAAGCGACATGTATGAAAATGACATAAAACATAAAAAACAATGTGATGGCTTGGGTGACTTGATTGAGCCGGCTCCTTGGGACCTCCTTGAGCTAGCTTGATGAGCCATGTGAGCCCATTTATTGGAGGGTTGACTCACATGGGTGTACCCTAATTGACCACACTCAAAAATAGCATAATCTTGACCTTTTGTTGCTCTCCGACTTTGACTTCCTCTTGACTTTGCTTGATCACTAAGGTTGGCTCGATTTGACCATAGAATTGACTTTACTTAGCCCTTAGTGATCCCTTGGTCCATGACCTAGGCTTGGGTTTGAGCCCATGGCCCCAACCCATGGTCTCCCTCAACTTCACCCTTGACCACCTTGACCATTTTTGGTCCAATCTCCTCTCCTTGGAAAGGACTTGTCCTCAAGTCCTTGGAGATCCTCTTGCTTCCTCCCTTGCTCGATTTCATGCTTGATTCTCGGCTCAACCTTTGCTCGATCTTGGCTTTCACGGTTTTGGTCTTCCATGGGCACCACTTAGCTAGAGTTTGTAGAAATGGTTGGACCCCTTTGCCTTGGCTCAAGAATTGTTCATGTTTTCTTCCTTGGTCACGGTTTGCTTGACCACACACTCCTCCTCGAGCATTTCTTTGAGCCCACGACTCGTAACCATGCCATCCATCCATTCTTGTTCATGATCGAGCCCATCAATGATTCTCCACCTTAAAGACCCACTTGATCTCTCTAGTCCATCGATTTTTGCCCTCTCATTGTTCACATTGGTTGTTTCATTGTTGATTGATGCATCACCTTCTTGTTGCTCCTCTCCTAGAACTCCCCTTGTTGCTCTAGGGTTTCTCTTGATTTCCAAGCTCATCACTTCTTTTCCAAAGCCCACATTCGGCTCTTCTCCCACCTCTTGGCTAGAGCTCACTCCATTGATTGATTCGAACAAGCATGAATTGGTTTTATAACCCATCATTGGTGGTAGGGGAGCTAAGACAATAAGCTTGTCACCATACTTGAATGAGTAGGTGTTATCTCTTCCATGGTGGGAAGAATTCTTCTCATACTCCCAAGGCCTACCAAGCAACACATGACATGCATCCATGTCCAACACTTCACACACAATTTCATCCTTATAGTCTTGTCCAATCGAGAACGAAACTTGACATTGCTTATCAACTCTTACCTCGGCTCCTTGATTAAGCCACCTTAGCTTGTAAGGATGAGGATGCTTCAAGGTTGGTAAGGCAAGTTTATCAATGAGGGTTTTCGAAGCAACATTAACACAACTTCCCCCATCGATAATGAGATTACATACTCTCCCCATGATTGTACACTTGGTTCGAAATAGTTGGTGTCTTTGATCCATGCTTTCACTTGAATCTTGAGTGTGCATTACTCGCCAAGTAACCAAGCTCAACCCCGAGTCCGGGGGAACTAATGTTTCGGCCACCTTCACATCCTCAACTCCCTCGTTTTTTTCTTCCTCGCAAACTAACACCTCATCGTCTCCCCAATGCACAACCTCACTTGTGTTCAAGGTCCTCTTGCTAGGGCACTCCTTGGCAAAATGACCATACCCTTGACATTGGTAGCACTTCTTGAGAGGAATTGTTCTCTTGGGGCCATAGTCAATTCCCTTCCCCTTGTCAACACTTGATGGCTTGATGGTAGGGCTAGGTTCGACAATTTTGACCCCTCCTTGGCTCGAGCTAGGGTTGGTCTTGGTGGTGCTCTTAGCCGACTCTCCTCTCCCCTTCTCTAACCTCTCCACACGTGTGGCCATAGTAACGGCCTCATCGAATGACCACAAGTTTTGCATCTTGACCCGATTTGCTATCCTAGGGTTTAGGCCCTCAACAAACCTTGCAAATTTTTGCTCGGGCTTCTCATTCATCTCACATTGTAGAGTGAGTTGCTCAAAGTCCCTAAGATAGGTTTCAATGGGGTGTGTCTCTTGTTTTAGTTGAGCTAGCTTGAGGAACATGTCTTGGGTATAATCCTTTGGAACAAACTTGTCTTTGAGTTTTTTCTTGAGTTTGAGCCACGACTTAATGGGTTCCTTACCCTCTCGGTTTCGTTGGTTCTTGAGGTTTTCGTACCAAAGGGAAGCGTATCCCTTGAACTTCATGATGGCCACTTTAAAACACTTCCTATCGGGATATTCCTTAAATTCAAAGATCCTCTCTATCGACCTAAGCCAATCTAGGAGATCCTCGGGATTCAAGCTACCATAAAAGTCGGGTATATCCACTTTGATATCTCGGTCATGGTCTCTTGGGTGGGTTTCAAGGGACTCCTCCGAATCCGAAAATTGATCTTCCATGTGAGGAGGAGGTTGTCCTCTCCCACGGCCCCCATACCCATACCCACGCCCTCTTCCCCCTCCACCCCTTCTTGGTTCATTAAGATTTTGGTCTAAGAGGGTGTTTAGAGCATTCATCATTAAAGTACAATTACCCGTGAGTTGAGTTAACTTCTCTTCTAAATCGGAAAGCCTTTTACCCTCCCCTCTATCCCCTTCCATTATGTGAAAATTTTGTGAGATCTTTTGTGGAAATTTTGTGGGAAATTTATAGAAAATAAACAAGGAAAAGGAAGAAGGAAAACGAAAATTAAAAGAAGAAAAACAAAGGAGTAACTCGACAAAACTAAGAACAAGAACAAATCGAAAAAAACAAGAACAAACCTAGGCTTTGATACCAATTTGGAGTGAAACTAAGTGGATCAAGTTTCACTCAAAGGATGAACAAAAATCGAACTTGAATACCCTTGAAAATCTCGGCCAAATGTATTGTTTTTGTGAGATAATTTTCTGAAATTTTGTAAACAAGGAAAACATAAAGGATAGTAACTAAATCTACACACAAAGTAATAGATTTAGGTTTTGATTAGTTTAAGCACAAAGCCACTAAACTAATCTTTCACTAACTCACACACAAAGTAATGAGAAAAATGAAGAGCACTCAAATAAACAACTAGGGTTTTTCATTCAACAAAATCTGAAAAATATGATGTGAGAATGAGGGTTTATATATTACCCTCATTCTAATCTTGACCATACATTACAAGAGGATCTAAGGGCTCACAAAAGTCCCCAATTACTTACAAAATAACGGCTCCTAGCTCACATGTGAGCTGAAATTTTTCATTCTAAAAGACAAACTATAAAGCATAAAGGTGATGGTGACACTTGAGTTTATCCTCTCCCTTCTTTGTTGATGATCATCCAAGGGCCCTTGTGTGAGCCTTGGGGTTGGGTTTGGACGGTCCAAGTGACCAAATTTCAAGGGATTATATTGTCTCCTTACATTAAAGCATAAAGTAAAGGTAAAGAAAGCGACATGTATGAAAATGACATAAAACATAAAAAACAATGTGATGGCTTGGGTGACTTGATTGAGCCGGCTCCTTGGGACCTCCTTGAGCTAGCTTGATGAGCCATGTGAGCCCATTTATTGGAGGGTTGACTCACATGGGTGTACCCTAATTGACCACACTCAAAAATAGCATAATCTTGACCTTTTGTTGCTCTCCTCAGGCTTTGACTTCCTCTTGACTTTGCTTGATCACTAAGGTTGGCTCGATTTGACCATAGAATTGACTTTACTTAGCCCTTAGTGATCCCTTGGTCCATGACCTAGGCTTGGGTTTGAGCCCATGGCCCCAACCCATGGTCTCCCTCAACTTCACCCTTGACCACCTTGACCATTTTTGGTCCAATCTCCTCTCCTTGGAAAGGACTTGTCCTCAAGTCCTTGGAGATCCTCTTGCTTCCTCCCTTGCTCGATTTCATGCTTGATTCTCGGCTCAACCTTTGCTCGATCTTGGCTTTCCCGGTTTGGTCTTCCACGGCCACCACTTAGCTAGAGTTTGTAGAAATGGTTGGACCCCTATGCCTTGGCTCGAAGAATTGTTCATGTTTTCTTCCTTGGTCACGGTTTGCTTGACCACACACTCCTCCTCGAGCATTTCTTTGAGCCCACGACTCGTAACCATGCCATCCATCCATTCTTGTTCATGATCGAGCCCATCAATGATTCTCCACCTTAAAGACCCACTTGATCTCTCTAGTCCATCGATTTTTGCCCTCTCATTGTTCACATTGGTTGTTTCATTGTTGATTGATGCATCACCTTCTTGTTGCTCCTCTCCTAGAACTCCCCTTGTTGCTCTAGGGTTTCTCTTGATTTCCAAGCTCATCACTTCTTTTCCAAAGCCCACATTCGGCTCTTCTCCCACCTCTTGGCTAGAGCTCACTCCATTGATTGATTCGAACAAGCATGAATTGGTTTTATAACCCATCATTGGTGGTAGGGGAGCTAAGACAATAAGCTTGTCACCATACTTGAATAAGTAGGTGTTATCTCTTCCATGGTGGGAAGAATTCTTCTCATACTCCCAAGGCCTACCAAGCAACACATGACATGCATCCATGTCCAACACTTCACACACAATTTCATCCTTATAGTCTTGTCCAATCGAGAACGAAACTTGACATTGCTTATCAACTCTTACCTCGGCTCCTTGATTAAGCCACCTTAGCTTGTAAGGATGAGGATGCTTCAAGGTTGGTAAGGCAAGTTTATCAATGAGGGTTTTCGAAGCAACATTAACACAACTTCCCCCATCGATAATGAGATTACATACTCTCCCCATGATTGTACACTTGGTTCGAAATAGTTGGTGTCTTTGATCCATGCTTTCACTTGAATCTTGAGTGTGCATTACTCGCCAAGTAACCAAGCTCAACCCCGAGTCCGGGGAACTAATGTTTCGGCCACCTTCACATCCTCAACTCCCTCGTTTTTTTCTTCCTCGCAAACTAACACCTCATCGTCTCCCCAATGCACAACCTCACTTGTGTTCAAGGTCCTCTTGCTAGGGCACTCCTTAGCAAAATGACCATACCCTTGACATTGGTAGCACTTCTTGAGAGGAATTGTTCTCTTGGGGCCATAGTCAATTCCCTTCCCCTTGTCAACACTTGATGGCTTGATGGTAGGGCTAGGTTCGACAATTTTGACCCCTCCTTGGCTCGAGCTAGGGTTGGTCTTGGTGGTGCTCTTAGCCGACTCTCCTCTCCCCTTCTCTAACCTCTCCACACGTGTGGCCATAGTAACGGCCTCATCGAATGACCACAAGTTTTGCATCTTGACCCGATTTGCTATCCTAGGGTTTAGGCCCTCAACAAACCTTGCAATTTTTTGCTCAGACTTCTCATTCATCTCACATTGTAGAGTGAGTTGCTCAAAGTCCCTAAGATAGGTTTCAATGGGGTGTGTCTCTTGTTTTAGTTGAGCTAGCTTGAGGAACATGTCTTGGGTATAATCCTTTGGAACAAACTTGTCTTTGAGTTTTTTCTTGAGTTTGAGCCACGACTTAATGGGTTCCTTACCCTCTCGGTTTCGTTGGTTCTTGAGGTTTTCGTACCAAAGGGAAGCGTATCCCTTGAACTTCATGATGGCCACTTTAAAACACTTCCTATCGGGATATTCCTTAAATTCAAAGATCCTCTCTATCGACCTAAGCCAATCTAGGAGATCCTCGGGATTCAAGCTACCATAAAAGTCGGGTATATCCACTTTGATATCTCGGTCATGGTCTCTTGGGTGGGTTTCAAGGGACTCCTCCGAATCCGAAAATTGATCTTCCATGTGAGGAGGAGGTTGTCCTCTCCCACGGCCCCCATACCCATACCCACCCTCTTCCCCCTCCACCCCTTCTTGGTTCATTAAGATTTTGGTCTAAGAGGGTGTTTAGAGCATTCATCATTAAAGTACAATTACCGGTGAGTTGAGTTAACTACTCTTCTAAATCGGAAAGCCTTTACCCTCCCTCTATCCCCTTCCATTATGTGAAAATTTTGTGAGATCTTTTGTGGAAATTTTGTGGGAAATTTATAGAAAATAAACAAGGAAAAGGAAGAAGGAAAACGAAAATTAAAAGAGAAAAACAAAGGAGTAACTCGACAAAACTAAGAACAAGAACAAATCGAAAAACAAGAACAAACCTAGGCTTTGATACCAATTTGGAGTGAAACTAAGTGGATCAAGTTTCACTCAAAGGATGAACAAAATCGAACTTGAATACCCTTGAAAATCTCGGCCAAATGTATTGTTTTAGTGAGATAATTTTCTGAAATTTTGTAAACAAGGAAAACATAAAGGATAGTAACTAAATCTACACACAAAGTAATAGATTTAGGTTTTGATTAGTTTAAGCACAAAGCCACTAAACTAATCTTTCACTAACTCACACACAAAGTAATGAGAAAAATGAAGAGCACTCAAATAAACAACTAGGGTTTTTCATTCAACAAAATCTGAAAAATATGATGTGAGAATGAGGGTTTATATACTACCCTCATTCTAATCTTGACCATACATTACAAGAGGATCTAAGGGCTCACAAAAGTCCCCAATTACTTACAAAATAACGGCTCCTAGCTCACATGTGAGCTGAAATTTTTCATTCTAAAAGACAAACTATAAAGCATAAAGGTGATGGTGACACTTGAGTTTATCCTCTCCCTTCTTTGTTGATGATCATCCAAGGGCCCTTGTGTGAGCCTTGGGGTTGGGTTTGGACGGTCCAAGTGACCAAATTTCAAGGGATTATATTGTCTCCTTACATTAAAGCATAAAGTAAAGGTAAAGAAAGCGACATGTATGAAAATGACATAAAACATAAAAACAATGTGATGGCTTGGGTGACTTGATTGAGCCTGGCTCCTTGGGACCTCCTTGAGCTAGCTTGATGAGCCATGTGAGCCCATTTATTGGAGGGTTGACTCACATGGGTGTACCCTAATTGACCACACTCAAAAATAGCATAATCTTGACCTTTTGTTGCTCTCCGACTTTGACTTCCTCTTGACTTTGCTTGATCACTAAGGTTGGCTCGATTTGACCATAGAATTGACTTTACTTAGCCCTTAGTGATCCCTTGGTCCATGACCTAGGCTTGGGTTTGAGCCCATGGCCCCAACCCATGGTCTCCCTCAACTTCACCCTTGACCACCTTGACCATTTTTGGTCCAATCTCCTCTCCTTGGAAAGGACTTGTCCTCAAGTCCTTGGAGATCCTCTTGCTTCCTCCCTTGCTCGATTTCATGCTTGATTCTCGGCTCAACCTTTGCTCGATCTTGGCTTTCACTGTTTTGGTCTTCCATGGGCACCACTTAGCTAGAGTTTGTAGAAATGGTTGGACCCCTTTGCCTTGGCTCGAAGAATTGTTCATGTTTTCTTCCTTGGTCACGGTTTGCTTGACCACACACTCCTCCTCGAGCATTTCTTTGAGCCCACGACTCGTAACCATGCCATCCATCCATTCTTGTTCATGATCGAGCCCATCAATGATTCTCCACCTTAAAGACCCACTTGATCTCTCTAGTCCATCGATTTTTGCCCTCTCATTGTTCACATTGGTTGTTTCATTGTTGATTGATGCATCACCTTCTTGTTGCTCCTCTCCTAGAACTCCCCTTGTTGCTCTAGGGTTTCTCTTGATTTCCAAGCTCATCACTTCTTTTCCAAAGCCCACATTCGGCTCTTCTCCCACCTCTTGGCTAGAGCTCACTCCATTGATTGATTCGAACAAGCATGAATTGGTTTTATAACCCATCATTGGTGGTAGGGGAGCTAAGACAATAAGCTTGTCACCATACTTGAATGAGTAGGTGTTATCTCTTCCATGGTGGGAAGAATTCTTCTCATACTCCCAAGGCCTACTAAGCAACACATGACATGCATCCATGTCCAACACTTCACACACAATTTCATCCTTATAGTCTTGTCCAATCGAGAACGAAACTTGACATTGCTTATCAACTCTTACCTCGGCTCCTTGATTAAGCCACCTTAGCTTGTAAGGATGAGGATGCTTCAAGGTTGGTAAGGCAAGTTTATCAATGAGGGTTTTCGAAGCAACATTAACACAACTTCCCCCATCGATAATGAGATTACATACTCTCCCCATGATTGTACACTTGGTTCGAAATAGTTGGTGTCTTTGATCCATGCTTTCACTTGAATCTTGAGTGTGCATTACTCGCCAAGTAACCAAGCTCAACCCCGAGTCCGGGGGAACTAATGTTTCGGCCACCTTCACATCCTCAACTCCCTCGTTTTTTTCTTCCTCGCAAACTAACACCTCATCGTCTCCCCAATGCACAACCTCACTTGTGTTCAAGGTCCTCTTGCTAGGGCACTCCTTAGCAAAATGACCATACCCTTGACATTGGTAGCACTTCTTGAGAGGAATTGTTCTCTTGGGGCCATAGTCAATTCCCTTCCCCTTGTCAACACTTGATGGCTTGATGGTAGGGCTAGGTTCGACAATTTTGACCCCTCCTTGGCTCGAGCTAGGGTTGGTCTTGGTGGTGCTCTTAGCCGACTCTCCTCTCCCCTTCTCTAACCTCTCCACACGTGTGGCCATAGTAACGGCCTCATCGAATGACCACAAGTTTTGCATCTTGACCCGATTTGCTATCCTAGGGTTTAGGCCCTCAACAAACCTTGCAATTTTTTGCTCGGGCTTCTCATTCATCTCACATTGTAGAGTGAGTTGCTCAAAGTCCCTAAGATAGGTTTCAATGGGGTGTGTCTCTTGTTTTAGTTGAGCTAGCTTGAGGAACATGTCTTGGGTATAATCCTTTGGAACAAACTTGTCTTTGAGTTTTTTCTTGAGTTTGAGCCACGACTTAATGGGTTCCTTACCCTCTCGGTTTCGTTGGTTCTTGAGGTTTTCGTACCAAAGGGAAGCGTATCCCTTGAACTTCATGATGGCCACTTTAAAACACTTCCTATCGGGATATTCCTTAAATTCAAAGATCCTCTCTATCGACCTAAGCCAATCTAGGAGATCCTCGGGATTCAAGCTACCATAAAAGTCGGGTATATCCACTTTGATATCTCGGTCATGGTCTCTTGGGTGGGTTTCAAGGGACTCCTCCGAATCCGAAAATTGATCTTCCATGTGAGGAGGAGGTTGTCCTCTCCCACGGCCCCCATACCCATACCCACGCCCTCTTCCCCCTCCACCCCTTCTTGGTTCATTAAGATTTTGGTCTAAGAGGGTGTTTAGAGCATTCATCATTAAAGTACAATTACCGGTGTGGAGTGAAACTTATGGGGATAAGAATCACTCAAAGGATGAACAAAATCGATCTTGAAGTGTTGATAAAAATCTCGGCCTCAATGTTGTTTTTTGTGAAATGATTTTTCTGAAATTTGTATAAACAAGGAAAATAAAAAGGATAGTGACTAATTCTAAGCACTTAGCAAGAGAATTAGGTTGTGATTAGCTTAAGCACAAAGCCACTAAACTAATCTCTCACAAATCTCACTCACAAAGCAATGAGAAATGAAGAACACTCAATATAAAACCTAGGGTTTCTTTTCATTAATCCAAATCTGAAAAATGTGAGGCAAGGATGAGGGTTTATATATTACCCTCATTCTAATCTTGACCCTCCATTACAACAAGATCTAAGGGCTACAATCAACCCCCAAATGCTTCAAAATACTCGGTCCATTAAGCTCAATTGAGCTGAAAATTTTGAACAAATAACAACAAATACTTAAAGTAAAAAGCATAAAGTAATAAAGGTAGATAGTGACATGTGTTGATAGTGACTTATTGAGGAACACATGTGAGGACTCTTGTGATCAAATTCTCTACCGACTTGGGCTTCTCCCTTGGCTTTGACTTTTGTTGACTTAGTTGACTTGTGGTTGACCCTTGGACCTAAGGTTGGAAGCGGGCCCAAGGTCAAAGGATCGTGAACTTTCAACTCCGCTGCAATCTCCCTGGTTGAAAAGGATTTGCCCTCAAATCCTCGATTTCCTCCTCCTCCAAGTCTTCATGGTACGGGCTAAGGTCTCCCACGTTGAACGTGCCATGGACACCATACTCTCCAGAGATCAACTTTGTAGCGTTGGTCCAATTTTCTCGAGTATCTCGAAGGGACCCTCGGCCCTAGGCATGAGTTTGTTCTTTCTTTTATCCTAAACCGCTCCTTCCTCAAGTGTAACCATACCAAGTCTCCCGGCTCGAACTCCTTTGAAATCTTTCTACTTTGCTCTAGCCTTGTAAGTCTCATTCGCTTTCTCGATTTGCTTCTTGACTTGGTTGTGGATACTCATCATGAACTCAACCCGCTTCTTGGCATCGTAACTCATCTCCTTGCTCTTGACGGGGCTAGGTCCGTGGGCATGATGGGATTGGTCCCATAGACCACCTCAAATGGTGAACTTCCGTGCTAGAAGAAGGGGCACGGTTGAAGGCAAATTCGGCGTGGGCGAGTTTGAGATCCCAATCTTTCAAGGACCTAGAAACGATGCTCCGGAGGATCCTCCCCAAGGTTTTATTAGTGACCTCGGTTTGGCCATCCGTTTGAGGATGATGACTTGTGCTAAACAAGAGCCTCGTCTTTAGTAACTTCCATAAGGTCTTCCAAAAGTGGCTCATGAACTTGGTGTCTCGATCGGATACAATGGTTTTAGGGACCCCATGCAATTTAACCACCTCCTTGAAATACAACTCGGCTACACCCATAGCATCCTCGGTTTTCTTGCACGCAATGAAATGAGCCATCTTGCTAAATCGGTCTACCACAACCATGATGGAATCCTTACCTCGTTGAGTCCTTGGCAAAGCGACGATAAAATCCATGCTAACATCCTCCCATGGCCGATTTGGAACGGGCAAAGGAGTGTAGGGACCCGTTTGAAAGAAGGACTTGGATTGTTGGCACGAAGCACATCTCTTGATCACATCTTGGACATCTCCAAGCATCTTGGGCCAATGGAATTGGTCTTGGAGGATGTCATAAGTCTTTTGAATTCCGAAATGCCCGGCTAAACCATTAGAATGAACTTCCCTCACGAGGAGATTTCGATAAGGGCCCTTAGGTATGCATAGCCGATTGCCAAGGAACAAGAACCCCTCTTGAAGTGTGTACTTGCTTCCCACCTTGCCTTGCCCTTCACGTATGGAATTCCACTCGTCTTTGAAGTCGGGATCCTCCACATAGAGCTCTTTCATGAATTCAAAACCCAACACTCTTTGCTCCATGTAGCGTAGCATGGTCTGCCTCCGGAACAAAGCATCGGCCACCACGTTATTCTTCCCCTCAATGAACTTACTTGAGAAGGAGAATGATTGAAGAAATTCGACCCACTTGGCATGCCTATGATTCAACTTGTGTTGTCCATTGATGTATTTGAGAGCCTCATGATCGGAATGAAGAACAAATGGCTTGGGCTTGTGGTAGTGGCTCCAATGAGCGTGGGCCCGTACGATGGCATAGAATTCTTTGTCGTAGGTGGAATAATTGAGCTTGGCACCATTCAACTTCTCACTAAAGTAAGCAATTGGCTTGTGTTCTTGTAATAGAACGGCCCCAATTCCAACTCCACTAGCATCACATTCGACCTCAAAAAGCTTATTGAAATCCGTGGTGTAAGAATAGGTGAATCACACAACAACTTCTTGATTTTGTTGAAGGAAATCTCGGCCCCTTCATTCCACTTGAACTCTCCTTTCTTCATACACTCGGTGATGGGTGCCATGACGGTGCTAAAATCCTTGATAAATCGTCGATAAAAAGAAGCCAAGCCATGAAAACTCCTCACCTCGGTTATGTTCTTCGGAATTGGCCATGATTTGATAGCCTCCACTTTCTCTTGATCCACTAGAATACCACGGCTAGATATAATATAGCCCAAGAATTGGACCTCGCTTTGCATGAAAGAACACTTCTCTAACTTGCCATACAACTTGTGATCTCTAAGTGTCTCAAATAACACTTGCAAGTGATGTAGGTGAGCTTCTTTGGAAGGGCTATACACCAAGATATCGTCAAAGTAAACCACAATGAATCTCCCCAAGTAAGGTCTCAAAACCACGGTCATCAATCTCATGAAGGTACTAGGAGCATTGGATAGTCCAAAAGGCATGACTAACCATTCATATAACCCATGTTTCGTTTTAAAAGCCGTCTTCCATTCATCACCCTCTTTGATTCTTACTTGATGGTAACCTTGTCGTAGATCAATCTTGGAAAACAATCGAGCTCCACTAAGCTCATCAAGAATGTCATCAAGCCTAGGTATAGGAAACCTATACTTGACCGTAATGTTATTAATAGCTCGACTATCCGCACACATTCTCCAAGTTCCATCCTTCTTAGGCACCAAGAGTGTAGAGTACGGCACAAGGACTAAGAGATTCTCTTACAAACCCCTTTTCCATGAGTTCCCCAATTTGTTGTTGAAGTTCTTGTGTAGCCTTAGGATCACTTGATATGCGGCCTTATTAGGTAGTGTAGCTCCCTAACAAGATCAATTTGATGCTCAATGCCCCTAATAGGGGTAGGCCGTGAGGTAGCTCTAGGGAAACACATCCTTGTAGACTTCTAAGAGCTCTTGAACTTCACATGGAATCGGTTTTTCACTTTCCTTAGGAGTTTCTTTGGCGATGAGGGCATAAACAACCATCCCCTTGCTAAGCTCGTGTTTCATCTCTTGCTCTCCAACCAATAAGACTCCCTCAAGTGGCTTGGCTAGGGTAGGAGTGGCTCGGCCACCCAAGTTTGGAGGCAAGGGCGTAAGCTTGATCCTCTTGTCTCTAAACTCGAAAGTGTAAGTGTTGTCTCTTCCCTCATGAGTCGATTTCGATCAAATTCCCAAGGTCTCCCAATAAAAGGTGACAAGCATCCATAGGAATCACATCACACCACACTTCATCCACATAGTCTCTTCCCATCGAAAAAGAAACCAAACATCGTTTATCAACCAAAATTTCGGCCTCCCTATTCAACCATCTCAACTTGTAAGGGTTTGGGTGTTTTTGAGTGGGTAAGGCAAGCTTATCGATGAGGGTTTTTGAAGCCACATTAACACAACTCCCTCCATCAATAATTAGGTTACAAACCCTCTTCTCAATGGTACATTTAGACCTAAAAATCTGATTTTTTTGACTTTCATCCAAGGAATGGGGTTGGGTATGCATAACCCTCCAAGTTACAAGACCAAATTTTGACCCAAATCCTCCATTAACTCGGCTCAACTTAGACTCAATTTCCCTTCTCAATTTCTCCATAGAATCATACATAGTTCCCTCAAGAGTAGTATCACAAGAAAGAGGCATACTCATTGAGAAAAACAAACACACAAAATCTGAAAATTTCGAATACCTCAAGGTGCTCCCTTGGACCGTGTGAATTTAGCACAAAGGTGGGGTCTTGTGCTCTTCAAACCTAACCTTTGATACCAATTTGGAGTGAAACTTATGGGGATAAGAATCACTCAAAGGATGAACAAAATCGATCTTGAAGTGTTGATAAAAATCTCGGCCTCAATGTTGTTTTTTGTGAAATGATTTTTCTGAAATTTGTATAAACAAGGAAAATAAAAAGGATAGTGACTAATTCTAAGCACTTAGCAAGAGAATTAGGTTGTGATTAGCTTAAGCACAAAGCCACTAAACTAATCTCTCACAAATCTCACTCACAAAGCAATGAGAAATGAAGAACACTCAATATAAAACCTAGGGTTTCTTTTCATTAATCCAAATCTGAAAAATGTGAGGCAAGGATGAGGGTTTATATATTACCCTCATTCTAATCTTGACCCTCCATTACAACAAGATCTAAGGGCTACAATCAACCCCCAAATGCTTCAAAATACTCGGTCCATTAAGCTCAATTGAGCTGAAAATTTTGAACAAATAACAACAAATACTTAAAGTAAAAAGCATAAAGTAATAAAGGTAGATAGTGACATGTGTTGATAGTGACTTATTGAGGAACACATGTGAGGACTCTTGTGATCAAATTCTCGGCTGACTTGGGCTTCTCCCTTGGCTTTGACTTTTGTTGACTTAGTTGACTTGTGGTTGACCCTTGGACCTAAGGTTGGAAGCGGGCCCAAGGTCAAAGGATCGTGAACTTTCAACTCCCGTTGCACGGTGAGTTGAGTTAACTTCTCTTCTAAATCGGAAAGCCTTTTACCCTCCCCTCTATCCCCTTCCATTATGTGAAAATTTTGTGAGATCTTTTGTGGAAATTTTGTGGGAAATTTATAGAAAATAAACAAGGAAAAGGAAGAAGGAAAACGAAAATTAAAAGAGAAAAAAACAAAGGAGTAACTCGACAAAACTAAGAACAAGAACAAATCGAAAAAAACAAGAACAAACCTAGGCTTTGATACCAATTTGGAGTGAAACTAAGTGGATCAAGTTTCACTCAAAGGATGAACAAAAATCGAACTTGAATACTGGACCAAAAATGGTCAAGGCTAGCAAAGACGGTTTTTGTCCAAATCACGGTTTGGGTCCTTGGGCTCGAACCATGGGCTAGGTCACGATCCTAAGGTCCACCCAAGCTTATTTTGAGTAAATTACATCATAATATGTTGGTCAAGCTTGGTGGATCAAAGAGGTCAAGGAAAGTCAAGACAAAGAGCAACCGAAAGTCAACAAAACGCTATTTTTGAATGTGATCGCTCGAGTGCACCCAAGTGGGTTCGAACCACAAGTCAACCAAGTCAACAAGGAGCAAAAATCAATTGGGGGAAGACCCCAAATCAGCCGAAAATTAACTCAAGGAGAGGCTCACATGTTTCTCCTCAATGTGTCCCTTTCACACATGTCTCTATCTACCTTTACTACTTTATGCTTTTTACTTTAAGTATTTGTTGTTTTATGTTCAAAATTTTCAGCTCTTGAGAGCCTTTTGGACCGAGTAAATTGATGTAATTGTGGGTTGATTGTAGCCCTTAGATTAGCTTGTGATGGATGGTCAAGATTAGATGAGGGTATTATATAAACCCTCATCCTTGCCTCACATTTTTCAGATTTGAATGAATGATCGAACCCCTAGTTGTTTTCTTGAGTGTTCCTCATTTATCTCTTACTTTGTGTTGAGATTTGTGAATCAATTAACTAGTGGCTTAGTGCTTAGTTAATTAAACCTCTAAATCTATAACTTTGTGAGTGGATTTAGATACTATCCTTTTATTTTTCTTGTTTACAAAAATTTCAGAAAAATATATCACAAAAAAGTCACATTGGCCGAAATATTTCAAGGGTTTTCAAGGCTCGATTTTGTTCATCCTTTGAGTGATTCTTATCCCCATAAGTTTCACTCCAAATTGGTTATCAAAGCCTAGGTTTGTTCTTCATTTTCGATTTGTTTTTGCATTGTCGAGTTGTTCTTGTTTGTCTTCCTTATTTTCGTTTTTATCTATTTCTTTTACTTGTGTCTTCCACAAAAATCCACAAGCATTCTCACAAAATTTTCACAAAATGGTTGAAGATCTACACTTGTGTTAGTGTTGGTTTTGATTTTCACACTCAAAGGTCCTTGCTTTACTCAA
Organism: Dianthus caryophyllus; assembly: GCA_023091065.1. NCBI lineage: Eukaryota > Viridiplantae > Streptophyta > Magnoliopsida > Caryophyllales > Caryophyllaceae > Dianthus > Dianthus caryophyllus. The sequence goes on from CM041520.1 coordinate 22,121,161, forward strand.
AAATTTTCAGATTTTTGTTCTTTGGTTATTTCAATGGATGTGTTCCATCATTTTGGTGTTTCACTTGATACTACTCTTGGTGAAACCATGTATGATTCCATGGAGAAAGTTAGAAGAGAGCTTGAAATCAAAATGAGTCGAATGAGGGGTAGACTTAAACCTAACCCTAGCCTTGATCTTGTGACTTTGAGGGGTCAAAGGGAGTTAGAGGATAGAATGGCTCGGTTAGGAGGAGAACAACCCCCTAACCTTGGCCGAATGGTTTGTAGGGGCAAGCTTGCTCAAACCCTAACCCTAAACCTAGAAGAGAATCACCAAGTCGAAGCCTTTAGGACTAGGTGTACCATTATGGGAAGGGTTTGTGATTTGATTGTTGATGGGGAGAGTTGTTCTAATGTGGCCTCAAGCACTCTCATTGAAAAGTTAGCCTTGCCCACACAAGAACACCCTAACCCTTACAAATTAAAGTGGCTAAACATGGGAGCCGAGTTGATGGTGGATAGACAATGCTTGGTTTCTTTCTCCATTGGTGGGGATTACATGGATGTGGTTTTGTGTGATGTGTTACCTATGGAGGCTTGTCATCTCCTCTTAGGGAGACCTTGGAAGTTGGAGAGAAATGCTCATCATGATGGGAGGGACAATACTTATAACTTTAAGATTGGAGCCAAGAATATCAAACTTACACCCTTACCTCCAATTTTGAAGAACCCTAGCCCACCCTCCTTGGTTGAATCACACGAAAACATGAAGGTTGATGGGGGATCCGAAATGAAACAAGTGCAAACTGAAATGGTGGTGGCCAAGCCGTGGGATATGATACAAGAGGGCATACCAACACTCCTACCTTCTACCTTGAAGCATTCCACCCCACCCTCCATATTTGAGCCTTACAAAGATGTGGTATTGAGTAAAGAGGCCGAAACAAGTGAGGAGATGCATGTTGGTGAGAAATTGACCATTCACTTTGCTAAAGATGATCCTAACAATCAAGAGGAAAGCATGGGATACAATGCCAAGCATCGGGACGAGTATGATCATGAGACGTGTTTGGCCAATGTCAAGAGGAAGGCATTCATGTGGTATGAGAATGTTGATGCAAGCAAAGAGTCGAGGGAATTTCTAAAGTGGAAATTCAAAGTGAATAATAACAACAAGGAGCTACTATGTGATCATCCTACTCAAGTCTACTCAAGTGGATTCATGAAATGGGGATTCAAAGGGGGAACTAAGCTTGAACAAAAAGAGCTAAGTGATGGTGGCTCAAGTCAAAGTGAAAGTCCAAAGATCGACTTGTGGGAGGAGAACACGGCCCTCAAGACCATAACCGACTTAATCACACTCCTCATGTCATCTAATTCCACAAGTACCTTCATGATTGAGAGTGTAGCCCTCCATGTGATCAAAGACAACCCTAGAGCAATAAGGGGAAGTCAAGGAGAGGAGCTCAATGAGCTCAAAACCGAAAATTTGGGGAGCTTAATCAAGTGCAAGGGAAGTGAATCATTTGGAGATGCAAAGGTCGATGCGCTAGAAAGTTCAAGTGAGTCCTTGAAATGGGAGAGAGACGTGGGACTCATCATTGACAAAGGGTGGCTAATTGACGGTCCTAAACATGAGGAACTTCGAGTTGTGCTAGGGGTTAATTGTGAATCCAAAGAAACCATGAGTAAGGGAGAGAGCAAGTTCAATTCAATGAACCGAGTTTACAAGAATCAATCTCTCATTCAATCTCTAAGCAAGTGGAATTCTTGGAAGACTAGAGCCATGGAGCCCAAGGTTGGTCATGGGGCTCATGGGGCACCCCTCATCATGTTCTACGATTCAAGTCATGAAGCCAACACGAATCCGAGTCGAGAAGGAGGCAAAGGATCGAGCTATGAGTCAAGCTATAGTCCAAACCGAGCAAGAGGAGGAGAGACCGAGGATTTGAGGACAAATCCTTTTCAAGGAGAGGAGATTGGACCAAAAATGGTCAAGGCTAGCAAAGACGGTTTTTGTCCAAATCACGGTTTGGGTCCTTGGGCTCGAACCATGGGCTAGGTCACGATCCTAAGGTCCACCCAAGCTTATTTTGAGTAAATTACATCATAATATGTTGGTCAAGCTTGGTGGATCAAAGAGGTCAAGGAAAGTCAAGACAAAGAGCAACCGAAAGTCAACAAAACGCTATTTTTGAATGTGATCGCTCGAGTGCACCCAAGTGGGTTCGAACCACAAGTCAACCAAGTCAACAAGGAGCAAAAATCAATTGGGGGAAGACCCCAAATCAGCCGAAAATTAACTCAAGGAGAGGCTCACATGTTTCTCCTCAATGTGTCCCTTTCACACATGTCTCTATCTACCTTTACTACTTTATGCTTTTTACTTTAAGTATTTGTTGTTTTATGTTCAAAATTTTCAGCTCTTGAGAGCCTTTTGGACCGAGTAAATTGATGTAATTGTGGGTTGATTGTAGCCCTTAGATTAGCTTGTGATGGATGGTCAAGATTAGATGAGGGTATTATATAAACCCTCATCCTTGCCTCACATTTTTCAGATTTGAATGAATGATAAAAACCCTAGTTGTTTTCTTGAGTGTTCCTCATTTATCTCTTACTTTGTGTTGAGATTTGTGAATCAATTAACTAGTGGCTTAGTGCTTAGTTAATTAAACCTCTAAATCTATAACTTTGTGAGTGGATTTAGATACTATCCTTTTATTTTTCTTGTTTACAAAAATTTCAGAAAAATATATCACAAAAAAGTCACATTGGCCGAAATATTTCAAGGGTTTTCAAGGCTCGATTTTGTTCATCCTTTGAGTGATTCTTATCCCCATAAGTTTCACTCCAAATACCCTTGAAAATCTCGGCCAAATGTATTGTTTTTGTGAGATAATTTTCTGAAATTTTGTAAACAAGGAAAACATAAAGGATAGTAACTAAATCTACACACAAAGTAATAGATTTAGGTTTTGATTAGTTTAAGCACAAAGCCACTAAACTAATCTTTCACTAACTCACACACAAAGTAATGAGAAAAATGAAGAGCACTCAAATAAACAACTAGGGTTTTTCATTCAACAAAATCTGAAAAATATGATGTGAGAATGAGGGTTTATATACTACCCTCATTCTAATCTTGACCATACATTACAAGAGGATCTAAGGGCTCACAAAAGTCCCCAATTACTTACAAAATAACGGCTCCTAGCTCACATGTGAGCTGAAATTTTTCATTCTAAAAGACAAACTATAAAGCATAAAGGTGATGGTGACACTTGAGTTCATCCTCTCCCTTCTTTGTTGATGATCATCCAAGGGCCCTTGTGTGAGCCTTGGGGTTGGGTTTGGACGGTCCAAGTGACCAAATTTCAAGGGATTATATTGTCTCCTTACATTAAAGCATAAAGTAAAGGTAAAGAAAGCGACATGTATGAAAATGACATAAAACATAAAAAGCAATGTGATGGCTTGGGTGACTTGATTGAGCCGGCTCCTTGGGACCTCCTTGAGCTAGCTTGATGAGCCATGTGAGCCCATTTATTGGAGGGTTGACTCACATGGGTGTACCCTAATTGACCACACTCAAAAATAGCATAATCTTGACCTTTTGTTGCTCTCCGACTTTGACTTCCTCTTGACTTTGCTTGATCACTAAGGTTGGCTCGATTTGACCATAGAATTGACTTTACTTAGCCCTTAGTGATCCCTTGGTCCATGACCTAGGCTTGGGTTTGAGCCCATGGCCCCAACCCATGGTCTCCCTCAACTTCACCCTTGACCACCTTGACCATTTTTGGTCCAATCTCCTCTCCTTGGAAAGGACTTGTCCTCAAGTCCTTGGAGATCCTCTTGCTTCCTCCCTTGCTCGATTTCATGCTTGATTCTCGGCTCAACCTTTGCTCGATCTTGGCTTTCACGGTTTTGGTCTTCCATGGGCACCACTTAGCTAGAGTTTGTAGAAATGGTTGGACCCCTTTGCCTTGGCTCAAGAATTGTTCATGTTTTCTTCCTTGGTCACGGTTTGCTTGACCACACACTCCTCCTCGAGCATTTCTTTGAGCCCACGACTCGTAACCATGCCATCCATCCATTCTTGTTCATGATCGAGCCCATCAATGATTCTCCACCTTAAAGACCCACTTGATCTCTCTAGTCCATCGATTTTTGCCCTCTCATTGTTCACATTGGTTGTTTCATTGTTGATTGATGCATCACCTTCTTGTTGCTCCTCTCCTAGAACTCCCCTTGTTGCTCTAGGGTTTCTCTTGATTTCCAAGCTCATCACTTCTTTTCCAAAGCCCACATTCGGCTCTTCTCCCACCTCTTGGCTAGAGCTCACTCCATTGATTGATTCGAACAAGCATGAATTGGTTTTATAACCCATCATTGGTGGTAGGGGAGCTAAGACAATAAGCTTGTCACCATACTTGAATGAGTAGGTGTTATCTCTTCCATGGTGGGAAGAATTCTTCTCATACTCCCAAGGCCTACCAAGCAACACATGACATGCATCCATGTCCAACACTTCACACACAATTTCATCCTTATAGTCTTGTCCAATCGAGAACGAAACTTGACATTGCTTATCAACTCTTACCTCGGCTCCTTGATTAAGCCACCTTAGCTTGTAAGGATGAGGATGCTTCAAGGTTGGTAAGGCAAGTTTATCAATGAGGGTTTTCGAAGCAACATTAACACAACTTCCCCCATCGATAATGAGATTACATACTCTCCCCATGATTGTACACTTGGTTCGAAATAGTTGGTGTCTTTGATCCATGCTTTCACTTGAATCTTGAGTGTGCATTACTCGCCAAGTAACCAAGCTCAACCCCGAGTCCCGAACTAATGTTTCGCCACCTTCACATCCTCAACTCCCTCGTTTTTTCTTCCTCGCAAACTAACACCTCATCGTCTCCCCAATGCACAACCTCACTTGTGTTCAAGGTCCTCTTGCTAGGGCACTCCTTAGCAAAATGACCATACCCTTGACATTGGTAGCACTTCTTGAGAGGAATTGTTCTCTTGGGGCCATAGTCAATTCCCCTCCCTTGTCCACACTTGATGGCTTGATGGTAGGGCTAGGTTCGACAATTTTGACCCCTCCTTGGCTCGAGCTAGGGTTGGTCTTGGTGGTGCTCTTAGCCGACTCTCCTCTCCCCTTCTCTAACCTCTCCACACGTGTGGCCATAGTAACGGCCTCATCGAATGACCACAAGTTTTGCATCTTGACCCGATTTGCTATCCTAGGGTTTAGGCCCTCAACAAACCTTGCAATCTTGTGCTCGGGCTTCTCATTCATCTCACATTGTAGAGTGAGTTGCTCAAAGTCCCTAAGATAGGTTTCAATGGGGTGTGTCTCTTGTTTTAGTTGAGCTAGCTTGAGGAACATGTCTTGGGTATAATCCTTTGGAACAAACTTGTCTTTGAGTTTTTTCTTGAGTTTGAGCCACGACTTAATGGGTTCCTTACCCTCTCGGTTTCGTTGGTTCTTGAGGTTTTCGTACCAAAGGGAAGCGTATCCCTTGAACTTCATGATGGCCACTTTAAAACACTTCCTATCGGGATATTCCTTAAATTCAAAGATCCTCTCTATCGACCTAAGCCAATCTAGGAGATCCTCGGGATTCAAGCTACCATAAAAGTCGGGTATATCCACTTTGATATCTCGGTCATGGTCTCTTGGGTGGGTTTCAAGGGACTCCTCCGAATCCGAAAATTGATCTTCCATGTGAGGAGGAGGTTGTCCTCTCCCACGGCCCCCATACCCATATGCGCGCCGCTTCTCTCCTCCACCCCTTCTTGGTTCATTAAGATTTTGGTCTAAGAGGGTGTTTAGAGCATTCATCATTAAAGTACAATTACCGGTGAGTTGAGTTAACTTCTCTTCTAAATCGGAAAGCCTTTTACCCTCCCCTCTATCCCCTTCCATTATGTGAAAATTTTGTGAGATCTTTTGTGGAAATTTTGTGGGAAATTTATAGAAAATAAACAAGGAAAAGGAAGAAGGAAAACGAAAATTAAAAGAGAAAAAAACAAAGGAGTAACTCGACAAAACTAAGAACAAGAACAAATCGAAAAAAACAAGAACAAACCTAGGCTTTGATACCAATTTGGAGTGAAACTAAGTGGATCAAGTTTCACTCAAAGGATGAACAAAAATCGAACTTGAATACCCTTGAAAATCTCGGCCAAATGTATTGTTTTTGTGAGATAATTTTCTGAAATTTTGTAAACAAGGAAAACATAAAGGATAGTAACTAAATCTACACACAAAGTAATAGATTTAGGTTTTGATTAGTTTAAGCACAAAGCCACTAAACTAATCTTTCACTAACTCACACACAAAGTAATGAGAAAAATGAAGAGCACTCAAATAAACAACTAGGGTTTTTCATTCAACAAAATCTGAAAAATATGATGTGAGAATGAGGGTTTATATACTACCCTCATTCTAATCTTGACCATACATTACAAGAGGATCTAAGGGCTCACAAAAGTCCCCAATTACTTACAAAATAACGGCTCCTAGCTCACATGTGAGCTGAAATTTTTCATTCTAAAAGACAAACTATAAAGCATAAAGGTGATGGTGACACTTGAGTTCATCCACTCACTTCTTTGTTGATGATCATCCAAGGGCCCTTGTGTGAGCCTTGGGGTTGGGTTTGGACGGTCCAAGTGACCAAATTTCAAGGGATTATATTGTCTCCTTACATTAAAGCATAAAGTAAAGGTAAAGAAAGCGACATGTATGAAAATGACATAAAACATAAAAACAATGTGATGGCTTGGGTGACTTGATTGAGCGGCTCCTTGGGACCTCCTTGAGCTAGCTTGATGAGCCATGTGAGCCCATTTATTGGAGGGTTGACTCACATGGGTGTACCCTAATTGACCACACTCAAAAATAGCATAATCTTGACCTTTTGTTGCTCTCCGACTTTGACTTCCTCTTGACTTTGCTTGATCACTAAGGTTGGCTCGATTTGACCATAGAATTGACTTTACTTAGCCCTTAGTGATCCCTTGGTCCATGACCTAGGCTTGGGTTTGAGCCCATGGCCCCAACCCATGGTCTCCCTCAACTTCACCCTTGACCACCTTGACCATTTTTGGTCCAATCTCCTCTCCTTGGAAAGGACTTGTCCTCAAGTCCTTGGAGATCCTCTTGCTTCCTCCCTTGCTCGATTTCATGCTTGATTCTCGGCTCAACCTTTGCTCGATCTTGGCTTTCACGGTTTTGGTCTTCCATGGGCACCACTTAGCTAGAGTTTGTAGAAATGGTTGGACCCCTTTGCCTTGGCTCGAAGAATTGTTCATGTTTTCTTCCTTGGTCACGGTTTGCTTGACCACACACTCCTCCTCGAGCATTTCTTTGAGCCCACGACTCGTAACCATGCCATCCATCCATTCTTGTTCATGATCGAGCCCATCAATGATTCTCCACCTTAAAGACCCACTTGATCTCTCTAGTCCATCGATTTTTGCCCTCTCATTGTTCACATTGGTTGTTTCATTGTTGATTGATGCATCACCTTCTTGTTGCTCCTCCTAGAACTCCCCTTGTTGCTCTAGGGTTTCTCTTGATTTCCAAGCTCATCACTTCTTTTCCAAAGCCCACATTCGGCTCTTCTCCCACCTCTTGGCTAGAGCTCACTCCATTGATTGATTCGAACAAGCATGAATTGGTTTTATAACCCATCATTGGTGGTAGGGGAGCTAAGACAATAAGCTTGTCACCATACTTGAATGAGTAGGTGTTATCTCTTCCATGGTGGGAAGAATTCTTCTCATACTCCCAAGGCCTACCAAGCAACACATGACATGCATCCATGTCCAACACTTCACACACAATTTCATCCTTATAGTCTTGTCCAATCGAGAACGAAACTTGACATTGCTTATCAACTCTTACCTCGGCTCCTTGATTAAGCCACCTTAGCTTGTAAGGATGAGGATGCTTCAAGGTTGGTAAGGCAAGTTTATCAATGAGGGTTTTCGAAGCAACATTAACACAACTTCCCCCATCGATAATGAGATTACATACTCTCCCCATGATTGTACACTTGGTTCGAAATAGTTGGTGTCTTTGATCCATGCTTTCACTTGAATCTTGAGTGTGCATTACTCGCCAAGTAACCAAGCTCAACCCCGAGTCCGGGGGAACTAATGTTTCGGCCACCTTCACATCCTCAACTCCCTCGTTTTTTTCTTCCTCGCAAACTAACACCTCATCGTCTCCCCAATGCACAACCTCACTTGTGTTCAAGGTCCTGGAGTGAAACTAGGAGGATCAAGTTTCACTCAAGAGATGAACCCAAAATCGATCTATAATACTCTTGAAAATACTCGGCCAAGACACTATTTTTGTGAGAATTTTCTGAAATTTTGTAAACAAGGAAAATAAAAAGGATAGTAACTAAATCTACACACTAAGTAATAGATTTAGGTTGTGATTAATTAAGCACAAAGCCACTAATTAATCTCTCACAAATCTCAAACACCAAGTAAAGAGATAAATGAAGAACACTCAATTTTGAAACTAGGGTTTCTATTTCATTCAAGGCAAATCTGAAAATTTGGAGGTGAGAATGAGGGTTTATATATTACCCTCATTCTAATCTTGTCCATCCATTACAAGGAGATCTAAGGGCTACAATAAACCCACAAAATACATGATAAACTCGGTCCAAACAAGCTCACATGAGCTGAAAATTTTGAACAATAAACAACAAATACTTAAAGTAAAAAGCATAAAGTAATAAGGGTAGATAGTGACATGTGTTGATAGTGACTTATTGAGGAACACATGTGAGGACTCTTGTGATCAAATTCTCGGCTGACTTGGGCTTCTCCCTTGGCTTTGACTTTTGTTGACTTAGTTGACTTGTGGTTGACCCTTGGACCTAAGGTTGGAAGCGGGCCCAAGGTCAAAGGATCGTGAGCTTTCAACTCCCGTTGCAATCTCCCCGGGTTGAAAAGGATTTGCCCTCAAATCCTCGACTTCCTCCTCCTCCAAGTCTTCATGGTACGGGCTAAGGTCTCCCACGTTGAACGTGCCATGGACACCATACTCTCCCGGTAGATCAACTTTGTAAGCGTTCGGTCCAATTTTCTCGAGTATCTCGAAGGGACCCTCGGCCCTAGGCATGAGTTTGTTCTTTCTTTTATCCGGAAACCGTTCCTTCCTCAAGTGTAACCATACCAAGTCTCCCGGCTCGAACTCCTTTGAAATCTTTCGGCCCTTTGCTCTAGCCTTGTAAGTCTCATTCGCTTTCTCGATTTGCTTCTTGACTTGGTTGTGGATACTCATCATGAACTCAACCCGCTTCTTGGCATCGTAACTCATCTCCTTGCTCTTCGCCGGGGCTAGGTCCGTGGGCATGATGGGATTGGTCCCATAGACCACCTCAAATGGTGAACTTCCCGTGCTAGAAGAAGGGGCACGGTTGAAGGCAAATTCGGCGTGGGCGAGTTTGAGATCCCAATCTTTCAAGGACCTAGAAACGATACTCCGAAGGATCCTCCCCAAGGTTTTATTAGTGACCTCGGTTTGGCCATCCGTTTGAGGATGATGACTTGTGCTAAACAAGAGCCTCGTCTTTAGTAACTTCCATAAGGTCTTCCAAAAGTGGCTCATGAACTTGGTGTCTCGATCGGATACAATGGTTTTAGGGACCCCATGCAATTTAACCACCTCCTTGAAATACAACTCGGCTACACCCATAGCATCCTCGGTTTTCTTGCACGCAATGAAATGAGCCATCTTGCTAAATCGGTCTACCACAACCATGATGGAATCCTTACCTCGTTGAGTTCTAGGCAAGGCGACGATGAAATCCATGCTAACGTCCTCCCATGGCCGATTTGGGACGGGTAAAGGAGTGTAGGGCCCGTTTGAAAGAAGGACTTGGATTGTTGGCACGAAGCACATCTCTTGATCACATCTTGAACATCTCCAAGCATTTTGGGCCAATGGAATTGATCTTGGAGGATGTCATAAGTCTTTGAATTCAAATGCCCTGGCTAAACCATTAGAATGAACTTCCCTCACTAGGAGATTTCGATAAGGGCTCTTGGGTATACATAGTCGATTCCCATAGAACAAGAATCCTCTTGAAGTGTGTACTTGCCTCCCACTTTGCCTTGTCCTTCACGTATGGCATACCACTCTTCTTTGAAGTCGGGATCTTCCACATAGAGTTCTTTCATGAATTCAAAACCCAACACTCTTTGCTCCATGTAGCTTAGCATGTTGTGCCTTGAGACAAAGCATCGGCCACCACGTTATTCTTCCTCAATGAATTTACTCGAGAAGGAGAATGATTGGAGAAACTCGACCCATTTGGCATGCCTATGATTCAACTTGTGTTGTCCATTGATGTATTTGAGAGCCTCATGATCGGAATGAAGAACAAATGGCTTGGGCTTGAGGTAGTGGCTCCAATGAGCGAGAGCCCGAACGATGGCATAGAATTCTTTGTCGTAGGTGGAATAATTGAGCTTGGCACCATTCAACTTCTCACTAAAGTAAGCAATTGGCTTGTGTTCTTGTAATAGAACGGCCCCAATTCCAACTCCACTAGCATCACATTCGACCTCAAAAAGCTTATTGAAATCCGGTGGTGTAAGAATAGGTGAATCACACAACAACTTCTTGATTTTGTTGAAGGAAATCTCGGCCCCTTCATTCCACTTGAACTCCCCTTTCTTCATGCACTCGGTGATGGGTGCCATGACGGTGCTAAAATCTTTGATAAATCGTCGATAGAAAGAAGCCAAGCCATGAAAACTCCTCACCTCGGTTATGTTCTTCGGAATTGGCCATGATTTGATAGCCTCCACTTTCTCTTGATCCACTAGAATACCACGGCTAGATATAATATAGCCCAAGAATTGGACTTCGCTTTGCATGAAAGAACACTTCTCTAGCTTGCCATACAACTTGTGATCTCTAAGTGTCTCAAACAACACTTGCAAGTGATGTAGGTGAGCTTCCTTGGAAGGGCTATACACTAAGATGTCGTCAAAGTAAACCACAATGAATCTCCCCAAGTAAGGTCTCAAAACCTCGGTCATCAATCTCATGAAGGTGCTAGGAGCATTGGATAGTCCAAAAGGCATGACTAACCATTCATATAACCCATGCTTCGGTTTAAAAGCCGTCTTCCATTCATCACCCTCTTTGATTCTCACTTGATGGTAACCTTGTCGTAGATCAATCTTGGAAAACAATCGAGCTCCACTAAGCTCATCAAGAATGTCATCAAGTCTAGGTATAGGAAACCTATACTTGACCGTAATATTATTAATAGCTCGACTATCCGTACACATTCTCCAAGTTCCATCCTTCTTAGGTACCAAGAGTGTAGGAACGGCACAAGGACTAAGAGATTCTCTTACAAACCCCTTTTCCATGAGTTCCCCAATTTGTTGTTGAAGTTCTTGTGTAGCCTTAGGATCACTTCGATATGCGGCCTTATTAGGTAGTGTAGCTCCTTAACAAGATCGATTTGTTGCTCAATGCCCCTAATAGGGGGTAGGCCGTGTGGAAGCCCAAGGGGGAACACATCCTTGTAGAGTTCTAAGAGCTCTTGAACTTCACATGGAATCGGTTTCTCACTTTCCTTGGAGGTTTCTTTGGCGATGAGGGCATAAACAACCATTCCCTTGCTAAGCTCTTGTTTCATCTCTTGTTCCCCAACTACTAGAATTCCCTCAAGTGGCTTGGGTGGGGAAGGAGTGGCTCGGCCACCCATGTTTGGAGGCAAGGGTGTGAGTTTAATCCTCTTGTCTCTAAACTTGAAAGTATAGGTGTTGTCTCTTCCCTCATGAGTCGCATTTCGATCAAATTCCCAAGGTCTCCCTAACAAAAGGTGACAAGCATCCATAGGAATCACATCACACCACACTTCATCCACATAGTCTCTTCCCATCGACAAGCATACCACACATCGTCTATCAACCAAAATTTCGGCCTCCCTATTCAACCATCTCAACTTGTAAGGGTTTGGGTGTTTTTGAGTGGGTAAGGCAAGCTTATCGATGAGGGTTTTTGAAGCAACATTAACACAACTCCCTCCATCAATAATTAGGTTACAAACCCTCTTCTCAATGGTACATTTAGACCTAAAAATCTGATTTTTTTGACTTTCTTCCAAGGAATGGGGTTGGGTATGCATAACCCTCCAAGTTACAAGACCAAGTTTTGACCCAACTCCTCCATGAACTCGGCTCAATTTATACTCAATTTTCTTTCTCAATTTCTCCATAGAGTCATCCATATTTCCCTCAAGAGTAGTATCACAAGAAAGAGGTATACTCATTGAGAAATCAAACACAAGAAAATCTGAAAATTTCGAATACCTTGATATACTCCTTTGGACCGTGTGAATTTAGCACAAAGATGGGATCTTGTGCTCTTCAAACCAAAGCTTTGATAACCAATTTGGAGTGAAACTAGGAGGATCAAGTTTCACTCAAGAGATGAACCCAAAATCGATCTATAATACTCTTGAAAATACTCGGCCAAGACACTATTTTTGTGAGAATTTTCTGAAATTTTGTAAACAAGGAAAATAAAAAGGATAGTAACTAAATCTACACACTAAGTAATAGATTTAGGTTGTGATTAATTAAGCACAAAGCCACTAATTAATCTCTCACAAATCTCAAACACCAAGTAAAAAGATAAATGAAGAACACTCAATTTTGAAACTAGGGTTTCTATTTCATTCAAGGCAAATCTGAAAATTTGGAGGTGAGAATGAGGGTTTATATATTACCCTCATTCTAATCTTGTCCATCCATTACAAGGAGATCTAAGGGCTACAATAAACCCACAAAATACATGATAAACTCGGTCCAAACAAGCTCACATGAGCTGAAAATTTTGAACAATAAACAACAAATACTTAAAGTAAAAAGCATAAAGTAATAAAGGTAGATAGTGACATGTGTTGATAGTGACTTATTGAGGAACACATGTGAGGACTCTTGTGATCAAATTCTCGGCTGACTTGGGCTTCTCCCTTGGCTTTGACTTTTGTTGACTTAGTTGACTTGTGGTTGACCCTTGGACCTAAGGTTGGAAGCGGGCCCAAGGTCAAAGGATCGTGAGCTTTCAACTCCCGTTGCAGGTCCTCTTGCTAGGGCACTCCTTAGCAAAATGACCATACTCTTGACATTGGTAGCACTTCTTGAGAGGAATTGTTCTCTTGGGGCCATAGTCAATTCCCTTCCCCTTGTCAACACTTGATGGCTTGATGGTAGGGCTAGGTTCGACAATTTTGACCCCTCCTTAGCTCGAGCTAGGGTTGGTCTTGGTGGTGCTCTTAGCCGACTCTCCTCTCCCCTTCTCTAACCTCTCCACACGTGTGGCCATAGTAACGGCCTCATCGAATGACCACAAGTTTTGCATCTTGACCCGATTTGCTATCCTAGGGTTTAGGCCCTCAACAAACCTTGCAATTTTTTGCTCGGGCTTCTCATTCATCTCACATTGTAGAGTGAGTTGCTCAAAGTCCCTAAGATAGGTTTCAATGGGGTGTGTCTCTTGTTTTAGTTGAGCTAGCTTGAGGAACATGTCTTGGGTATAATCCTTTGGAACAAACTTGTCTTTGAGTTTTTTCTTGAGTTTGAGCCACGACTTAATGGGTTCCTTACCCTCTCGGTTTCGTTGGTTCTTGAGGTTTTCGTACCAAAGGGAAGCGTATCCCTTGAACTTCATGATGGCCACTTTAAAACACTTTCTATCGGGATATTCCTTAAATTCAAAGATCCTCTCTATCGACCTAAGCCAATCTAGGAGATCCTCGGGATTCAAGCTACCATAAAAGTCGGGTATATCCACTTTGATATCTCGGTCATGGTCTCTTGGGTGGGTTTCAAGGGACTCCTCCGAATCCAAAATTGATCTTCCATGTGAGGAGGAGGTTGTCCTCTCCCACGGCCCCCATACCCATACCCACGCCCTCTTCCCCCTCCACCCCTTCTTGGTTCATTAAGATTTTGGTCTAAGAGGGTGTTTAGAGCATTCATCATTAAAGTACAATTACCGGTGAGTTGAGTTAACTTCTCTTCTAAATCGGAAAGCCTTTTACCCTCCCCTCTATCCCCTTCCATTATGTGAAAATTTTGTGAGATCTTTTGTGGAAATTTTGTGGGAAATTTATAGAAAATAAACAAGGAAAAGGAAGAAGGAAAACGAAAATTAAAAGAGAAAAAACAAAGGAGTAACTCGACAAAACTAAGAACAAGAACAAATCGAAAAAACAAGAACAAACCTAGGCTTTGATACCAATTTGGAGTGAAACTAAGTGGATCAAGTTTCACTCAAAGGATGAACAAAAATCGAACTTGAATACCCTTGAAAATCTCGGCCAAATGTATTGTTTTTGTGAGATAATTTTCTGAAATTTTGTAAACAAGGAAAACATAAAGGATAGTAACTAAATCTACACACAAAGTAATAGATTTAGGTTTTGATTAGTTTAAGCACAAAGCCACTAAACTAATCTTTCACTAACTCACACACAAAGTAATGAGAAAAATGAAGAGCACTCAAATAAACAACTAGGGTTTTTCATTCAACAAAATCTGAAAAATATGATGTGAGAATGAGGGTTTATATACTACCCTCATTCTAATCTTGACCATACATTACAAGAGGATCTAAGGGCTCACAAAAGTCCCCAATTACTTACAAAATAACGGCTCCTAGCTCACATGTGAGCTGAAATTTTTCATTCTAAAAGACAAACTATAAAGCATAAAGGTGATGGTGACACTTGAGTTCATCCTCTCCCTTCTTTGTTGATGATCATCCAAGGGCCCTTGTGTGAGCCTTGGGGTTGGGTTTGGACGGTCCAAGTGACCAAATTTCAAGGGATTATATTGTCTCCTTACATTACATAAAGTAAAGGTAAAGAAAGCGACATGTATGAAAATGACATAAAACATAAAAAACAATGTGATGGCTTGGGTGACTTGATTGAGCCGGCTCCTTGTGGAGTGAAACTAAGTGGGTCAAGTTTCACTCAAAGGATGAACAAAATCGAACTTGAATGGGTGATAAAAATCTCGGCTCAATGAGGTGTTTTTGTGAAGTATTTTTTCTGAAATTTTGTAAACAAGGAAAATAAAAAGGATAGTCACTAAATCTACACACAAAGTAATAGATTTAGGTTGTGATTAATTAAGCACAAAGCCACTAATTAATCTCTCACAAATCTCAAACACAAAGTAAAGAGATAAATGAAGAACACTCAATATGAAACTTAGGGTTTCTTTTTTTCATTCAAACAAATCTGAAAAATATGATGTGTGAGGGTGGGTTTATATATTACCCAATGCCTCATCTCAACCCTACATTACAAGATAATCTAAGGGCTACAATCAACCCCCAAATACAACATTATACTCGGTCCAACAAGCTCACTTGAGCTGAAAATTTTGAACATAAAACAACAAATACTTAAAGTAAAAAGCATAAAGTAATAAAGGTAGATAGCGACATGTGTTGATAGTGACTTATTGAGGAACACGTGTGAGGACTTCTTGTGATCATTTTCTCGGCTGACTTGGGCTTCTTCCCTTGACTTTGACTTTTGTTGACTTAGTTGACTTGTGGTTGACCCTTGGACCTAAGGTTGGAAGCGGGCCCTAGGTCAATGGATCGCAAATTCTCAACTCCCGTTGCAATCTCCCCGGGTTGAAAAGGATTTGCCCTCAAATCCTCTCCTTCTTCCTCCTCTACGTCTTCATGATACGGGCTAAGGTCTCCAACATTAAACGTGCCATGGACTCCGTACTCTCCCGGTAGATCAACTTTGTAAGCATTCGGTCCAATTTTCTCAAGTATCTCGAAGGGACCCTCGGCTCTCGGCATGAGCTTGTTCTTTCTCTTATCCGGGAATCTTTCTTTCCTCAAGTGCAACCATACCAAGTCTCCCGGCTCGAATTCATTTGGAGTCTTTCGGCTCTTTGACCGAGCCTTGTAGGTCTCGTTTGCTTTCTCGATTTGCTTTTTGACTTGATTGTGGATGCTCATCATGAATTCAACCCGCTTCTTGGCATCATAGCTTAATTCCTTGCCCTTGGCGGAGCTAGGTCCGTGGGCATGAGTGGGTTTGCTCTATAGACCACTTCAAACGGTGATTGTCCCGTGCTAGAAGAAGAGGCACGATTAACAGCAAATTCGGCGTGGGCAAGCTTGAGATCCCAATCTTTCAATGACTTGGTAACGATGCTCCTAAGGATCCTCCTCAAGGTTTTATTAGTGACCTCGGTTTGGCCATCCGTTTGAGGATGGTGACTTGTGCTAAACAAGAGCCTCGTCTTTAGCAATTTCCACAAGGTCTTCCAAAAGTGGCTCATGAACTTGGTGTCTCGATCGGATACAATGGTTTTAGGGACTCCATGCAATTTAACCACCTCCTTGAAATACAACTCGGCTACACTCATGGCATCTTCGGTTTTCTTGCACGCAATGAAATGAGCCATCTTGCTAAATCGATCTACCACAACCATGATGGAATCCTTACCTCGTTGAGTTCTAGGCAAAGCGACGATGAAATCCATGCTAACGTCCTCCCATGGCCGATTTGGGACGGGTAAAGGAGTGTAGGGCCCCGTTTGAAAGTAGGACTTGGATTGTTGGCACGAAGCGCATCTCTTGATCACATCTTGGACATCTCCAAGCATCTTGGGCCAATGGAATTGATCTTGGAGGATGTCATAAGTCTTTTGAATTCCGAAATGCCCGGCTAAACCATTAGAATGAACTTCCCTCACTAGGAGATTTCGATAAGAACCCTTAGGTATACATAGCCGATTTCCATAGAACAAGAACCCCTCTTGAAGTGTGTACTTGCTTCCCACCTTGCCTTGTCCTTCACGTATGGAATTCCACTCATCTTTGAAGTCGGGATCCTCCACATAGAGCTCCTTCATGAATTCAAAACCCAACACTCTTTGCTCCATGTAGCTTAGCATGGTGTGCCTCAGAGATAAGGCATCGGCCACCACGTTATTCTTCCCTCGATGAACTTACTCGAGAAAGAGAATGATTGGAGAAACTCGACCCACTTGGCATGCCTATGATTCAACTTGTGTTGCCCATTGATGTATTTGAGTGCCTCATGATCCGAATGAAGAACAAACGGCTTGGGTTTGAGATAATGGCTCCAATGAGCGAGAGCGACGATGGCATAGAATTCTTTGTCGTAGGTGGAATAATTGAGCTTGGCTCCATTCAATTTCTCACTAAAGTAAGCGATCGGTTTGTGTTCTTGCAAGAGAACGGCCCCAATTCCAACTCCACTAGCATCACACTCGACCTCAAAGAGCTTGTTGAAATCCGGTGGTGTAAGAATAGGTGAATCACACAACAACTCTTTGATCCTCTTGAAAGAATTCTCGGCCCCCTCATTCCATTTGAACTCTCCTTTCTTCATACACTCGGTGATGGGTGCCATGATTGCTAAAATCCTTGATAAATCGTCGATAAAAGAAGCCAAGCCATGAAAACTCCTCACCTCGGTTATGTTCTTCGGAATTGGCCATGATTTGATAGCCTCCACTTTCTCTTGATCCACTAGAATACCACGGCTTGATATAATATAGCCCAAGAATTGGACTTCGCTTTGCATGAAGGAACACTTCTCTAACTTGCCATACAACTTATGATCTCTAAGTGTTTCAAACAACACTTGCAAGTGATGTAGGTGAGCTTCCTTGGAAGGGCTATACACTAAGATATCGTCAAAGTAAACCACAATGAATCTCCCCAAGTAAGGTCTCAAAACCTCGGTCATCAATCTCATGAAGGTGCTAGGAGCATTGGATAGTCCAAAAGGCATGACTAACCATTCATATAACCCATGCTTCGTTTTGAAAGCCGTCTTCCATTCATCACCCTCCTTGATTCTCACTTGATGGTAGCCTTGTCGTAGATCAATCTTAGAAAACAATCGAGCTCCACTAAGCTCATCAAGAATGTCATCAAGTCTAGGTATAGGAAACCTATACTTGACCGTAATGTTGTTGATAGCTCGACTATCCGCTCACATTCTCCCCGTTCCATCCTTCTTTGGTACCAAAAGTGTAGGTACGGCACAAGTACTAAGAGACTCCCTTACAAACCCCTTTTCCATGAGTTCCCCAATTTGTTGTTGAAGTTCTTGCGTAGCTTTGGGATCACTTCGATAGGCGGCCTTATTTGGTAGTGTAGCTCCCGGAACAAGATCGATTTGATGCTCAATGCCCCTAATAGGGGGTAGGCCGTGGGGTAGTTCAAGGGGAAACACATCCTTGTAGAGTTCTAATAGTTCTTGAACTTCACATGGAATCGGTTTTTCATTTTCCTTAGGAGTTTCTTTGGCAATGAGGGCATAAACAACCATTCCCTTGCTAAGCTCTTGTTTCATCTCTTGTTCCCCAACTACTAGAATTCCCTCAAGTGGCTTGGGTGGGGAAGGAGTGGCTCGGCCACCCATGTTTGGAGGCAAGGGTGTGAGTTTAATCCTCTTGTCTCTAAACTTGAAAGTATAGGTGTTGTCTCTTCCCTCATGAGTCGCATTTCGATCAAATTCCCAAGGTCTCCCTAACAAAAGGTGACAAGCATCCATAGGAATCACATCACACCACACTTCATCCACATAGTCTCTTCCCATCGAAAAAGAAACCAAACATCGTTTATCAACCAAAATTTCGGCCTCCCTATTCAACCATCTCAACTTGTAAGGGTTTGGGTGTTTTTGAGTGGGTAAGGCAAGCTTATCGATGAGGGTTTTGAAGCAACATTAACACAACTCCTCCATCAATAATTAGGTTACAAACCCTCTTCTCAATGGTACATTTAGACCTAAAAATCTGATTTTTTTGACTTTCTTCCAAGGAATGGGGTTGGGTATGCATAACCCTCCAAGTTACAAGACCAAGTTTTGACCCAATTCCTCCATTAACTCGGCTCAACTTAGACTCAATTTCCTTTCTCAATTTCTCCATAGAGCCATTCATAGTTCCCTCAAGAGTAATATCACAAGAAAGAGGCATACTCATTGAGAAAATAAACACACAAAATCTGAAAAATTCCGAATACCTCAAAGTGCTCCCTTGGACCGTGTGAATTTAGCACAAAGGTGGGATCTTGTGCTCTTCAAACCTAAGCTTTGATTACCAATTTGGAGTGAAACTAAGTGGGTCAAGTTTCACTCAAAGGATGAACAAAATCGAACTTGAATGGGTGATAAAAATCTCGGCTCAATGAGGTGTTTTTGTGAAGTATTTTTTCTGAAATTTTGTAAACAAGGAAAATAAAAAGGATAGTCACTAAATCTACACACAAAGTAATAGATTTAGGTTGTGATTAATTAAGCACAAAGCCACTAATTAATCTCTCACAAATCTCAAACACAAAGTAAAGAGATAAATGAAGAACACTCAATATGAAACTTAGGGTTTCTTTTTTTCATTCAAACAAATCTGAAAAATATGATGTGTGAGGGTGGGTTTATATATTACCCAATGCCTCATCTCAACCCTACATTACAAGACAATCTAAGGGCTACAATCAACCCGCAAATACAACATTATACTCGGTCCAACAAGCTCACTTGAGCTGAAAATTTTGAACATAAAACAACAAATACTTAAAGTAAAAAGCATAAAGTAATAAAGGTAGATAGCGACATGTGTTGATAGTGACTTATTGAGGAACACATGTGAGGACTTCTTGTGATCATTTTCTCGGCTGACTTGGGCTTCTTCCCTTGACTTTGACTTTTGTTGACTTAGTTGACTTGTGGTTGACCCTTGGACCTAAGGTTGGAAGTGGGCCCTAGGTCAATGGATCGCAAATTCTCAACTCCCGTTGC
This sequence comes from Dianthus caryophyllus, assembly GCA_023091065.1. Classification (NCBI taxonomy): domain Eukaryota; kingdom Viridiplantae; phylum Streptophyta; class Magnoliopsida; order Caryophyllales; family Caryophyllaceae; genus Dianthus; species Dianthus caryophyllus. The sequence goes on from CM041520.1 coordinate 22,141,028, forward strand.
ACCTTGGGACCTCCTTGAGCTAGCTTGATGAGCCATGTGAGCCCATTTATTGGAGGGTTGACTCACATGGGTGTACCCTAATTGACCACACTCAAAAATAGCATAATCTTGACCTTTTGTTGCTCTCCGACTTTGACTTCCTCTTGACTTTGCTTGATCACTAAGGTTGGCTCGATTTGACCATAGAATTGACTTTACTTAGCCCTTAGTGATCCCTTGGTCCATGACCTAGGCTTGGGTTTGAGCCCATGGCCCCAACCCATGGTCTCCCTCAACTTCACCCTTGACCACCTTGACCATTTTTGGTCCAATCTCCTCTCCTTGGAAAGGACTTGTCCTCAAGTCCTTGGAGATCCTCTTGCTTCCTCCCTTGCTCGATTTCATGCTTGATTCTCGGCTCAACCTTTGCTCGATCTTGGCTTTCACGGTTTTGGTCTTCCATGGGCACCACTTAGCTAGAGTTTGTAGAAATGGTTGGACCCCTTTGCCTTGGCTCGAAGAATTGTTCATGTTTTCTTCTGGGCACGGTTTGCTTGACCACACACTCCTCCTCGAGCATTTCTTTGAGCCCACGACTCGTAACCATGCCATCCATCCATTCTTGTTCATGATCGAGCCCATCAATGATTCTCCACCTTAAAGACCCACTTGATCTCTCTAGTCCATCGATTTTTGCCCTCTCATTGTTCACATTGGTTGTTTCATTGTTGATTGATGCATCACCTTCTTGTTGCTCCTCGGCTAGATCTCCCCTTGTTGCTCTAGGGTTTCTCTTGATTTCCAAGCTCATCACTTCTTTTCCAAAGCCCACATTCGGCTCTTCTCTCCCACCTCTTGGCTAGAGCTCACTCCATTGCTTGATTCGAACAAGCATGAATTGGTTTTATAACCCATCATTGGTGGTAGGGGAGCTAAGACAATAAGCTTGTCACCATACTTGAATGAGTAGGTGTTATCTCTTCCATGGTGGGAAGAATTCTTCTCATACTCCCAAGGCCTACCAAGCAACACATGACATGCATCCATGTCCAACACTTCACACACAATTTCATCCTTATAGTCTTGTCCAATCGAGAACGAAACTTGACATTGCTTATCAACTCTTACCTCGGCTCCTTGATTAAGCCACCTTAGCTTGTAAGGATGAGGATGCTTCAAGGTTGGTAAGGCAAGTTTATCAATGAGGGTTTTCGAAGCAACATTAACACAACTTCCCCCATCGATAATGAGATTACATACTCTCCCCATGATTGTACATGCAACGGGAGTTGAGAATTTGCGATCCATTGACCTAGGGCCCGCTTCCAACCTTAGGTCCAAGAGTCAACCACAAGTCAACTAAGTCAACAAAAGTCAAAGTCAAGGGAAGAAGCCCCAAGTCAGCCGAGAAATGAGCACAAGAAGTCCTCACATGTGTTCCCCAATAAGTCACTATCAACACATGTCGCTATCTACCTTTATTACTTTATGCTTTTTACTTTAAGTATTTGTTGTTTTATGTTCAAAATTTTCAGCTCAAGTGAGCTTAATTGGACCGAGTATAATGTTGCTTTTGGGGGTTGATTGTAGCCCTTAGATTATCTTGTAATGTAGGGTTGAGATGAGGCATTGGGTAATATATAAACCCACCCTCACACATCATTTTTTCAGATTTGGTTAATGATAAAGAAACCCTAGTTTCATTTGAGTGTTCTTCCTTTCTCATTACTTAGTGTGTGAGTTTAGTGAAAGATTAGTTTAGTGGCTTTGTGCTTAAACTAATCACAACCTAAATCTATTACTTAGTGTGTAGATTTAGTTACTATCATTTTTTATTTTCCTTGTTCACAAAATTTCAGAAAATTATCTCACAAAAAACATACATAAAACCGAGATTTTCAAGGGTTTCAAGGTTCGATTTTTGTTCATCTCTTGAGTGAAACTTGATCCTCCTAGTTTCACTCCAAATTGGTTATCAAAGCTTAGGTTTGAAGAGCACAAGATCCCACCTTTGTGCTAAATTCATACGGTCCAAAGGGAGTACATCAAGGTATTCGAAATTTCAGATTTTTTTTTGTGTTTGATTTCTCAATGAGTATACCTCTTTCTTGTGATACTACTCTTGAGGGAACTATGTATGATTCTATGGAGAAATTGAGAAGGGAAATTGAGTCTAAGTTGAGCCGAGTTAATGGAGGAATTGGGTTAAAATTTGGTCTTGTAACTTGGAGGGTTATGCATGCCCAACCCCATTCCTTGGATGAAAGTCAAAAAAATCAGATTTTTAGGTCTAAATGTACCATTGGGAAGAGGGTTTGTAACCTCATTATTGATGGAGGGAGTTGTGGTAGTGTTGCTTCAAATACCCACATCGATAAACTTGCCTTACCCACACAAAAACACCCAAACCCTTACAAGTTGAGATGGTTGAATAGGGAGGCCGAAATTTTGGTTGATAAAAGATGTTTGGTTTCTTTTTCCATGGGAAGAGACTATATGGATGAAGTGTGGTGTGATGTGATTCCTATGGATGCTTGTCACCTTTTATTGGGAGACCTTGGGAATTTGATCGAAATGCGACTCATGAGGGAAGGGACAACACCTACACTTTCAAGTTTAGAGACAAGAGGATCAAGCTTACACCCTTGCCTCCAAACTTGGGTGGCCGAGCCACTCCTACCTTAGCCAAGCCGCTTGAGGGAGTCTTATTGGTTGGAGAGCGAGAGATGAAACACGAGCTTAGCAAGGGGATGGTTGTTTATGCCCTCATCGCCAAAGAAACCTCCAAGGAAAGTGAGAAACCGATTCCATGTGAAGTTCAAGAGCTCTTAGAACTCTACAAGGATGTGTTCCCCCTTGAGCTTCCACACGGCCTACCCCCTATTAGGGGCATTGAGCATCAAATCGATCTTGTTCCGGGAGCTACACTACCTAATAAGGCCGCATATCGAAGTGATCCTAAGGCTACACAAGAACTTCAACAACAAATTGGGGAACTCATGGAAAAGGGGTTTGTAAGAGAATCTCTTAGTCCTTGTGCCGTTCCTACACTCTTGGTACCTAAGAAGGATGGAACTTGGAGAATGTGTACGGATAGTCGAGCTATTAATAATATTACGGTCAAGTATAGGTTTCCTATACCTAGACTTGATGACATTCTTGATGAGCTTAGTGGAGCTCGATTGTTTTCCAAGATTGATCTACGACAAGGTTACCATCAAGTGAGAATCAAAGAGGGTGATGAATGGAAGACGGCTTTTAAAACGAAGCATGGGTTATATGAATGGCTAGTCATGCCTTTTGGACTATCCAATGCTCCTAGCACCTTCATGAGATTGATGACCGTGGATTTGTGACCTTACTTGGGAAGATTCATTGTGGTCTACTTTGGTGATATCTTAGTGTATAGCCCTTCCAAGGGAGCTCACCTACATCATTTGAGTGTTGTTTGAGACACTTAGAGATCACAAGTTGTATGGCAAGTTAGAGAAGTGTTCTTTCATGCAAAGCGAAGTCCAATTCTTGGGCTATATTATATCTAGCCGTGGTATTCTAGTGGATCAAGAGAAAGTGGAGGCTATCAAATCATGGCCAATTCCGAAGAACATAACCGAGGTGAGGAGCTTTCATGGCTTGGCTTCTTTTTATCGACGATTTATCAAGGATTTTAGCACCGTCATGGCACCCATCACCGAGTGTATGAAGAAAGGAGAGTTCAAGTGGAATGAGGGGGCCGAGATTTCCTTCAACAAAATCAAGAAGTTGTTGTGTGATTCACCTATTCTTACACCACCGGATTTCAACAAGCTGTTTGAGGTCGAATGTGATGCTAGTGGAGTTGGAATTGGGGCCGTTCTATTACAAGAACACAAGCCAATTGCTTACTTTAGTGAGAAGTTGAATGGTGCCAAGCTCAATTATTCCACCTACGACAAAGAATTCTATGCCATCGTTCGGGCTCTCGCTCATTGGAGCCATTACCTCAAGCCCAAGCCATTTGTTCTTCATTCCGATCATGAGGCTCTCAAATACATCAATGGACAACACAAGTTGAATCATAGGCATGCCAAATGGGTCGAAGTTTCTTCAATCATTCTCCTTCTCGAGTAAATTCATTGAGGGAAGAATAACGTGGTGGCCGATGCTTTGTCACGGAGGCACACTATGCTAAGCTACATGGAGCAAAGAGTGTTGGGTTTTGAATTCATGAAAGAGCTCTATGTGGATGATCCAGGCTTCAAAGATGAGTGGAATTCCATACGTGAAGGACAAGGCAAAGTGGGAAGCAAGTACACACTTCAAGAGGATTCTTGTTCTATGGGAATCGGCTATGTATACCTAAGGGCCCTTATCGAAATCTCCTAGTGAGGGAAGTTCATTCTAATGGTTTAGCCGGCATTTGAATTCAAAAGACTTATGACATCCTCCAAGATCAATTCCATTGGCCCAAGATGCTTGGAGATGTCCAAGATGTGATCAAGAGATGCGCCGTGCCAACAATCCAAGTCCTACTTTCAAGCGGGGCCCTACACTCCTTTACCCGTCCCAAATCGGCCATGGGAGGGCGTTAGCATGGATTTCATCGTCGCTTTGCCTAGAACTCAGCAGGGTAAGGATTCCATCATGGTTGTGGTAGATCGATTTAGCAAGATGGCTCATTTCATTGCGTGCAAGAAAACCGAAGATGCTATGAGTGTAGCCGAGTTGTATTTCAAGGAGGTGGTTAAATTGCATGGAGTCCCTAAAACCATTGTATCCGATCGAGACACCAAGTTCATGAGCCACTTTTGGAAGACCTTATGGTAGTTACTAAAGACGAGGCTCTTGGTTAGCACAAGTCATCATCCTCAAAGCGGATGGCCAAACCGAGGTCACTAATAAAACCTTGGGGAGGATCCTTGAGCATCGTTTCTAGGTCCTTGAAAGATTGGGATCTCAAACTCGCCACGCCAATTTGCCTTCAACCGTGCCCCTTCTTCTAGCAGGAAGTTCACCATTTGAGGTGGTCTATGGAACCAATCCCATCATGCCCACGGACCTAGCCCGTCAAGAGCAAGGAGATGAGATACGATGCCAAGAAGCGGGTTGAGTTCATGATGAGTATCCTCAAGCAAGCCAAGAAGCAAATCGAGAAAGCGAATGAGACTTACAAGGCTAGAGCAAAGGGCCGAAAGATTTCAAAGGAGTACGAGCCGGAGACTTGGTATGGTTACACTTGAGGAAGGAGCGGTTTCGGATAAAAGAAAGAACAAACTCATGCCTAGGGCCGAGGTCCCTTCGTGATACTTGAGAAAATTGGGCCGAATGCTTACAAAGTTGATCTACCGGGAGAGTACGGAGTCCATGGCACGTTTAACGTGGGAGACCTTAGCCCGTATCATGAAGACTTGGAAGATGAAGAAGGCGAGGATTTGAGGGCAAATCCTTTTCAACCCGGGGAGATTGCAACGGGAGTTGAGAATTTGCGATCCATTGACCTAGGGCCCGCTTCCAACCTTAGGTCCAAGAGTCAACCACAAGTCAACTAAGTCAACAAAAGTCAAAGTCAAGGGAAGAAGCCCCAAGTCAGCCGAGAAATGAGCACAAGAAGTCCTCACATGTGTTCCCCAATAAGTCACTATCAACACATGTCGCTATCTACCTTTATTACTTTATGCTTTTTACTTTAAGTATTTGTTGTTTTATGTTCAAAATTTTCAGCTCAAGTGAGCTTAATTGGACCGAGTATAATGTTGCTTTTGGGGGTTGATTGTAGCCCTTAGATTATCTTGTAATGTAGGGTTGAGATGAGGCATTGGGTAATATATAAACCCACCCTCACACATCATTTTTTCAGATTTGGTTAATGATAAAGAAACCCTAGTTTCATTTGAGTGTTCTTCCTTTCTCATTACTTAGTGTGTGAGTTTAGTGAAAGATTAGTTTAGTGGCTTTGTGCTTAAACTAATCACAACCTAAATCTATTACTTAGTGTGTAGATTTAGTTACTATCATTTTTTATTTTCCTTGTTCACAAAATTTCAGAAAATTATCTCACAAAAAACATACATAAAACCGAGATTTTCAAGGGTTTCAAGGTTCGATTTTTGTTCATCTCTTGAGTGAAACTTGATCCTCCTAGTTTCACTCCAGTACACTTGGTTCGAAATAGTTGGTGTCTTTGATCCATGCTTTCACTTGAATCTTGAGTGTGCATTACTCGCCAAGTAACCAAGCTCAACCCCGAGTCCGGGGGAACTAATGTTTCGGCCACCTTCACATCCTCAACTCCCTCGTTTTTTTCTTCCTCGCAAACTAACACCTCATCGTCTCCCCAATGCACAACCTCACTTGTGTTCAAGGTCCTCTTGCTAGGGCACTCCTTAGCAAAATGACCATACCCTTGACATTGGTAGCACTTCTTGAGAGGAATTGTTCTCTTGGGGCCATAGTCAATTCCCTTCCCCTTGTCAACACTTGATGGCTTGATGGTAGGGCTAGGTTCGACAATTTTGACCCCTCCTTGGCTCGAGCTAGGGTTGGTCTTGGTGGTGCTCTTAGCCGACTCTCCTCTCCCCTTCTCTAACCTCTCCACACGTGTGGCCATAGTAACGGCCTCATCGAATGACCACAAGTTTTGCATCTTGACCCGATTTGCTATCCTAGGGTTTAGGCCCTCAACAAACCTTGCAATTTTTTGCTCGGGCTTCTCATTCATCTCACATTGTAGAGTGAGTTGATCAAAGTCCCTAAGATAGGTTTCAATGGGGTGTGTCTCTTGTTTTAGTTGAGCTAGCTTGAGGAACATGTCTTGGGTATAATCCTTGGAACAAACTTGTCTTTGAGTTTTTTCTTGAGTTTGAGCCACGACTTAATGGGTTCCTTACCCTCTCGGTTTCGTTGGTTCTTGAGGTTTTCGTACCAAAGGGAAGCGTATCCCTTGAACTTCATGATGGCCACTTTAAAACACTTCCTATCGGGATATTCCTTAAATTCAAAGATCCTCTCTATCGACCTAAGCCAATCTAGGAGATCCTCGGGATTCAAGCTACCATAAAAGTCGGGTATATCCACTTTGATATCTCGGTCATGGTCTCTTGGGTGGGTTTCAAGGGACTCCTCCGAATCCGAAAATTGATCTTCCATGTGAGGAGGAGGTTGTCCTCTCCCACGGCCCCCATACCCATACCCACGCCCTCTTCCCCCTCCACCCCTTCTTGGTTCATTAAGATTTTGGTCTAAGAGGGTGTTTAGAGCATTCATCATTAAAGTACAATTAGGTGAGTTGAGTTAACTTCTCTTCTAAATCGGAAAGCCTTTTACCCTCCCCTCTATCCCCTTCCATTATGTGAAAATTTTGTGAGATCTTTTGTGGAAATTTTGTGGGAAATTTATAGAAAATAAACAAGGAAAAGGAAGAAGGAAAACGAAAATTAAAAGAGAAAAAAACAAAGGAGTAACTCGACAAAACTAAGAACAAGAACAAATCGAAAAAAACAAGAACAAACCTAGGCTTTGATACCAATTTGGAGTGAAACTAAGTGGATCAAGTTTCACTCAAAGGATGAACAAAAATCGAACTTGAATACCCTTGAAAATCTCGGCCAAATGTATTGTTTTTGTGAGATAATTTTCTGAAATTTTGTAAACAAGGAAAACATAAAGGATAGTAACTAAATCTACACACAAAGTAATAGATTTAGGTTTTGATTAGTTTAAGCACAAAGCCACTAAACTAATCTTTCACTAACTCACACACAAAGTAATGAGAAAAATGAAGAGCACTCAAATAAACAACTAGGGTTTTTCATTCAACAAAATCTGAAAAATATGATGTGAGAATGAGGGTTTATATAGCACATGACACGCATCCATGTTCAACACTTCACACACAATTTCATCCTTGTAGTCTTGTCCAATCGAGAACGAAACTTGACATTGCTTATCGACCGTTACCTCGGCTCCTTGATTAAGCCACCTTAGCTTGTAAGGATGAGGATGTTTCAAAGTGGGTAGGGCAAGCTTATCAACGAGGGTTTTCGATGCAACATTAACACAACTTCCTCCATCGATAATGAGGTTACACACTCTCCCCATGATTGTACATTTGGTTCGAAAGATTTGGTGCCTTTGGCTCATACTCTCACTTGAATCTTGAGTGTGCATCACTCGCCAAGTAACCAAGCTCAACCCCGAGTCCGGAGGGACTAGGGTTTCGGCCAACTTATCCCCCACAACTTCCTCTTTTTTTTCTTCCTCACACACTAAGACCTCATCGTCTCCCCAATGCACTACCTCACTCGTATTCAAGGCTCTCTTGTTGGGACACTCCTTAGCAAAATGACCGTACCCTTGACATTGGTAGCACCTCTTGAGAGGAATCGTTTTCTTAGGGCCATAGTCAATTCCCTTTCCCTTGTCGACACTTGTAATCACACTTGAAGGTTTAGTAGTAGGGTTGGGCTCGACTATCTTTACCCCTCCTTGGCTCGAGTTAGGGTGGGCCTTGGTGTTGCTTTTGGCCGAATCCCCTCTCCCCTTCTCTAGCCTTTCCACACGTGTGGCCATGGTAACGGCCTCATCAAACGACCACAAGTTGTGCATCTTCACTCGGTTGGCTACCCTAGGGTTTAGGCCCTCGACAAACCTAGCTATTTTTTGCTCGGGTTTCTCGTTCATCTTACATTGTAATGTGAGTTGCTCAAAGTCCCTAAGGTAAGACTCGATCGGTTGTGTCTCTTGTTTGAGTTGAGCTAGCCTAAGGAACATGTCTTGGGTATAATCTTTCGGGACAAACTTGTCTTTGAGTTTCTTCTTGAGCTTGAGCCACGACTTAATGGGTTCCTTACCCTCTCGGTTTCATTGGTTTTTGAGGTTTTCGTACCAAAGGGAAGCGTATCCCTTAAACTTCATGATGGCTACCTTAAAACACTTCTTATCGGGGTATTCCTTAAATTCAAAGATCCTCTCTATCGACCTAAGCCAATCTAGTAGGTCTTGAGTTCAAGCTACCATAAAAATCGGGTATATCCACCTTAATGTCACGGTCATGGCCTCTCGGGTGGGTTTCATGACTCCTCCGAATCAGAAAATTGATCTTCCATGTGAGGAGGAGGTTGTCCTCTCCCAGCCCCATGCCCACGCCCTCTTCCCCCTCCACCCCTTCTTGGTTCATTAAGATTTTGGTCCAAGAGGGTGTTTAAAGCATTCATCATCGTATTACAACTACCGGCAAGTTGATTCAATTTCTCATCTAAATTCGAAAGCCTCTTATCCTCCTCCATTTTGTGAAAATTTTGTGAGATCTTTTGTGGAAATTTTGTGGGAAATTTATAGAAAATAAACAAGGAAAAGAAAGAAGAAAAACGAAAATTAAAAGAGGAAAACAAAGCAAACCACTCGACACTACTAAGGTAAACCGAAAAAATAAAGATGAAAATCGAAAATCAAGAACAAACCTAGGCTTTGATGACCAATTTGGAGTGAAACTAGATGGATTAAGCTTCACTCAAAGGATGAACAAAAATCGAACTTGAACACCTTGTAATAAAAACGGCCGAGTATGTGTTTTTTTGAGATGATTTTTTCTGATTTTGTGATAACAAGTGAAAACATAAAGATAGTAACTAATTCTAAGCACTAAGCAAGAGAATTAGGGTTTGATTAGTTTAAGCACAAAGCCACTAAACTAATCTTTCACTAACTCAAGCACAAAGCAATGAGAAAAATGAAGGACACACAAAGCTAGGGTTTAACCTTCAATATCAAATCTGAAAATTATGTTGTGAGAATGTGGGTTTATATATTACCCTCTGGACCACAAATGGTCAAGGCTAGCAAAGACGGTTTTTGTCCAAATCACGGTTTAGGTCCTTGGGCTCGAACCATGGGCTAGACCACGGTCCTAAGGTCCACCCAAGCTTATTTTGAGTGAATTACATAATAATATCTTGGTCAAGCTTGGTGGGTCAACGAGGTCAAGGAAAGTCAAGACAAAGAGCAACCGAAAGTCAACAAAACGCTATTTTTGAATGTGATCGCTCGAGTGCACTCAAGTGGGTTCGAACCACAAGTCAAGTAAGTCAACAAGGAGCAAAAATCAATTGGGAGAAGACCCCAAGTCAGCCGAAAAATGATCAAAAGAAAGCTTCACATGTGTTCCACAATAAGTCACTTTCAACACATGTCGCTATCTACCTTTACTACTTTATGCTTTTTACTTTAAGTATTTGTTGTTTTATGTTCAAAATTTTCAGCTCTTGAGAGCCTTTTGGACCGAGTAAATTGATGTAATTCAAGGGTTATTTGTAGCCCTTAGATTAGCTTTGATTAAGGGTCAAGATGTAAGGCCTTGGGTTATATAAACCAAGCCTCCTCACAATGTAAAATTCAGATTTGTTTGAATGAAAAAAAGAAACCCTAAGGTTCATATTGAGTGTTCTTCCTTTCTCATTACTTAGTGTGTGAGATTTGTGAGAGATTAGTTTAGTGGCTTTGTGCTTAAACTAATCACAACCTAAATCTATTACTTAGTGTGTAGATTTAGTGACTATCCTTTTTATTTTCCTTGTTCATAAAATTTCAGAAAAATACTTCACAAAAAACAACATTGGGGCCGAGATTTTTATCAACATTTCAAGATCGATTTTGTTCATCCCTTGAGTGATTCTTATCCCCATAAGTTTCACTCCAAATTGGTAATCAAAGCTTAGGTTTGTTCCTTGTTTTCGATTTGCTTTTTGTATTTTTTGTATTGACCGAGTTGTTCTTGTTACTCGGTTATATTCTTGTTTTTCATCTTTATTTTTCGTTTTTCCCTTTTAATTTTCTTGTTTCCACAAAATCCACAAGCATACTCACAAAATTTTCACAAAATGGTTGAAGATCTACACTTGTGTTAGTGTTGGTTTTGATTTTCACACTCAAAAGTCCTTGCTTTACTCAAAAATTTTCAGATTTTTGTTCTTTGATTATTTCAATGGATGTGTTCCATCATTTTGGTGTTTCACTTGATACTACTCTTGGTGAAACCATGTATGATTCTATGGAGAAAGCTAGAAGAGAGCTTGAAATCAAAATGAGTCGAATGAGGGGTAGACTTAAACCTAACCCTAGCCTTGATCTTGTGACTTTGAGGGGTCAAAGGGAGTTAGAGGATAGAATGGCTCGGTTAGGAGGAGAACAACCCCCTAACCTTGGCCGAATGTTATGTAGGGACATACTTGCTCAAACCCTAACCCTAAACCAAGAAGAGAATCACCAAGTCGAAGCCTTTAGGTCTAGGTGTACCATTATGGGAAGGGTTTGTAATTTGGTTGTTGATAAGGAAAGTTGTGTTAGTATGGCCTCAAGCACCCTCATTGAAAAACTAGCCTTACCTACACAAGATCACCCTAACCCTTACAAGATGAAATGCCAAAGAAATGGAGCCGAGATGAGTGTGATGGTGGTTAGACAATGCTTGGTTTCTTTCTCCATTGGTGGGGAATACATGGATGAGGTTTTGTGTGATGTGATTCCCATGGATGCTTGTCATCTCCTCTTGGGGAGACCATGGAAGTTGGAAAGAAATGCTCATCATGATGAGAGGGACAATACCTATACTTTCAAGATTGGGGCTAAGAAAATCAAACTTGCACCCTTACCTCCGATTTTGAAGAACCCTAACCCACCCTCCTTGATCATGTCACACGAAACAATGGGGATTGATGGGGGACCAGAAATTGAACTTGGGGTTAGTCATGGGAAGGATGAGATTAATGTCCTTGCTAAGGAGTTCCCCAAAGAGCAATGCAAACCACCCTCCATACTTGAGTCGTTCAAAGAGGTTATTTTGAGTGAAGAGGCCGAAACAAGTGAGGAAATGCATGTTGGTGAGAGATTGACCATTCACTTTGCTAAAGATGATCCTAACACTCAAGAGGAAAGCATGGGGTACAATGCCAAGCAAAGGGATGAGTATGATCGTGGGAAGTGTTTGGCCAATGTCAAGAGGAAGGTATTCATGTGGTATGAGAATGTTGATGCAAGCAACGAGTCGAGTGAACTTCTAAAGTGGAAATTCAAAGTGAGTACTAACAATGCCAAAGAAATGCAATGTGGTTGTCATAACCAAGTCTACTCAAGTGGTTTCATGAAATGGGGATTCAAAGGGGGAACTAAGCTTGAACAAAAAGAGCTAAGTGATGATGGCTCAAGTCAAAGTGAAAGTCCAAAGATGGACTTATGGGAGGAGAACACGGCCCTCAAGACCATCACCGACTTAATCACACTCCTCATGTCATCTAATTCAACAAGTACTTTCATGAAAGAGAAGGTAGCCCTCCATTTGATCAAAGACAATCCTAGAGCAATAGGGGGAAGTCAAGGAGAGGAGCTCAATGAGCTCAAAACTGAAAATTCGGGGCACTCAATCATGTGCAAAGGAAGTGAATCGTTTGGAGATGAAAGGGTCGATGTGTTGGAAAGTTCAAGTGAGTCCTTGAAGTGGAAGAGAAACGTGGGGCTCAATCATGACAATGAGTGGCGTCATGGTGATCCTAAGCGAGCCTCAATTGAGTTTGGGTATGAAGAGCTTGAGGATGAGCTAGAAAATGAATGTAGATTCAAGGAGACCATGGTAAGAGAAGAGAGTAGGGTCATTTGCACGAGCCAAACAAGGAACAATTATTCTCTCGATCAATCTCTAGGCCTATGGTGTTCTTGGGCATCCACAATCATGAAGTCCAATTCTTGTCAAGAAGCAAAAGGGGTATCAATCAATCTCAACAACGATCAAAGTTCAAACCGAGCAAGAGGAAGAGAGACCGAGGATTTGAGGACAAATCCTTTTCAAGGAGAGGAGATTGGACCACAAATGGTCAAGGCTAGCAAAGACGGTTTTTGTCCAAATCACGGTTTAGGTCCTTGGGCTCGAACCATGGGCTAGACCACGGTCCTAAGGTCCACCCAAGCTTATTTTGAGTGAATTACATAATAATATCTTGGTCAAGCTTGGTGGGTCAACGAGGTCAAGGAAAGTCAAGACAAAGAGCAACCGAAAGTCAACAAAACGCTATTTTTGAATGTGATCGCTCGAGTGCACTCAAGTGGGTTCGAACCACAAGTCAAGTAAGTCAACAAGGAGCAAAAATCAATTGGGAGAAGACCCCAAGTCAGCCGAAAAATGATCAAAAGAAAGCTTCACATGTGTTCCACAATAAGTCACTTTCAACACATGTCGCTATCTACCTTTACTACTTTATGCTTTTTACTTTAAGTATTTGTTGTTTTATGTTCAAAATTTTCAGCTCTTGAGAGCCTTTTGGACCGAGTAAATTGATGTAATTCAAGGGTTATTTGTAGCCCTTAGATTAGCTTTGATTAAGGGTCAAGATGTAAGGCCTTGGGTTATATAAACCAAGCCTCCTCACAATGTAAAATTCAGATTTGTTTGAATGAAAAAAAGAAACCCTAAGGTTCATATTGAGTGTTCTTCCTTTCTCATTACTTAGTGTGTGAGATTTGTGAGAGATTAGTTTAGTGGCTTTGTGCTTAAACTAATCACAACCTAAATCTATTACTTAGTGTGTAGATTTAGTGACTATCCTTTTTATTTTCCTTGTTCATAAAATTTCAGAAAAATACTTCACAAAAAACAACATTGGGGCCGAGATTTTTATCAACATTTCAAGATCGATTTTGTTCATCCCTTGAGTGATTCTTATCCCCATAAGTTTCACTCCACCCTCATTCTAATCTTGGCCATACATTTCAAAGAGGATCTAAGGGCTCACATGAGCCTTTGGAAACAACAAAAAAAACGGCCAAATGGCCTTACATGAGCTGAAAATTTGAAGGCTAACAAACAAACTAAAAAGCATAAAGGTTGATGTGGACACTAGGCTCAATCCCCTCCTTTGATTGTTTAGGTAGTCTTCAAGGGTCTTGATTTGATCTTGGGAGCATGTGGGACGGTCCATTTGAAACAATTACAAGGGATTATATTGTTTCCTTACATCAAAAACATAAAGTAAAAAGTAAAGAAAGCGACATGTATGAAAATGACATAAAACATAAAAACAATGTGATGGCTTGGGTGACTTAATTGAGCCGGCTCCATGGGACCTCCTTGAGCTAGCTTGATGAGCCATATGAGCCCTTTTATTGGAGGGTTGACTCACATGGGTGTACCCTAATTGACCACATTCAAAAATAGCATAATCTTTGACTTTTTGTTGCTCTCCAACTTTGACTTTTCTTGATCACTAAGGTTGGCTAGGTTTGACCATAGGTTTGACTTTATTTGACCCCTTAGTGATCCCTTGGACCATGACTTAGGCTTGGGTTTGAGCCCATGGCCCCAACCCATGGTCTCCCACCTCTTCACCCTTGACTACCTTGACCAATTTTGGTCCAAGTTATTAGGTTGTGATTAGGTTAAGTAGAGAGGAAGAAAACAACCCCTCTCCCACTTAACATCACACGTCCAACATTAACAATATGGGGTGGACTTTTCCACCTCATAATTTAAAAGCCCAAAGGTTAAACTAAAACTCATTTAATTAGTTTCTTTAGTTTTTAATGTATAATGTAATAATAATATCCATATATTATAATAAATCATATATATCCGTATATTTATAATTTGCTAATTAATTATAACTGTTTAAAATTAATTAGCCTATATTATACGCAATAATTAAATATAACCTTTTATATTCAATTTACGAATTACAGCTAATTCCTCTAATCTAATATCATTTAATCATTATTAAATAATATTCATCATCATATTTGACTAACTCTTAGTCACATTTGACTAACCTTTTAGTCAACAACACTAACTAACTGTTTAGTCATTAAATAAGGCATCGATATGATTATTTTCTCAAATAATCACATCTCTCAAACACATCCTTTAGGTGTGACTCTTAGGGACCAGTTGATTACCGCCATCTGTATGACAATAACGTCGAACTTATCTAGCAAGCCAACCGTTATCGATAAACGTTAATCAACTGATTAAATACAAAATGTACCCTGTGTACCTTTAGAGATTTATTTATGTTATTGCACTAACTGTGGAGGACACTAGCTCCAACAATCTCCCACTTGTCCGTACAAGTTTATGTGCGATAATCGATTCTCATATCCATAATAAATTTCTCCCACTCAATGTAAACCAATTTGCAAAGTCCGTATTCACAAAGGTCGTAGTTTACAAATGATCAGTATCAAAAGTGGTTTCCCCGACTAGAGAGTAACTTAACTGATAAACGAATCATTATTCGAGCATGGCCATGCATTTTCAGTTACAGCTCCTTGAGTGGCCCTGAGAAAAAGTATTATAACTCGATGGAAGTTGGATATTTTCCACAACTCGAATCCTGCAGATGTAAGTGCAGCATGAAATGACCCAGTGAAAATCTACTTAGCCTCCTGTTACGGTCGACCGTGAGATAGAAACCAATGTCACCCAAAATCTGCCTTAATCTCAAGAGACAGTCGATAGTCAAAAGAATCGACTCTAGGAACACTATGGATGTCCTATCCATGACCCAGCTCCTAATGTTCTGAAACATTTAGGACTCCATGTTGTCGTCACAAAATAGTCCTGCGCGATTTCAGTAAACCCGCATCTGTGATCGATCAGTCAACAGTTTGACTTATGGCTCGTTGAACCCACCATCAATCGACGTAACAAAATAATTGCCTGAGTTATCAGCTCGAGTAGACGATCACGGACCAAAACAAAATATAAAGTAATTCAGTTCGCTTTGAGGTGTTCAACGTTGTCTGCACAACCCTCATGAAAACAATATATATAAACAAAAACGGTGATTTTATTAGTAGGTTTATGAAAAAGATACACGTGTCTAATCCATACAAACAACTAATACAACTAAGGAACACGCTTAATTCCCATGGAAATAACGTGCCCTTCATGTTTATCGTATCTCAATGGTTTAGTGAGAGGATTTGCTACGTTATCATCCGTAGCAATCTTGTCAATCACTATCTCCTTCTGCTCCACGTAATCTCGGATCATGAGAGCCTTTCTTTGCACGTGCCGAGACTTGTTGCTGGACTTCGGCTCCTTCGCCTGGAAGATGGCACCACTATTGTCGCAATAGATGGTGATCGGGTCATTCGAACTAGGAACTACAGTTAGTCCTTGCAAGGACTGACGCATCCATATAGCTTCTTTGCGACCTCACGAGCGACATAGTACTCGGACTCAGTCGTTGAATCTGCTATAACAGTTTGTCTGGAGCTTTTCCAGCTGACCGCAGTGCCATTAAGAGTAAAAACGAATCCAGATTGAGACTTCGAGTTATCTCGATCCGTTTGGAAACTAGCATCTGCGTAACCGATTGCGCATAGCTCAGTGTTTCCTCCATATGTCAATACCCAATCTTTAGTCCTCCGTAGGTACTTAAGAATGTTCTTTACAGCGATCCAGTGTGCTTCACCTGGATTGCCTTGGTATCGGCTCATCATACTCAATGCATATGCCACGTCCGGACGTGTGCATATCATGGCATACATGATCGATCCTATAGCTGATGCATAAGGAATCCGACTCATGCGCTCGACCTCTTCGGATGTCTTTGGTGCTTGAGCTTTACTCAATTGCATTCCAGAGATCATTGGAAGGTTCCCCTTCTTGGAGTTGGTCATGCTGAACCTCTCAAGAATCATATCTATATAAGACTCCTGACTGAGGGATAACATCCGTCGTGATCTATCTCTATAGATACGGATCCCCAAAATACGTTGTGCCTCGCCTAGATCTTTCATCTGGAAATGGTTCTTTAACCAGACTTTTACCGAAGTTAAGAGATGTATGTCATTCCCAATCAAAAGTATGTCATCGACTTACAGTATTAGAACGACAATCTTGCTCCCACTCGACTTGATATATAGACATGGTTCCTCGAATGATCGAGTGAATCCATTCTCTTTTATCACTTGGTCGAAGCGATGATTCCAACTCCGTGAAGCTTGCTTAAGTCCATAGATGGAACGCTTAAACTTGCAAACCTTCTTAGGATTTTCAGGATCTGTGTAACCTTTGGGTTGTACCATGTACAACTCCTCCTCCAAAAAACCGTTTAAAAAGGCGGTTTTCACGTCCATCTGCCAAATTTCATAGTCATGAAATGCGGCAATCGCTAAAACAATCCGAATGGAACGAAGCATGACTACGGGGCAAAGATGTCATCATAGTGCAACCCTTGCACTTGAGTGAAACCCTTTGCCACTAGTCGTGCCTTGTATATATCTGGTTGTCCTTCTACAGATCGCTTTATCTTGTAAAGCCATTTGCACTGAAGAGGCCGAACCTTATCAGGTAAGTCAACCAGATCCCATACATCGTTCTCATACATAGAGTCTATCTCGGATTGCATGGCTTCTTGCCATAGCTTTGAGTCAGAACATGTCATGGCACCTTTATAGGTTACGGGTTCTTTACTCTCAAGGAGTAAAACGTCTTCTCTCCCATTTTCCTCGACTATACCGATGTATCTATCTGGAGGAATGGAGAGTCTACCCGACCTCCTAGGTTCCAAGGAAATATTAACCGCAGCAGACGAAGAAGGAACAGTTTCCTCCATTGGTTGCTCGGTTGTTGGTTCAGGAATCTCCGACAGATCGAAGGTTCTATTACTTCTCTTGTCTTCGAGAAACTCTTTCTCTAAGAATTTCGCACTAGCCGCAACAAATACTCGGTGTTCGGTAGACGAATAGAAGTAATGACCAAACATTCCTTTTGGATAACCAATAAAGTATGTCTTGACCGATCGCGGGCCGAGTTTATCCTCGTGTCTCCACTTGACATAAGCCTCGCACCCCCAAACCCGAATAAAGGACAAGTTGGGGACCTTCCCTTCCATAACTCGTATGGAGTCTTGTCAACAGCTTTATACGAACTTCGGTTAAGTATAAGAGCAGCTGACAAAAGAGCATAGCCCCATAATGAGTCAGGTACAATCGTGTGACTCATCATGGATCGAACCATATCAAGTAATGTTCGATTCCTGCGTTCGGACACACCATTCAGTTGTGGTGTTCTGGGTGGGGTTAACTGTAGTACTATCCCGCGGTCTTTCAGGTGTCGATCAAACTTAGTTGAAAGATATTCGCCACGACGATCTGAACGTAGTGCTTTTATCTTTCTATCCAGTTGGTTCTCAACCTTATTCTGAAATTCCTTGAACTTGTCGAAGGACTCACTTTTATGCTTCATTAAGTAGACATATCCATATCTACTCAAATCATCCGTGAAAGTGATAAAATACCTATAGCCATCTCTAGCGTTGATTGACATAGGTCCACACACATCAGTATGTATGAGTCCTAATAGGTCAGTAGCGCGCATTCCAACACCTTTGAAGGAAATTCGAGACATTTTGCCTATGAGACATGATTCACATGTGCCAAAAGTTTCATATTCAAATGGGGCGATTGTCCCATTATAAATGAGCTTTTTCACGCGTTTCTCATTTTTGTGTCCCATACGGCAATGCCATAGATAGGTGGCGAGCACTTTTACGTCGTTAATAAAAGGGCCAAATTAATCAATTTATAAACCTTACTAATCATGCAAAAACAACGTAGTATATGGTAAGTAAGGGTCGAACCCAAGGGAAGGCCGAGCGATAGACTCGATTAAACCTAATTAGCTAGACTATTAAAACGGACTAAAACGAAATATAACTCGTAACAAGGGGGGGATATGTTGAAATATGATTGAGAACTACTAATTAAAACTACAAGAGTGAAAGATAAACACAACTATAATTCTAAAAATGTAGAGAAAGATGAGAATCTAAAGTGTTGATTTATATTGACATCCATCAACCAAATATGACATTTATCATAGCCAAACTCAAGTAAAAATATCGTTACTTACTATCAATAAAGGCTCGAATAAGTGAAAAACATCTATTCCCCCAAATTCTTACGATAACATGCAACTCAAATCAATCTAGAAAGAATTTAACATGAATCGAGCAAAGAAAACGATAGTTTTAAGTATGAATTCACAAGAATAATCTAATCCTCATGTAACTCACTAATCTCCTCCCTAATCAACACAACAATCCACAAATCCATGAGATAAATTGCATCAACAATGTCACACAATAGATAATTACCAACAATCTAGAGGCAAAAACCTAATGACAATAGATAAATTCACTAATCATATGATGATCAAGCATAGTAATCAAAGAATTTATCATAAACAACATTAAAACAAGAGGAGATTAAACAATAAGATTAAAAGATAGAAACTTGGCTCACAATGTATAATGGATGACTTTAAATCAATACAAACCAACAAAAGAGAGATTAGCCACCCATATTTGGCTTAATTTCCATGAATTCTTGAAGAGAAATACTAATTACCCACTAATTACTCACTAAATACTCACTAATTATCTCCTAAAGACAAGCTAAAATGTTTGAGATCTAAAACTAAGAATGTCTTGGAGAGCAAGGAAAAGAGAAAATGAGAATAATCCCCCCAAAACAACTTGAATACTCGTCAAAAACTAGACTAAACGGTGCAGTTTCGAGTTTTGCGCCTGGGGCGCATTTCTGGCGCCTGGGGCGCATGGCTGCTGGAAGCCGATTTTGTAAAAGCCGTATCTCACTCGTTTCTTGGCGGAATTAAGCGTGTGACCTGCCGTTGGAAAGCTATCGAGACGAACTATCATCTCCACTTGGTCTTGCATCCATTGGAGGTCTAAAACTTGAGATATAACCATTTGAAATTGACCTTGCGTCGGCTTTAGTTCACCTTGACTTGACTTCGACCTTGACTTCTCTTGTAACCGTAATTTAGCCTTGGTTTTCCATTTACGTCAAAAGCACCATAATCCATCTAAAAAGTGGGAATTATAAGATTCTCGAGGGCTAAATTCTCGGTCTTAACATCGTATAAACGAGTCTTATCAAGTCCCCCACGCTTAGACCTTTGCTCGTCTCGAGCAAAGTAAATTGAAAGATAGCACTCTTCCCTCACACATCTTCCTTCTTATCACTCCCTCGTCTATATCGTTCCTAATCTCACTTCAGCCTTCTTAT
The DNA here is from genome assembly GCA_023091065.1 of Dianthus caryophyllus. Taxonomy (NCBI): domain Eukaryota; kingdom Viridiplantae; phylum Streptophyta; class Magnoliopsida; order Caryophyllales; family Caryophyllaceae; genus Dianthus; species Dianthus caryophyllus. The sequence goes on from CM041520.1 coordinate 22,161,062, forward strand.
AACTCCCTCGTTCCTCACATTTGATGCCACCAACTCCTATCCCCTCACTTCATAAACTCCCTCGACAAACCAACTCCAAATTCACTTCAACCATGTCGTAGAGGAGGTGTGCCTCACCGTCATCCAAAGCACACCTCTAATCCCGCTCCTTATATCTCCTCCACTTGATAAGCGCCATAAACAACGTGATCATGCCCTTCTTACTCCAAAGGCCTTATCAAGTGGCTTCTATCCCTTCCTTCATTCACACTTCTCGCCTTATATCTCCGTACAAAATGCAAAGCAAGCCAAATATTCGATAGACGCCCATAGTACGGGATATTAGTACTAGCCCCATACTTAGGGAGTAATTATGGCCCTTTTTTAGGCTCTTTTGACCTCAATTTTATTGCTAATGGTTGCATACTAAGGCTTCCAAAAGCGAGGCCCCCCAAGTTTTGCATAGGCCGCCCTTTCGGGTTTTCAACCTATCGGGGAATTTTTTTTTTTCTTTTTCATTTTCTTTCTTTTTTTTTTTCAATTTTTTTTTAATATGCATGAAATGCGACATACAACTAGATAAAAGACATCTAAAATCAAGAGGTAGGTGTAACCTAGCTCCTCCCCCACGCTTAAATCGAGCATTGTCCTCAATGCGACTAGGACAAGTAAAAATCGGGGAGAAAGCTAACTATTACATGGAAAAGTCCTCACAATGCAAATGTCACTCAAAATTACACACACCAAGACAATGAAGATCATCACCACCAAAAAGAGATAATCTCTCCCACATGCTTAAATTGAGCATTAAAACGACAAAACCACCACTAGATCTCAAATATATGAGAGAAATATATAAGTATAACAATGTAAATCGGGTGGGTGGGTGAGAGAGAAAAAAGTTTAACGAATTGAAGTGTGTACTTGTGAAAGACTAAAATAATGTTTAATAGTAGGAGTATGGAGTTTTTGTGAATGATGAAAAACCAAAAGAAAGTGAGTATCAATATCTAAGAGAATGTGGATGAAAAGATGTAGATGAAGATTATGAGATTAGAAGAAATGAAATGGAGTGTATGAAGGGGTACGAAATGCAATGATGGGTGAAAATATACGAGGAGAAATTGGCTCTTTGATACTTACAACTTGGACGATTTTGCATTTTTTTTTTTTTGTCGGTCCTTGTCCAAGATATAGCCTCCCTAGGCCATCAAGGACAACACTTCCATGTCCCATGGATCACCATCTTTTTTTTTTTTTTTTTTTTTTTTTTTTTTTTTTTTTTTCAAAGATGAAATTTGCTAAAAACGAAATGTAAATGCGATGAAAAGAAATAAATATATACAAACAAATCACATACCGCTCCCCCACGAGTGCACATTGTCCTCAATGTGAAGGAAACGGCGTCGTCCTCAAGCTTCAAAAACCGCTACCGGAACCCCAAGGACCCCCCGGCCCTTGGTTCCAAGACCGTTGCGCATCATGCGCTCTCTTCCTCTCTTCCTCCCGCTCATAGAACGCTTGAATGTCATCCGAACTCGGCCCCGAATACATGGTAGGCGCTTGTTGAAGACACATGTTGTGCATCCCCATTAAGACTTGATGATGCAATCGGTTGTAATCCTCCAACGACGCGAGCCGAGAATCGGTTTGTTGGTGCATAAGCATGTGTTGACGTTGCCAATCCGTGGTGGCACTAGCCTTCCAAGAACCCCACGTCCCTTGTTGTGAAGGAAATGTTGGAAAAGAATGATGGAACGGTGGTACTCCGAAGGCATTTGCCGCTTGCTCCCAACTCCCTCCGCCTTGCTCTCCCTCTTGAAACCTCTCTTGGTCCCCCTCTTGGTCTCCCTCATCGGTCTCCATATGATGAGACGTGCCCTCATCTCTCACAATCCCCTCACTCCGGTCTCCCTCAACGCCGCCCGCACCCAAGTGTTTTGGGTCGGGAGGGACAAACCAATCCCTAGGTCGGTCACCCGTGGGAAGCGGCCTATCCTCTGGACGTGGCATGACAATATAAGGTGCATGAGACGTCCCCACAAGCCAATCGAAAGGACCGACCAATTCTCGTTGACGTGCAATCAACCGAGACCCCCGCTTCCGTTGTTGCGCGATTAATTTTGCCTCTTTCATCCCCTCTTTGGTATACAACGTTAATCCCTTACTAGGGACCACCGATGACATGTCGATGTCGAGATATTCGGCAATGAGGGTGATCATTCCACCCATAGTGAGATCACCCGTAGTTTTGGAGGTGGTCTTCTTCAGGCAAGCTCGAACAAAAATATCAACCCAATCGGGGACACCCACACCAAAAGGCAAACAACTCCACAAGAGTTCAACACTCTCATTATTCGCCTTAGTCGGACTTCCAAGGCAAAGAAAGTTTACATTGATAAAACGGTGGAGAAGTTGAAGGGCGGGGTGAGTGATCATGGAACTACGGTCATTGTTCGTCTTACAAGGCTCACCCGTTAAAGCGCGCCAAAGAAAGGTTATCTCATTTTGGTTGAGGCCTCGAAAATCCCCGGTTGGCTCTTTCGTAATGGTAAAAGCATCACGCAATTCCGTATAAGTGCACTCGTAATCGTCGCCATGTAACCGGAAAGAGATGGATTTCTCTTCCTCATCATTGTCGGTTTCATTGAGTTCAATAGTGGAGAGGAATTCAAGAGTGTACTCGGGGTATGTGTCCGGTGTTTGGAAAATGAGCTCCTCTAGTCCCACTCTCTCCGCCAACCCCATAACGATGTCGAACAAACCAAGGTCAACTAGGGTTTGAGCGTCGAAGAATTTCGTGGGATGAATAACACGTTTTTTCAGGATATTCCAACGAGGGTGAAATTGTTTAGGTAATGTTGGCTTAGCGGAATAAGGTTGCTCGGGATTGGAAGACCCGCCTACCTCCTTCCCTTTGCCCTTAGACTTAGTCCCGGTTTTACCCATGACTCCTAAACCGTAATCAAACACTACAAAGAAAAGACTTGGGAAAGGGAAAGTCACCTAGACCTTTTATCGAACACCTTGTGGGCACTACTATAACCTAGACAATTAGACCCTAAAAAGAAAGCAAGAGATACCAAATTACACCTAAAAGACTTGCAAGAGACTAACAAAGACTAAAGATTAAAGGTGAAGAAAGAAAATCAAAAAGTAACTAACTAAAATTAAACTACAAAGGAGAGGAAGTATACCGACTTAAAACCGATGAAAAGTGTTGCAAAAGAGGATGTTGAAGAATGAGAAAACCCGACTCAAGCTAAACCGTGCCTTAGATACCCAAAAATCGATCCTTAGAAGCAAAAATTGACAAAAACGAAATTCTAGGGTTTGGGTGAATTTGAATGAACTTGATGATTCTAGGTGTTTTGATGTAGAGAATGAGTAAGAAAATGTGTTTGTATGCAAAATTAGAGGTAAAATCATAAGGAAAAGGTTGAAATAAGGTGATTAAAAGAGGAGATGATGAGGGTTTAGGGAGAAGAAGAAGAAGTAAGAAATAAGAAATAATGAAATCAAAATAAGAAGAAGGAAAGCAAAGCACACGAGTAAAAGAAGGCAAGGCATGATCAGCTGGGGTGCGCCCCAGGCGCAAGTGTAGGCGCCATAGGCGCATATGCGCCCCTGGCGCAATTCTGCTGATGGGTTTCCTTCGTTTCTTGCCTTAGCATTTTTTTGAGTTTTTGTGTTTTTTTTTTTTTTTTTAAGATAAAAGAGGTAAAAATAAAAACAAAAAGGGTAGTATGGGTTGCCTCCCATAAAGCGCTTGTTTAAAGTCGTTAGCTTGACTTTTTTTGAGAAAACGATTTTCATTCTAAAATCTCGGGGTCAAAGAGCTCAATCTCTTCGACACCATGGGCTTTGAAACCTTCATAGTATGGTTTCAAACGGTGGCCATTGACTTTCAAAACCTTATTATTAGCGAGGTTTTGAATTTCAATGGTACCGTAAGGGTGGACATGAGTGATTAAGAACGGTCCAACCCAACGTGATTGCAATTTACCGGGAAAAAGACGTAAACGAGATTGATAGAGTAGTACCTTTTGGCCGACTTTGAATTCTCGCCTCAAAATCAACTTGTCGTGCCAAGCTTTCGTCTTTGCTTTGTAAATCTCCGCATTCTCGTACGCTTCATTCCTTAGCTCCTCTAGCTCTTGAATTTGAAGTTTTCGGTGGAGTCCCGCTTCATCAATGTCGGCGTTGAATCTCTTTATAGCCCAATAAGCACGGTGCTCCAGCTCCACGGGCAAGTGACAAGGTTTCCCGTAAACCAAACGAAAAGGGGACATACCTAGCTGGACCAAAATTGGTCAAGGAAGTCAAGGGAGAAGAGTTGGGAGACCATGGGTTAGGGCCATGGGCTCAAACCCAAGCCTAGGGCTTGGTCTAAGGGATCACTAAGGGTCAACTAAAGTCAATTCTATGGTCAACTCGAGCCAACCCTAGTGATCAAGCTAAGTCAAGGTGAAGTCAAAGATGGAGAGCAACAAAAAGTCAAGATTGTGCTATTTTGAAATGTGATCAACTATGGTACACCCAAGTGAGTCAACCCTCCAATAAAATGGGCTCACTTGGTTCAACAAACTAGCTCAAGGAGGTCAAGGGGCCGGTCTACAACAAGTCACCAAGGATCATCACATTGTTTTACTTTATGTCTTTTTCATACATGTCACTATCTACCTTTTATGTTTCATGCTTTTTACTTTATGCATTTGTTGTTTTATGTTCAAAAATTCAGCTCACATGTGAGCTAATGGACCGAGTATTATTGTTATTTTGTGGGTTGATTGTAGCCCTTAGATCTTGTTGTAATGGATGGTCAAGATTAGAATGAGGGTAATATATAAACCCTCATTCTCCTCTCACAAATTTTCAGATTTGAATGATAAGGTTGAAACCCTAAAAAAAACTTGAGTGCTCTCATTTCTCTCTTTACTTTGTGTTTGAGATTTATGATGATTAACTAGTGGCTTTGTGCTTAGTTAATTAAACCCCTAAATCTATAACTTTGTGAGTAGATTTAGGTACTATCCTTATGTTCTTGCAATTAACAACAAAAATCAGAAAAACTTGTCTCAAAAAATACCATTAGTAGAGTATATTCAAGAGGATTTCAAGGTTCGATTTTGTTCATCCTTTGAGTGATTCTTATCCCCATAAGTTTCACTCCAAATTGGTTATCAAAGCTTAGGTTTGTTCTTGAATTTCATTCTCATTTTCAATTTTTCGGTTTATCTAAGTTTAGGGTCGAATTGTTTGAAGTTTTTCTCTTACTTTTTTCGTTTTCCTCTTTTATTTTCCTTGTTTTATTTTCCACAAAATCTTACAAAAATGGTTAAAGATCTACACTTGTGTTAGTATTGGTTGGGTTTGTTCTTGTGTTAGCCGAAATTTTAGGGTTTGTTTTCCTCTTCAATTTTTCGTTTTCTTTCTTTGTTTTCCTTGTTCATTTTCCACAAAATTTCCACAAAAGATCTCACAAAACTTTCACAAAATGGAAGAGAATAGAGGAGAGGGTAAAAGACTTTCCGATTTAGAAGAGAAATTGACTCAACTCACCGTAATTGCACTTTGATGATGAATGCTATTAACACACTCTTGGAACAAAACATGAATGAACCAAGAAGGGGTGAAGGGGGAAGAGGAAGGGGCCGTGGGATGGGGTATGGGGGCCGTGGGAGAGGACAAGTTCCTCCTCACATGGAAGATCAATTTTCGGACTCGGAAGAATCCCTTGAGGCCCACCCTAGAGATCATGACCGAGACATTAAGGTGGACATACCCGATTTGTATGGTAGCTTGAACCCAGAGGACCTCCTAGATTGGCCTAGATGGGTTGAGAGAATTTTTGAATTCAAGGAGTACTCCGATAGGAAGTGTTTCAAGGTAGCCATCATGAAGTTTAAGGGTTATGCCTCCCTTTGGTATGAAAACCTTAAGAATCAAAGAAACCGAGAGGGTAAGGAACCCATCAAGTCGTGGCTCAAACTCAAAAAGAAACTCAAAGACAAGTTTGTTCCCAAAGACTACACTCAAGACATGTTCCTCAAGCTAGCCCAACTAAAACAAGAGTCACACCCCATTGAAACCTATCTTAGGGACTTTGTGCAACTCACCCTCCAATGTGAAATGAATGAGAAACCGAACAAAAAGTTGCAAGGTTTGTTGAGGGCCTAAACCCTAGGATAGCAAATCGAGTCAAAATGCAAAACTTGTGGTCATTCGATGAGGCGGTTACCATGGCTACACGTGTGGAGAGGCTAGAGAAGGGGAGAGGAGAGTCGGCTAAGAGCACCCCCAAGACCAACCCCATGTCGAGCCAAGGGGGGATCAAAATTGTTGAGCCTTGCCCTACCGCTAACCCATCAAGTGTTGACAAGGAAAGGGAATCGACTATGGCCCTAAGAGAACCATCCCTCTCAAGAAGTGTTACCAATGTCAAGGGTATGGTCACTTTGCTAAGGAGTGCCCTAGCAAGAGGACCTTGAGCATAAGTGAGGTTGTGCATTGGGGAGACGATGAAGTGTTGGTTTGTGAGGAAGAAAAAAAAGAGGGAGTTGAGGAAGTGAAGATGGCCGAGACCATTGTTCCCCCGGACTCGGGATTGAGCTTGGTCACTTGGCGAGTGATGCACACTCAAGAATCAAAGCGAGAATATGGACCAAAGGCACCAAATATTTCGGTCCAAATGTACCATCATGGGAGAGTGTGTAACTTGATTATCGATGGGGAAGTTGTGTTAATGTTGCTTCCAAGACCCTCATTGATAAGCTTGCCTTGCCTACTTTGAAGCATCCTCACCCATACAAGCTCACGGTGGCTCAATCAAGGAGCCGAGGTCAAAGTTGATAAGCAATGTCAAGTCTCGTTCTCAATTGGTCAAGACTATAAAGATGAAGTTGTGTGTGAAGTGTTGGACATGGATGCTTGCCATGTGTTGCTTGGTAGGCCTTGGGAGTTTGAAAAGAATTCTTCCCACCATGGAAGAGACAACACCTACTCATTCAAGTATGGTGAAAAGCTCATTGTCTTAGCTCCCCTACCACCAATGATGGGTTGTAAATCCAATGCGTGCTTGTTTGAATCCTTCATTGAATCAAAACCTAGCATGGAAATGAAGAGGAGGCCGAGCTTGAGTGAGCTTGAGAAGTTGGAGGGCCTTGAGCCGAGTAAGGAAGAGCAAAAGGAGAAGGTGAACTTGGAATGTGAGGGAAGCACTAGCATGACAAGGAGGACTCTAGGAGAGGAGCCTCATGAAGGTGAAGCATCAATCAACAAGAAAACAACCGACTACATTGAGAATGTGGTCAATGAGAGAACAAAATCGATGGTAAGGAAAGATCAAGCGGGTCTTTAAGGTGGAGGATCATTGATGGGCTCGAACATGAGCAAGAGTGGATGGATGGCGTGGCTATGAACCGGGACTCAAAGAGATGCTTGAGGAAGAATGTGTGGTCAAGCAAACCGTGACCAAGGAGGAAAACATGATCAATCCCTCGAGCCCAAGCAAGGGAATCCAACCGATTCCTCCAAACCATCATCAAGTGGCGCCCATGGAAGAAAAAGCGTGTAGCCCAAATTCGAGCAAGGATTGAGTCGGGAATCAAGTGTGAAGTCGAGCAAGTCGAGCAAGAGGTTCTCCAAGGACTTGAGGGCAAGTCCTTTCCAAGGAGAGGAGATTGGACCAAAATTGGTCAAGGAAGTCAAGGGAGAAGAGTTGGGAGACCATGGGTTAGGGCCATGGGCTCAAACCCAAGCCTAGGGCTTGGTCTAAGGGATCACTAAGGGTCAACTAAAGTCAATTCTATGGTCAACTCGAGCCAACCCTAGTGATCAAGCTAAGTCAAGGTGAAGTCAAAGATGGAGAGCAACAAAAGTCAAGATTGTGCTATTTTGAAATGTGATCAACTATGGTACACCCAGTGAGTCAACCCTCCAATAAAATGGGCTCACTTGGTTCAACAAACTAGCTCAAGGAGGTCAAGGGCAGTCTACAACAAGTCACCAAGGATCATCACATTGTTTTACTTTATGTCTTTTTCATACATGTCACTATCTACCTTTTATGTTTCATGCTTTTTACTTTATGCATTTGTTGTTTTATGTTCAAAAATTCAGCTCACATGTGAGCTAATGGACCGAGTATTATTGTTATTTTGTGGGTTGATTGTAGCCCTTAGATCTTGTTGTAATGGATGGTCAAGATTAGAATGAGGGTAATATATAAACCCTCATTCTCCTCTCACAAATTTTCAGATTTGAATGATAAGGTTGAAACCCTAAAAAAAACTTGAGTGCTCTCATTTCTCTCTTTACTTTGTGTTTGAGATTTATGATGATTAACTAGTGGCTTTGTGCTTAGTTAATTAAACCCCTAAATCTATAACTTTGTGAGTAGATTTAGGTACTATCCTTATGTTCTTGCAATTAACAACAAAAATCAGAAAAAACTTGTCTCAAAAAATACCATTCGGCCGAGTATATTCAAGAGGATTTCAAGGTTCGATTTTGTTCATCCTTTGAGTGATTCTTATCCCCATAAGTTTCACTCCACTAGCGGTGTCTTGTATGCCGTGCGATAGGCCCACAATGAGTCATCCAACCGATCACTCCAATCCTTTCGAGTCGTGTTCACCGTCTTCTCGAGGATAGATTTGATTTCCCTATTTGACACTTCGGCTTGCCCATTTGTTTGCGGGTGATACGCGGTGGAGACCTTATGTGTCACTCCATAGCGTTTTAGCAAAGCTTCGACCACCTTATTGCAAAAATGGGTACCTCGATCACTTATCAATGCCTTGGGGAAACCAAAACGGGAAAGGATATTCGATTTCAAGAAAGCCGCCACCGTCTTTGCATCATCCGTCTTAGTTGCCTTGGCCTCGACCCACTTAGACACATAGTCGACCACGACTAGGATGTAGGTAAAACCATTCGAGCTCGGAAACGGACCCATAAAATCAATCCCCCAAACGTCAAAGATCTCACAAAAGAGGATGGGATGTTGAGGCATCTCGTTTCTCCGTGAGATGTTACCCGTCCGTTGACATCTATCGCAAGATTTGGCATAGGCATGAGCGTCCCTAAACAAACTAGGCCAAAAGAAACCGCAATCTAACACCTTGCGCGCCGTTCTCTTGCCACCAAAGTGTCTGGAGTGAAACTTATGGGGATAAGAATCACTCAAGGGATGAACAAAATCGATCTTGAAATGTTGATAAAAATCTCGGCCCCAATGTTGTTTTTTGTGAAGTATTTTTCTGAAATTTTATGAACAAGGAAAATAAAAAGGATAGTCACTAAATCTACACACTAAGTAATAGATTTAGGTTGTGATTAGTTTAAGCACAAAGCCACTAAACTAATCTCTCACAAATCTCACACACTAAGTAATGAGAAAGGAAGAACACTCAATATGAACCTTAGGGTTTCTTTTTTTCATTCAAACAAATCTGAATTTTACATTGTGAGGAGGCTTGGTTTATATAACCCAAGGCCTTACATCTTGACCCTTAATCAAAGCTAATCTAAGGGCTACAAATAACCCTTGAATTACATCAATTTACTCGGTCCAAAAGGCTCTCAAGAGCTGAAAATTTTGAACATAAAACAACAAATACTTAAAGTAAAAAGCATAAAGTAGTAAAGGTAGATAGCGACATGTGTTGAAAGTGACTTATTGTGGAACACATGTGAAGCTTTCTTTTGATCATTTTTCGGCTGACTTGGGGTCTTCTCCCAATTGATTTTTGCTCCTTGTTGACTTACTTGACTTGTGGTTCGAACCCACTTGAGTGCACTCGAGCGATCACATTCAAAAATAGCGTTTTGTTGACTTTCGGTTGCTCTTTGTCTTGACTTTCCTTGACCTCGTTGACCCACCAAGCTTGACCAAGATATTATTATGTAATTCACTCAAAATAAGCTTGGGTGGACCTTAGGACCGTGGTCTAGCCCATGGTTCGAGCCCAAGGACCTAAACCGTGATTTGGACAAAAACCGTCTTTGCTAGCCTTGACCATTTTTGGTCCAATCTCCTCTCCTTGAAAAGGATTTGTCCTCAAATCCTCGGTCTCTCTTCCTCTTGCTCGGTTTGAACTTTGATCGTTGTTGAGATTGATTGATACCCCTTTTGCTTCTTGACAAGAATTGGACTTCATGATTGTGGATGCCCAAGAACACCATAGGCCTAGAGATTGATCGAGAGAATAATTGTTCCTTGTTTGGCTCGTGCAAATGACCCTACTCTCTTCTCTTACCATGGTCTCCTTGAATCTACATTCATTTTCTAGCTCATCCTCAAGCTCTTCATACCCAAACTCAATTGAGGCTCGCTTAGGATCACCATGACGCCACTCATTGTCATGATTGAGCCCCACGTTTCTCTTCCACTTCAAGGACTCACTTGAACTTTCCAACACATCGACCCTTTCATCTCCAAACGATTCACTTCCTTTGCACATGATTGAGTGCCCCGAATTTTCAGTTTTGAGCTCATTGAGCTCCTCTCCTTGACTTCCCCCTATTGCTCTAGGATTGTCTTTGATCAAATGGAGGGCTACCTTCTCTTTCATGAAAGTACTTGTTGAATTAGATGACATGAGGAGTGTGATTAAGTCGGTGATGGTCTTGAGGGCCGTGTTCTCCTCCCATAAGTCCATCTTTGGACTTTCACTTTGACTTGAGCCATCATCACTTAGCTCTTTTTGTTCAAGCTTAGTTCCCCCTTTGAATCCCCATTTCATGAAACCACTTGAGTAGACTTGGTTATGACAACCACATTGCATTTCTTTGGCATTGTTAGTACTCACTTTGAATTTCCACTTTAGAAATTCCCTCGACTCTTTGCTTGCATCAACATTCTCATACCACATGAATACCTTCCTCTTGACATTGGCCAAACACTTCCCACGATCATACTCATCCCTTTGCTTGGCATTGTACCCCATGCTTTCCTCTTGAGTGTTAGGATCATCTTTAGCAAAGTGAATGGTCAATCTCTCACCAACATGCATTTCCTCACTTGTTTCGGCCTCTTCACTCAAAATAACCTCTTTGAACGACTCAAGTATGGAGGGTGGTTTGCATTGCTCTTTGGGGAACTCCTTAGCAAGGACATTAATCTCATCCTTCCCATGACTAACCCCAAGTTCAATTTCTGCTCCCCCATCAATCCCCATTGTTTCGTGTGACATGATCAAGGAGGGTGGGTTAGGGTTCTTCAAAATCGGAGGTAAGGGTGCAAGTTTGATTTTCTTAGCCCCAATCTTGAAAGTATAGGTATTGTCCCTCTCATCATGATGAGCATTTCTTTCCAACTTCCATGGTCTCCCAAGAGGAGATGACAAGCATCCATGGGAATCACATCACACAAAACCTCATCCATGTATTCCCCACCAATGGAGAAAGAAACCAAGCATTGTCTAACCACCATCACACTCATCTCGGCTCCATTTCTTTGGCATTTCATCTTGTAAGGGTTAGGGTGATCTTGTGTAGGTAAGGCTAGTTTTTCAATGAGGGTGCTTGAGGCCATACTAACACAACTTTCCTTATCAACAACCAAATTACAAACCCTTCCCATAATGGTACACCTAGACCTAAAGGCTTCGACTTGGTGATTCTCTTCTTGGTTTAGGGTTAGGGTTTGAGCAAGTATGTCCCTACATAACATTCGGCCAAGGTTAGGGGGTTGTTCTCCTCCTAACCGAGCCATTCTATCCTCTAACTCCCTTTGACCCCTCAAAGTCACAAGATCAAGGCTAGGGTTAGGTTTAAGTCTACCCCTCATTCGACTCATTTTGATTTCAAGCTCTCTTCTAGCTTTCTCCATAGAATCATACATGGTTTCACCAAGAGTAGTATCAAGTGAAACACCAAAATGATGGAACACATCCATTGAAATAATCAAAGAACAAAAATCTGAAAATTTTTGAGTAAAGCAAGGACTTTTGAGTGTGAAAATCAAAACCAACACTAACACAAGTGTAGATCTTCAACCATTTTGTGAAAATTTTGTGAGTATGCTTGTGGATTTTGTGGAAACAAGAAAATTAAAAGAGAAAAACGAAAAAATAAAGATGAAAAAAACAAGAATATAACCGAGTAACAAGAACAACTCGGTCAATACAAAAAATACAAAAAGCAAATCGAAAACAAGGAACAAACCTAAGCTTTGATTACCAATTTGGAGTGAAACTTATGGGGATAAGAATCACTCAAGGGATGAACAAAATCGATCTTGAAATGTTGATAAAAATCTCGGCCCCAATGTTGTTTTTTGTGAAGTATTTTTCTGAAATTTTATGAACAAGGAAAATAAAAAGGATAGTCACTAAATCTACACACTAAGTAATAGATTTAGGTTGTGATTAGTTTAAGCACAAAGCCACTAAACTAATCTCTCACAAATCTCACACACTAAGTAATGAGAAAGGAAGAACACTCAATATGAACCTTAGGGTTTCTTTTTTTCATTCAAACAAATCTGAATTTTACATTGTGAGGAGGCTTGGTTTATATAACCCAAGGCCTTACATCTTGACCCTTAATCAAAGCTAATCTAAGGGCTACAAATAACCCTTGAATTACATCAATTTACTCGGTCCAAAAGGCTCTCAAGAGCTGAAAATTTTGAACATAAAACAACAAATACTTAAAGTAAAAAGCATAAAGTAGTAAAGGTAGATAGCGACATGTGTTGAAAGTGACTTATTGTGGAACACATGTGAAGCTTTCTTTTGATCATTTTTCGGCTGACTTGGGGTCTTCTCCCAATTGATTTTTGCTCCTTGTTGACTTACTTGACTTGTGGTTCGAACCCACTTGAGTGCACTCGAGCGATCACATTCAAAAATAGCGTTTTGTTGACTTTCGGTTGCTCTTTGTCTTGACTTTCCTTGACCTCGTTGACCCACCAAGCTTGACCAAGATATTATTATGTAATTCACTCAAAATAAGCTTGGGTGGACCTTAGGACCGTGGTCTAGCCCATGGTTCGAGCCCAAGGACCTAAACCGTGATTTGGACAAAAACCGTCTTTGCTAGCCTTGACCATTTTTGGTCCAGTGTCCTCCGCACGCTTCGGAGTGACAAAAGTTGAGGATAGAACCAACCTCCGCCTCCGGGATACAACGTCGCACAGTTTGATCTTGACAATGCTTCCAAAGATACGGGTCGTCCCATGTGTAATACCTTGAATCGTGGTGAAGTTTGTCTCTTTGGCTCTTTGAGAAGTGAGAAGGGAACATTCCCGAGGCCAAGTAGTTCACGATGTTGGCATACCATGGGTGGTTGGCGGTTAAGGCAAAGAGTGCTTCATCGGGAAATGACTCTCGAACGGGTTTTTGGCATGGTGTGGCGACTTCATTCTCCACTAGACGACTAAGGTGATCGGCCACAACGTTAGCGCTCCCCTTTTTGTCTCGAATTTCAATGTCAAACTCGCTTAGAAGCAAAATCCATCGAATAAGCCTAGGCTTGGCTTCTTTCTTGGTAAGGAGGTACTTGAGCGCGGCGTGATCGGTGTATAAAATCACCTTAGTACCCAAGAGATAGGAACAAAATTTCTCCAAAGAAAACACCACCGCTAGAAGCTCCTTCTCGGTGGTAGAGTAGTTTCTTTGAGCGTCGTTTAGTGTCATAGACGCGTAAGAAATCACATGAGGCGCTCTACCCTCTCTTTGACCAAGAACCGAACCCAAAGCGTAGTCGCTAGCGTCACACATAATCTCAAAGGGCAAGTTCCAATTCGGTGCTTGGATTATGGGTGCCGAGGTGAGGCTCGCTTTCAAAAAATCAAACGCTCTCTTGCAATCATCAGTGAAATCAAATGGCTCATCTTTTTGAAGAAGCTTGCAAAGGGGAGAAGCGATTTTTGAGAAATCTTTGATAAAGCGCCTATAGAACCCGGCGTGACCTAGAAACGAACGCACTACATGCACATTAGTAGCATAAGGGAGGGATTGAATTGTGTCGACTTTGGCCTTGTCGACTTCAATCCCTCTCTTAGAGACAACATGACCCAAAACGATGCCTTGTTCTACCATGAAATGACATTTTTCGGAATTTAAAACAAGGTTTGACTCAATGCATCGTTTAAGGACAAGCGATAAATGACTCAAACAATCATCAAAAGAGTCTCCATGGACGGTGAAATCGTCCATGAAGACCTCAATAAAGTCCTCCACGTACTCAGAAAAGATGCTTAGCATGCACCGTTGGAAAGTAGCGGGTGCATTACACAACCCGAAAGGCATTCTAGAGTACGCGAAGGTCCCAAAAGGGCAAGTGAAAGTAGTCTTGTCATGGTCTTCGGGTGCAATGGCTATTTGAAAATAGCCGGAATACCCGTCTAGAAAACAATAATACGCCCATCCCGACAATCTTTAAAGCATTTGGTCAATGAAGGGAAGGGGAAAATGATCTTTTCTCGTCACCGAGTTTAGGCGACGGTAATCAATGCAAACTCTCCATCCATTTTGGACCCGCGTAGGGACCATTTCACCCTTGTCGTTCTCCACAATCGTGATTCCCGTCTTTTTGGGCACCACTTGCGTCGGACTCACCCATTTGGAGTCGGAAATGGGGTATATGATTCCCGCTTGAAAGAGTTTAAGAACCTCTTTCTTCACGACTTCCATCATGGGAGGGTTGAGTCGTCTTTGTGGTTGTTTCACCGGTTTAGCATCCCCCTCCAAGTTGATCTTATGCATGCATGTGCTAGGGCTAATCCCCTTAATGTCGGCTATGGTCCACCCTATAGCTAGTCGATTCTCCTTAAGCAAAGAAACGAGACGTACCTCTTGATCTTGAGTAAGCTTACTTGAAATGATAACCGGCAATGTATCTTTCTCACCTAGAAAAGCGTACTTCAAGTGAGGTGGCAAGGGCTTTAAATCGACGGGGGGTGCCTGCACAACTGACGGGAGGAGCTTCTCACTAGACAAAGCTAGTGGAAGAGGATTAGCAAAAAACAAAGTCTCAGGGACAGGGGGTAGGCGCCCCGGGCGCAGGGCAGGGCGCCCCTGGCGCAGGGTAATGCGCCCCTGGCGCAATTTGCCTGGGTCTTTTGTCCGCGGAAATTTTCTCAAGGGGGAGGGATTTCAACTCATCCAACACTTCAACCACATCCAAGGGATACTCATATTCATCATTAACATCACAAATTCCATTGGAGACCACACATTCCAAAGCATCCGAAACATTCAATTCAAAAATATCTTGAGCAAGCGGTTCAATTATATCAATACAACATAAAGAATGAACATCAAGAGGGTGTTTCATACAATCATAAATATTGAATTTGACACAATGACCATCAAACTCCATCGTTAACGACCCACTAGACACATCGATTTTTGTGCTAGCCGTTTTGAGAAACGGTCTACCCAAAAGAATAGGGACCGCTCTAGGGTCGTTTTCCATCTCCAAGACATAGAAATCCGCCGGGAAAACTAGATTATCCACATTCACAAGCACATCCTCCACGACTCCCTTAGGAATAGCATTAGAACGATCCGCTAGTTGTATCACTACACTAGGGTTGACCATGGGTCCTAGATTCAAAGTTTCATACATTGAAAAAGGCATGACATTTATAGAAGCACCCAAGTCAAGCATAGCGTTAGCAACACGTTTTCCACCAATAGTACATGGAATAGTGAACATGCCCGGGTCATTACATTTCGGAGGCATTTTCTTTTGAAAAATGGCCGAAACATGTTCACTCACCCGCACTTTTCTAGTGGCCTTAGCTTTACTTTTACGCTTTACCGTACACAATTCCTTCAAAAATTTAGCATACCTAGGAACACCCTTGAGCAAATCGAACAAAGGGATGTTTACCTCGCATTTACGAAAGGTTTCATAGATATCCTTGTCATCGGTTGTTGGCTGAACACTCGGCCATTCATAAGAGCCAAGCCAAGGGGGTCCAACCTTTCCTCCAAACTATCATCAAATGGTGCCCTTGGAAGCTTAGAGCCGTGAAAGCCAAGGTCGAGCAAAGGTTAAGTCCAGCAACAAGCATGAAATCGAGCCAAGGAGGAAGCAAAAGGATCTCCAAGGATTCGAGGGCAAATCCTTTCCAAGGAGAGGAGATTGGACCAAGAATGTCAAGGCGATCAAGGATGGAGAGGAGTTGGACCATGGGTTGTGACCATGGGCTCAAACCCAAGCCTAGGCCTTGGACCTAGGGGCCACTAAGAGCTAAGTCAAGTTCATTCTATGGTCAATCTAGCCATACTTAGTGGTCAAAGGAAGTCAAGGGAAGGTCAAGTTGGAGAGCAACTAAAAAGTCAAGGAATATGCTATTTTGAATGTGGTCACTTTGGGTGCACCCATGTGAGTTAATCCTCCAATAAAAGGACTCACATGGCTCACAAAAGTTAGCTCAAGGAGGTCCAAGGAGCCGGCTCTAAACAATCCCCCATAACAATCACATTATTTTGAGTTTTAAGTCATTTTCACTCATGTCGTTTTCATTACTTTATGCTTTATTGTTTTAGTTTCAAAATCTGAAAATTGTGGAGCATGGACCGTCCTTCTCAAGCCCAAGGCTCTCTCAAGACCCTTGGATGATCACCTAAATAAAGAAAGGAGAGGATTGAGTCAAGTGTCACCATCAAACTTTATGCTTTTGTAGTTTGTCATTTACCTTGAAATTTTCAGCTCATGTGAGCTCTTTTGAGCCGTTTTTTTGTAATATTCATGGACCTCTATGAGCCCTTAGATCATCTTTGAATTGTAAGGTCAAGATTAGAGCAAGGGTCTTATATAAACCCTCACTCTCACAATGTAATTTTCAGATTTGTTGAATGAGAAAAAACCCTAGAGTTTGAGTGTGTTCTTCATTTTCTCTTAGCTTAGTGCTTGAGTTAGTGAGTGATTAATTAGTGGCTTTGTGCTTGATTAATCAAAACCTAAATCTATTGCTTTGTGCTTAGATTTAGTCTATCCCTTTATGTTTTCCATTTACTTTCTAAAAATCAGAAAATTTATCTCAAAAAACATCACTTTGGCCGAGTAAAACACAAGTATTTCAAGATCGATTTTTGTTGTTCTCTTGAGTGAAATCAAACCCCATAGGTTTCACTCCACATGTGAAGAACAACGAAGTCGAAAGGGATGAAAAACTTACCGACTTGCACAAGGACGTCCTCTAAAACACCCAAGGGGCGTTTTATGGAACAATCCGCCATTTGAAGTGTGATATTCGTAACTTTCAACGCACCCATGTTCAGCTTCTCGCATACCGAATACGGCATGACACTAACACTTGCACCTAAATCACAAAGCGCATTATCAATCGCAACAGTACCAATGGTGCAAGGTATAGAGAACCTACCCGGATCTTTCAATTTATAAGGAGACTTGTTTTGTAAAAGTGCACTGCATTTCGCAGTAAAAGCGACAGTCTCGGCCTCATTGAAAGATCGTTTACGGGTGAGGATGTCTTTAAGGAACTTACCATATGCAAGGATTTGTGTAACTAAATCAGTGAAAGGAACTGTTACCTTAAGATCTTTGACAAACTCCATAAACTTACCGAATTGGTTGTCACGCTTAGACTTTACCATGCGGCTCGGAAATGGCAATCATATTTTGATCGGTGGCTCCTCCGGCTTGTCTTGAGCTCGTCCGTCCCCTTGTCCTTCTCCACGGCTGCCCCACCATCCACGGCCACACCACCATCTGCATCCTTCAGCGTCCCCTTGCCCCTAGTACCTGGAGTAACAGCATTCTCGACATGTAAAACATTAGAAATCAAGTTAGGGTCTACCTCACGTACCACCTTCGCGGGCGGTACATCAACATCGGGCATAGACGGCACGTCGTAGTGAGTACCGCTCCGAAGTGTAATAGCATTGACGGACTCATGAGGCGTCTTTGGTTGAGACCGGAGCGCTCCGGGCGTCCTTGTTTGGCTAGAAGAAGCAAATTGCGCCAATTGAGTATCTATCTTCTTGTTGTGAGCGACTAACGATTGGATGGTGGCATCCTTAGCTTGGGCTTCTTTCTCCATTTTGGCCATCATAGCTTGGTTCTTTTGCATTTGAACCATCATCGCCCTCATCTCGGCCATAGGATCGGCGGCCGGTGGAGTAGCGATCGGTGCTTGAAACGGTCGGCGGTTAAAGGCCGATGGGCATTATATGTAGGATAGTTTTGTGGAGGGTTGTTTTATTGTTGTTGTGGTGGATTCAAGACATTTTGGCTTTTATATGTGTGGATACCTATATCCGTACGTCCCGCAAAAACCCAATGATGTAACAACGGACTTTTACATGCATGCTTTTACGTTAACTTAAACGGTACTAATCATGTCGAATTCAAGTTGAGTCGTTTTAAAATGCGAAATGAGGTCATTAGGTGTCATCACTCCTAATAAATATCTTTTGGTTCACTTAGAGTCTAGTCTGTCTCGAGTCTAGGTCCAAATCGGCATGCGCGCACCCTTTTTACAAATACATAGAACTACTGGCCCTTTACATTAACAAGGCCCAATTCTCCTAAATTCCTAAATTTAGGCACAGTTGCTAAAACCACCTTTTAGCACTAGCAAACACAAAATACGGCTTCACGAGCCTTCCTATTTCAAAATACACTACAAAAATGCACCCATTTTACATTTTCGGGCTTCGGGACCAAAACCGAGCCCAGTGACACTCTTGGCCCGCTTCCCAAGGCCCTGGAGATCATCAAACAACCCTACACCAGCAGATACGTTGTATCTTAGAGCTCAAGCAAGGATATACCGTATATTCCAAAATATAATTTGGAAATATACGGAAAAAGACGACATTGCCCGCCCTCCAAATCGCAAGAGTCCTTGCGGTTAGAGGGGGAAATCGCAATAGCCCTTGCGATTTCCTGGGGCATTCGCAATAGCCCTTGCGATTCCCACTGCCGGTTTTATCCCTTTGATTTCCTAAATCTTCTCGAGCTCTCCACTATATATACAACCCCTCTATGCACGTATCAAACATCAGATTAACACAAGTTTTACACCAGCATAATACACACAAGCCACACGCACACAAATCCTTTGAATTCTTCATTTTCTTGTGTTGAATTCTCCCTCTTTGATGCGAAGCGCTGCCGGTTTCCTAGTTTGAGACAGGTAGGTCTTAATCCTTGCATTGATTAAGGTTTTCTCTTTACTTCTTTAGACTTACAAGGGTCTACATTAGGCTCATCCGACTTTGGTACGCAAGTCTGCTTTGCATAAGGCGGCCATGCACCTCAAATACACACCCTATTCGTAACACCCTTCCAAAGTCGCATAAACAACTGACCCCATTTAAAATAATCCAAATGGACTTTATTTTAAGTTTACATCAAGAAAATCCTCATCTTGAATTTAGTCACTTAACAATGAATTCGACATTAACATAACCGTTTTCGTTAATAAGTTTAAGCATGCTTAACTGAGGGTTTTAAACAATATTTTGCATTTGCATTTGCATCCTTTTTACAACTTAAATCGCACTTATACGTAGCGAATTGCTAAGCTCACATATCATTCTTTGCATTGTTCTCCAGCTTAGTAGAGGCTATCTTTGATAGACGTTTCTAAAAGATCTTTCATAAAACATTATATGAACTATTCTTTAGAAGAGTACCCTCACCCGAATCCGAATCTGGTTTCACAATAGCCTTAGACGGATGGGTGTCGACGTGCCTTGAACTCTAAGACGTGTCTTTAATCTAGGAACACGAAGGCGGGTTCTAAATTTTCCTCATAATTTAGTGGCGACTCCAAAGCAGTTTTAAAAGGTTTTTCAAACTTAATCTTTTTCAACTTTTTGCCCCCTTAGCAAGACGTCGAGTGGTCCCATTAACCCAGTACCTACAGTTGGCGACTCCGCTGGGAAGAGGTTTTAATTTTAAAATTGAAACTATCATTTTCTTTTAAAAATAAAAACGAGACTCGAATACTTGAGAACAATCAGTATATGTGAGCTAAGCATATTCGTTAGAGTCGAATCCAGTGGATTCAAAAGCACAAACCCCCTCGAGCGGTGGTTCCAATACGTTTACTTGTCCATCCGATAAAGCACGTACATGACTAACTTTCCTCTCACCCCTCCATGGCTTGCCATAGCGAATTGGTTTGTCCGCCCCAGGGCTTCTCTCATATCCTACACGTTTTACCGTGTGGGCGAAGGGTTCAAAGCTTCTGCCAAAGCGTACTCAAACTAGTTGGAGGTGTACGAGACTTTACCAAACAACCAAGAGTCATACATACACATGCGAGGCTATACAATAGAGCCTTTTCCAAAATTAATTTGCATTGCATATTTTCGAAAAGTCACTCAAAGTTTTAAAAGATATAAATCAATCTAACAACTAACAATCTAACACTTTTAAAAACAAAATAATCGCGGGTTTTTGAAATAAACATTTTTCAACTTTCCTTTTACAAAACTAGCAAAACCCGAGTTAAGGTTCTAAACCCGAACTCGTGGGATTTTATTCTTTGGGTCTCGCTACTCGAATCCTTTTTAACATCTTCGACTTGATTAAGCTAACCACTTTTGAGTCGAATCCTTTTCACACATCCAACTTTAGCCCACGACAACATACCGTCACTTCAGCTAAGTGGATGCAAAACAAACAAAACTTTTTTACAACGAGGCGAGTTGCGCGCACGCATCCTCGTCTCAAAAACGCTCCTAGCTCAAACATTTTCGAAAACTTCCTTCTTTTTCAAGCTTAAAGGAATTCTTTCAAATGAAATGAGCTAAACGAATGAATAAATAAACGTGTCAAATCGAGTTTGTCGTGTCACTAATGCACTCCATTCGAATGTAGGTTTCAACTGGATACTCTCCGCACCAAAAACCGAGTCATCATCTCCCACAAAAAACGAACCTACACCCGAAAAATGGCCGGAAATGACGATGTTAACGCACTCCGTGAACAAGTCACAAAGTTGACCGATGATGACCTAAACCGCTTACTGAACCACCACAAGACCGAGGTGGACCGAATGGAGCAAAGAATCAAAGATGAGGCGGATAAAAACGCCAAGAAACTCCAAGCTATGGAGGAGCGCTTCTGCACCCCAGGAGGCTACTCCATACACAAGGAAAATGAGAACGTTCCCCAAAACATCAAGACGAGCTACCTAGCAAGCTCGCCCTTAGTGACCTCCCGATCTTCCAAGGTCACGAGAGCCCAATCACTCACATTAGGGCTTTCAAGTCGCAAATAGGCATCAAGGGTGTGGAGCCAAAACATTGGCCATCGCTCTTCCCGCACTCTCTCGTGGCTATACCCAAGACGTGGTTCCACTTGTTAGACCCACAACATCTCTCGTCATTTGAACAAATCACGGTCGAGTTCGACCACCAATATCGAGACAACGATGACACCCAAGTCTCGATCCGCACTCTTGAAGTCCTATCGCAAAAGGACAACGAAGGATTCACCGAGTACCTTACGAGGTAGAAAAAGCTTAGTGCACAAATCCCTAACCGTCCACGCGAGGACGAACATGTGCCTAAATTTGTTAACAACTTGCGACCCGTGTACCAATTCTACATGCGGTATAGCAACATTCAAACATTCAAGCAACTCACCAGGGTCGGCACTCAAATCGAGGACGACCTTCGAACTGGAACCATAGCCAAGTACACCGGCCATACATATCAAGGTAGCTCGTCCAAGTCGACACATGCAACTATGGGCGACGAGAATCGCACCGTTGGCAATCTAGACTCATTTGCCACCTCTACCTCTACTTCCTTCAAGCCAAGGAGGAATTTCGACACTCTATACATGCCTTACACTAAGGCATTCAAGAGATTGGTCGACCAAGATTACTTGCAACCTATTGGGCCTACTAGCGATGGACCAAGAATGGTCAAGGCGAGCAAAGGCGGTTTTTGCCTAAATCACGGTTTGAGTCCTTGGGCTCGAACCATGGGCTAGGCCACGGGCCTAGGGTCCACCCAAGCTTATTTTGAGTGAATTAAACAATAATATCTTGGTCAAGCTTGGTGGGTCAAAGAAGTCAAGGAAAGTCAAGTTGGAGAGCAACCGAAAAGTCAATGAATGTGCTAATTTTGAAGTGTGAACTTTGGGTGCACCCATGTGGGCTCGAACCACAAGCCAATTAGATATTCAAGAACAAAACCAAGTGGGTACAAGGGTCCCAAGTCAGCCGAAATAAATCACAAGGAAGGATCACATGTTGTTCCACAATATGTCCCTTTCTCACATGTCACTATCTTCCTTTATGCTTTATACTTTATGTGTTTGTTTGTTTCTCTTCAAAATTCAGAATTTGTTGGAGCATGGACCATCCTTTCTCAAGCCAAGGCTCCCTCAAAGACCCTTGGATGATCACCTAAAGAGCAAGGCTAGGATTGAGTCTCAAGTCACTATCTAACTTTATGCTTTTGTAGTTGTTTGTTTGTATTTAAATTTTCAGCAAATGTAAGGCCAATAGGGCCGAGATCTTTGTTGCTTTTCAAGGCTCTTTGTAGCCCTTAGATCTTTAGAAAATGTAGGGCTTAGATGATAGCAAGGGTATTATATAAACCCCTTCTTTTACAATGTAATTTTCAGAATTTGTTGAATGAAAAACCCTAGTGTTTAAAACTTGAGTGCTCTCATTTCTCTCATTACTTTGTGTTTGAGATTTATGATAATTAGTTAGTGGCTTAGTGCTTAACTAATTAAAACCCTAAATCTATTACTTTGTGTGTAGATTTAGGTACTATCTTTTATGTTTTCCATTTGTCACATAAAAATCAGAAAAATACTTCACAAAAATTATTACTTTGGCCGAAAATTTCATCATCTTCACAAGTCGATTTAGTTCATCCTTTGAGTGAAACTTAGCCCACTTAGTTTCACTCCAAATTGGTCATCAAAGCCTAGGTTTGTTCTTGTTTTTTTCGATTTGTTTTTGTTGTTGGTTTGATCTTATTTTTTTCGGTTATACTCTTGTTTTTCATCTTTTATTTTCGTTTTTCTCTTTTATTTTTCCTTGTTTATTTCGACAAAACTTCCACAAACATTCTCACAAAATTTTCACAAAATGGTTGAAGATCTACACTTGTGTTAGTGTTGATTTCGGTTCTTACACTCAAAGGTCCTTGCTTTACTCAAAATTTTTCAGATTTTGTTTCTTTGATTATATCAATGGGTGTGTTTCTTCCTTTTGATGTTTCTTGTGGTACTACTCTTGGTGAGACCATGTATGATTCTATGGAGAAAGCTAGAAGAGAGCTTGAAATCAAAATGAGTCGAATGAGGGGTAGACCTAACCCTAACCCTAAGCGTGTGAATTTGAGGGTTGTGTACAACCAACCTCAACCCTTGAAGGAAGTCCAAAATCAGCAAACCTTTAAGTCGAAATGTACCATTATGGGAAGGGTTTGTAATTTGGTTATTGATGGAGGAAGTTGTGTTAATGTTGCTTCAAATACCCTCATCGATAAACTTGCCTTACCCACACAAAAACATCCAAACCCTTACGAATTGAGATGGTTGAACAAAGGAGCCGAGATTTTGGTGGATAGACGATGTTTGGTTTCTTTTTCTATGGGGAGAGAATACATGGATGAAGTTTGGTGTGATGTGATTCCCATGGATGCTTGCCACCTTTTACTAGGGAGACCTTGGGAATTTGATCGAAATGCGACTCATGAGGGAAGAGACAACACTTACACTTTCATGTTTGGAGACAAGCGGATCAAGCTCACACCCTTACCTCCAAATATGGGTGGCCGAGCTACTCATGCTATGACCAAGCCTCTTGAGGGAGTCCTATTGATTGGAGAGCATGAAATGAAACAAGTGCAAACTGAAATGGTGGTGGAAGGGCCGTGTGATATGATACTCGAGGACATACCAACACCCTTACCTTCTCCCTTGAAGTATTCCACCCCACCCCTCATGGTTGAGCCAAGCAAAGATGTTGTATTAAGTGGCGGACTAGAAATGAAGCATGAGTATAGTGATGAGAAGGTTGAATGTGTTCTTCTTCTCAAAGACATCCCTAATGATCAAGATGAACTTGGAATAGAATGTCTACCTATGCTCAAGGAAGGGGATGAATGTGAGAAGAGAAGTTTACCTAAGTTCATGGAAAGGAGATTCATGTGGAACGGGAATGTTGTTGCAAGCAAAGAGTCGAGGGAATTTCTAAAATGGAAATTCAAAATGAATACTAACAACAACAAAGAGGATGTGTGGAAGGGGGGCACGGCCCTCAAGACCATACATGAATTGGTTATACTTCTTAGGTCGTCTAATTCAACAAGTGCCCTCATGATCGAGAATGTAGCCCTCCATGTGATCAAAGACAATCCGAGAGCAATAAGGGGAAGCCAAGGAGAGGAGCTTCATAAAGTCAAAACTGAAAATTTGGGAAACTCGATCAAGTGCAAAGAAAGCGAATCATTTGGAGATGCAAAGGTTGATGTTTTGCAAAGTTCAAGTGAGTTCTTGAGATGGGAGTTCAAAGTGGGAACTAACAATACCAAAAAAATGCTATGTGGTTATCATAACCAAGTCTACTCAAGTGGTTTCATGAAATGGGGATTCAAAGGAGGAACTAAGCTCGAACAAAAGAGCTAAGTGATGATCTCCCACAATGCTCTCCTAGGGCAATACGAAGGAACAAAGGAGAGGAGCACAAATTTGAAGGGACCACCGTGCTTATGTTGAAAAATCCGAACCATTACGAGGATGAGTCAAATGGGAGTGCAAGGAATGATGGCTTGGAAAGGCCAAGAAGAACCACGAAGTGGAGGATCATGGAAAGGAATGACCGTAGCAAGGGGTGGCGTCATGGTGATCCTAAGCAAGCTTCAATTGAGTTTGGGCATGAAGAGCTTGCGGATGAGCTAGGAAATGAATGTAGATTCAAGGAAGCCATGGTAAGAGAAGAGAGTGGGGTCATTTGCACGAGCCAAACAAGGAACAATTATTCTCTCGATCAATCTCTAGGCCTATGGTGTTCTTGGGCATCAACAATCATGAAGTCCAATTCTTGTCAAGAAGCAAAAGGGATATCCATCAATCTCATCAATGATCAAAGTTCAAACCGAGCAAGAGGAAGAGAGATTGAGGATTTGAGGGCAAATCCTTTTCAAGGAGAGGAGATTGGACCAAGAATGGTCAAGGCGAGCAAAGGCGGTTTTTGCCTAAATCACGGTTTGAGTCCTTGGGCTCGAACCATGGGCTAGGCCACGGTCCTAGGGTCCACCCAAGCTTATTCTGAGTGAATTAAACAATAATATCTTGGTCAAGCTTGGTGGGTCAAAGAAGTCAAGGAAAGTCAAGTTGGAGAGCAACCGAAAAGTCAATGAATGTGCTAATTTTGAAGTGTGAACTTTGGGTGCACCCATGTGGGCTCGAACCACAAGCCAATTAGATATTCAAGAACAAAACCAAGTGGGTACAAGGGTCCCAAGTCAGCCGAAATAAATCACAAGGAAGGATCACATGTTGTTCCACAATATGTCCCTTTCTCACATGTCACTATCTTCCTTTATGCTTTATACTTTATGTGTTTGTTTGTTTCTCTTCAAAATTCAGATTTTGTTGGAGCATGGACCATCCTTTCTCAAGCCAAGGCTCCCTCAAAGACCCTTGGATGATCACCTAAAGAGCAAGGCTAGGATTGAGTCTCAAGTCACTATCTAACTTTATGCTTTTGTAGTTGTTTGTTTGTATTTAAATTTTCAGCAAATGTAAGGCCAATAGGGCCGAGATCTTTGTTGCTTTTCAAGGCTCTTTGTAGCCCTTAGATCTTTAGAAAATGTAGGGCTTAGATGATAGCAAGGGTATTATATAAACCCCTTCTTTTACAATGTAATTTTCAGAATTTGTTGAATGAAAAACCCTAGTGTTTAAAACTTGAGTGCTCTCATTTCTCTCATTACTTTGTGTTTGAGATTTATGATAATTAGTTAGTGGCTTAGTGCTTAACTAATTAAAACCCTAAATCTATTACTTTGTGTGTAGATTTAGGTACTATCTTTTATGTTTTCCATTTGTCACATAAAAATCAGAAAAATACTTCACAAAAATTATTACTTTGGCCGAAAATTTCATCATCTTCACAAGTCGATTTTAGTTCATCCTTTGAGTGAAACTTAGCCCACTTAGTTTCACTCCAAGCGAGCCGCCCGAGGACAAAAAGCCTAAGTCGTGGGACCCTAACGCCTTCTGTGCATAGCACCGAGGCAAAGGGCACGATACTGAAAACTGCTTCAAGCTGAAGCATGCTATCCAAGATCTCATTGATCAAGAAAAGCTCGATAAGCCAACCGCCAATGGTAAGTCGTCCAATAAAGACAATCCCTTGGCTAATCACGCAATCTTTGTGGGCACCATCCCCGTCATTGATTGCGCATGGTCATTACACCCGCCGACGACCAAATCAACGTTATCTCTCTTGACCGTCCAATCATGGAGAGTAACTTTCAAAACGATGGCGAAAGCTTTACCGAGTTCCTCGCTAGATGGAAGAATCTGAATGTACACCTCGTAAGTCTCGTGCACGAAGATGAGCTCGTACATGATCTCATTGAAGATTTACACCCAGTATACCAAACCCATGTTCGGTATGCTAACATACGCAACTTTCAACACCTCGTCAATATTGCCACCCAAATTGAAGACGACTTAAACGCGTTCAACAACAAACAAGTCAATGGCGTGCGGTACTCTAGTAGCGAGAGTGAGGGTGAATGGACACCACCTAACAAGGTCGTCGCTCAAATCAACAACACAAGCGACTCTTCTTCTACCCCTTCTAAAAACAACAAGAAGGGCAAATACAAGAACAAGAGAGGAAGGAAAAAGGGCAACAAGCCCCAGAATAAAAGCGACAAGGTCGAACCGGAAACCAAGGACGAGGTTTCACACCTCACTCGCTCTGGACGACCTTACCAAAACATCTTCACGGATGCTCATGCAAAGGAGGCCACCGCGCCGACAAGGGCAAAGCCGTGGTCCAAGAAGTGGAGTGAAACTTAGTGGATCAAGTTTCACTCAAAGGATGAACAAAATCAAACCTTGAAACCCTCTTGAATATACTCGGCCAAATGACTTTTTTTGTGATAAATTTTTCTGAAATTTTGTAAACAAGGAAAACAAAAAGGATAGTCACTAAATCTACACACAAAGTAATAGATTTAGGTTTTGATTAGTTTAAGCACAAAGCCACTAAACTAATCTTTCACTAACTCACACACAAAGTAATGAGAAAATGAGGAACACAATATAAACTCTAGGGTTTCTTTTTCATTAGCCAAATCTGAAAATTGTGAGGTGAGGATGTGGGTTTATATATTACCCTCATTCTAATCCTACCCACACATTACAAGTTGATCCAAGGGCCATAAAGGTCCCTCAAATCAGCCGAAATAGTTGGTCCTAGTGACCTTACAAATTTGAAATTGATAACAAACAAAAACTTAAAGTAGACAATGACATTTGAACACATCCTATCCATGCACTTTAGGAAGCATCCAAGGGTCAAGATTTGACCTTGGTTGGCATGTGGGACGGTCCAAGTGACCAATAATCAAGGGATTATATTGTCTCTTACATTAAAGCATAAAGTAAAAGTAATGAAAACGACATGTATGAAAATGACATGAGATATAAAAACAATGTGATGATCCTTGGTGACTTGATTTGAACCGGCCCCTTGACCTCCATGAGCTAGCTTGATGAACCATGTGAGCCCATTTTATTGGAGGGTTGACTCACATGGGTGTACCATAGTTGACCACATTTCAAAAATAGCATGATCTCGACTTTTTTGTTGCTCTCCATCCTTGACTTCTCCTTGACTTAGCTTGATCACTAGGGTTGGCTCGATTTGACCATAGAATTGACTTTACTTATCCCTAGTGATGCCTTGACCCTTGGTCTAGGCTTGGGTTTGAGCTCATGGGTCCAACCCACGGCCCCCCTCGGCTTCACCCTTGGTTTCCTTGACCAATTTTGGTCCAATCTCCTCTCCTTGGAAAGGACTTGTCCTCAAGTCCTTGGAGATCCTCTTGCTTCCTCCCTTGCTCGATTTCAAGCTAGAATCTCGGCTCAACCTTTGCTCGATCTTGGCTTTCACGGTTTTAGTCTTCCATGGGCACCACTTAGCTAGAGTTTGTAGAAGTGGTTGGACCCCTTTGCCTTGGCTCGAAGAATTGATCACATTTTCATCCTTGGTCACGGTTTGCTTGACCACGCATTCTTCCTCGAGCATTTCTTTGAGCCCTCGACTCATAACCATGCCATCCATCCACTCTTGCTCATGTTCGAGCCCATCAATGATTCTCCACCTTAAAGACCCGCTTGATCTTTCCTTACCATCGATTTTTGTTCTTTCATTGACCACATTCTCAACGTAGTCGGTTGTTTCCTTGTTGATTGATGCCTCACCTTCATGAGGCTCCTCTCCTAGAGTCCTCCTTGTCATGCTAGTGCTTCCCTCACATTCCAAGCTCACCTTTTCCCCTTGCTCTTCCCTACTCGGCTCAAGGCCCTTCAATTTCTCAAGCTCATGCAATTTCGGCCTTAACTTCATCTCCTTGCTAGGTTTCGACTCAAGGAAGGATTCAAATAGGCACGCATTGGATTTACAACCCATCATTGGTGGTAGGGGAGCTAAGACAATGAGCTTTTCACCATACTTGAATGAGTAGGTGTTGTCTCTTCCATGATGGGAAGAATTCTTTTCAAATTCCCAAGGTCTACCAAGCAACACATGGCAAGCATCCATGTCCAACACTTCACACACAACTTCATCCTTATAGTCTTGACCAATTGAGAACGAGACTTGGCATTGTTTGTCAACTTTGACCTCGGCTCCTTGATTGAGCCATCTTAGCTTGTATGGGTGAGGATGCTTCAAAGTAGGCAAGGCAAGCTTATCAATGAGGGTCTTGGAAGCAACATTAACACAACTTCCCCCATCGATAATCAAGTTACACACTCTCCCCATGATGGTACATTTGGACCGAAATATTTGGTGCCTTTGGTCCATATTCTCGTTTGATTCTTGGGTGTGCATCACTCGCCAAGTGACCAAGCTCAATCCCGAGTCCGGGGGAACAATGGTCTCGGCCATCTTCACTTCCTCAACTCCCTCTTTTTTTTCCTCCTCACAAACTAACACCTCATCATCTCCCCAATGCACAACCTCACTTGTATTCAAGGTCCTCTTGCTAGGGCATTCCTTAGCAAAGTGACCATAGCCTTGACATTGGTAGCATTTTTTGAGGGGAATCGTTCTCTTGGGGTGGAGTGAAACTTAGTGGATCAAGTTTCACTCAAAGGATGAACAAAATCAAACCTTGAAACCCTCTTGAATATACTCGGCCAAATGACTTTTTTTGTGATAAATTTTTCTGAAATTTTGTAAACAAGGAAAACAAAAAGGATAGTCACTAAATCTACACACAAAGTAATAGATTTAGGTTTTGATTAGTTTAAGCACAAAGCCACTAAACTAATCTTTCACTAACTCACACACAAAGTAATGAGAAAATGAGGAACACAATATAAACTCTAGGGTTTCTTTTTCATTAGCCAAATCTGAAAAATACATTGTAAGGGCGTGGGTTTATATAATACCCAAGCTCTCATCTAAGCCCTTCATTACAATGTTGATCTAATGGTCCTAAGAAGGCCTTCAAGTCAGCCGAAATATTGGTCCTATTGACCTTACAAAATCTGAAAATAAACAACAACCAAAAGCATAAAGGTAGAAAGTGACATCTAGGTCCATCTACACCTTGTGTTTAGGTTATCATCCAAGGGTTAGGATTAGCACCTTGGAGAGCAAGGAGTGATGGTACAAGGACTTACAAATCTGATCACAAACTAAAAGAAAACAAGACAATAAAGTGAACAAGGACATAAAGCAAACTAAGGACCACAATTGACAATGACATGAACAAAAGTTGAGCTCTTTGTTTGAATTAGAATTCAGCTGATCTCTTGGTCTTCTCTTGTGTATCCCACGTCCCATGTGAGTCCATGGCTCATTAGGAGACTCCCAAATGGTCCCCAAAGTGAGCTCACCCAAGGAGAATGATGTAGGTTAAGTTCATGGCTCATTACTCCAAAACCGAGTTCCTTGAGACTGAAGTGACTTGTAGGCTTCACCATTTCTCGCTCACGTTGAATTAGAAGGCCCATGATATGTCATTGGAAAGGTAATTGAGCTAGCTTTCCAATTCAAAAAGAATCATCCAAATATATGGCCTAGAACTCAAGATATGCAACTTTGAGTACGGACATGTCGAATTTGCCTATGGACTGAAGTTTCACAATCTGACCCCTGACTTGTAGAGGCCATAACTCTCAGCTCCCTTTGAACCAGATAGCCAACCATATGTCCAATGAAATCTCTTTGAGCTAGCTTTCATATGCAATTGGTTTCACCTCAATTGGATGAGTAGATTGGGAGTTATGTTACAATCTCTACCGACATGTCAAGATAAGCTTCTTGGTTCATGGCCTAGATTGTTGCTTTCCATGTGTGGGCTGATTTCCTTCGTTCCTCCTTGTACATTTCACTTGGTTTGATCCTAATGATCACAAATTAAGCCATGGCTCGAGCCATAGGACCCAAGTTAGCCCAAGCCTCAAAATGAGCAAAAAATGAGCTTATCCATTTTGGTGCAATCTCCTCTTCTTCAAAAAAGTTTGTCCTCAAACTTTGGGGTTCTTAACATTTGACTAAGCTCCTCATTTTGAATTTCCATTTCAAGAATCCTCTTGACCTCTTGCTTGTGCCAAGCTTCCCATTCCACATGAGCTTCTTCTTCTTGGCCTTAGGTGAACATCTCATAAGATCAAGCTCAACCTTTCCCTTGAGATTATTCCCCATGCTCTCCTCTTGAATGTTTGGATCACCATTAGCTAATTCAATGTGTACACTCTCACCAACATTCATTCCTTGACTTGTTTCTTCCTCCTTCCATTCAACCTTAAAGATAAAGGTACTATCCTTCCCATCATGGACCAAAACGTCTTCATGCTTCCATGGTTCACAAGGCTTATCAAAGATGGGATGACAAGCACCCATTACAAACAAATCATCCAAAACCTCATCATCATGGCTCTTCAACTCGGCTTCTTTGTGTAACCTTCTTATCTTGCGAGGATTAGGATGCTCTTGTGAAAGTAAGTGGAGTGAAACTAGGAGGATCAAGTTTCACTCAAGAGATGAACAAAATCGATCTTGAAATGATGTTGAAAATCTCGGCCAAGACACTCTTTTTTGTAATGAATTTTTCTGAAATTTTGAGAACAAGGAAAATGAAAGGGATAGTAACTAAATCTACTCACTAAGTAATAGATTTAGGTTGTGATTAATTAAGCACAAAGCCACTAATTAATCTCTCACAAATCTCAAACACAAAGTAAAGAGATAAATGAAGAACACTCAATTTTGAAACTTAGGGTTTCTTTTTCATTCAAAGCAAATCTGAAAATTTGGAGGTGAGAATGAGGGTTTATATATTCCCTCATTCTAATCTTGTCCATCCATTACAAGGAGATCTAAGGGCTACAATAAACCCTCAAAATACATGATATACTCGGTCCAAAACAAGCTCACATGAGCTGAAAATTTTGATCAATAAACAACAAATACTTAAAGTAAAAAGCATAAAGTAATAAAGGTAGATAGTGACATGTGTTGATAGTGACTTATTGAGGAACACATGTGAGGACTTCTTGAGCTCAATTCTCGGTGACTTGGGGCTTCTTCCCTTGACTTTGACTTTTGTTGACTTAGTTGACTTGTGGTTGACTCTTGGACCTAAGGTTGGAAGCGGGCCCTAGGTCAATGGATCGTGAACTTTCAACTCCCGTTGCAATCTCCCCGGGTTGAAAAGGATTTGCCCTCAAATCCTCGACTTCCTCCTCCTCCAAGTCTTCATGGTACGGGCTAAGGTCTCCCACGTTGAACGTGCCATGGACTCCATACTCTCCCGGTAGATCAACTTTGTAAGCGTTAGGTCCAATTTTCTCGAGTATCTCGAAGGGTCCCTGGGCCCTACGCATGGGTTTGTTCTTTCTTTTATCCGGAACCCTGTCCTTCCTCAAGTGTAACCATACCAAGTCTCCCGGCTCGAACTCTTTTGAAATCTTTCGGCCCTTTGCTCTAGCCTTGTAAGTCTCATTCGCTTTCTCGATTTGCTTCTTGACTTGGTTGTGGATACTCATCATGAACTCAACTCGCTTCTTGGCATCGTAACTCATCTCCTTGCTCTTGGCGGGGCTAGGTCCGTGGGCATGATGGGATTGGTCCCATAGACCACCTCAAATGGTGAACTCCCGTGCTAGAAGAAGGGGCACGGTTGAAGGCAAATTCGGCGTGGGCGAGTTTGAGATCCCAATCTTTCAAGGACCTAGAAACGATGCTCAAGGATCCTCCCCAAGGTTTTATTAGTGACCTCGGTTTGGCCATCCGCTTTGAGGATGATGGCTTGTGCTAAACAAGAGCCTCGTTTTTAGCAACTTCCATAAGGTCTTCCAAAAGTGGCTCATGAACTTGGTGTCTCGATCGGATACAATGGTTTTAGGGACTCCATGCAATTTAACCACCTCCTTGAAATACAACTCGGCTACACTCATAGCATCCTCGGTTTTCTTGCACGCAATGAAATGAGCCATCTTGCTAAATCGGTCTACCACAACCATGATGGAATCCTTACCTCGTTGAGTTCTAGGCAAGGCGACGATGAAATCCATGCTAACATCCTCCCATGGCCGATTTGGAACGGGCAAAGGAGTGTAGGGACCCGTTTGAAAGAAGGACTTGGATTGTTGGCACGAAGCACATCTCTTGATCACATCTTGGACATCTCCAAGCATCTTGGGCCAATGGAATTGGTCTTGGAGGATGTCATAAGTCTTTTGAATTCCGAAATGCTCGGCTAACCCTTTAGAATGAACTTCCCTCACGAGGAGATTTCGATAAGGGCCCTTAGGTATGCATAGCCGATTGCCAAGGAACAAGAACCCCTCTTGAAGTGTGTACTTGCTTCCCACTTTGCCTTGCCCTTCACGTATGGAATTCCACTCATCTTTGAAGTCGGGATCCTCCACATAGAGCTCTTTCATGAATTCAAAACCCAACACTCTTTGCTCCATGTAGCTTAGCATGGTGTGCCTTCGAGACAAAGCATCGGCCACCACGTTATTCTTCCCTCAATGAACTTACTCGAGAAGGAGAATGATTGAAGAAACTCGACCCATTTGGCATGCCTATGATTCAACTTGTGTTGTCCATTGATGTATTTGAGAGCCTCATGATCGGAATGAAGAACAAATGGCTTGGGCTTGAGGTAATGGCTCCAATGAGCGAGAGCCCGAACGATGGCATAGAATTCTTTGTCGTAAGTGGAATAATTGAGCTTGGCACCATTCAACTTCTCACTAAAGTAAGCAATTGGCTTGTGTTCTTGTAATAGAACGGCCCCAATTCCAACTCCACTAGCATCACATTCGACCTCAAAAAGCTTATTGAAATCCGGTGGTGTAAGAATAGGTGAATCACACAACAACTTCTTGATTTTGTTGAAGGAAATCTCGAGCCCCTCATTCCACTTGAACTCTCCTTTCTTCATACACTCGGTGATGGGTGCCATGACGGTGCTAAAATCCTTGATAAATCGTCGATAAAAAGAAGCCAAGCCATGAAAACTCCTCACCTCGGTTATGTTCTTCGGAATTGGCCATGATTTGATAGCCTCCACTTTCTCTTGATCAACTAGAATACCACGGCTTGATATAATATAGCCCAAGAATTGGACTTCGCTTTGCATGAAGGAACACTTCTCTAACTTGCCATACAACTTGTGATCTCTAAGTGTCTCAAACAACACTCGCAAATGATGTAGGTGAGCCTCCTTGGAAGGGCTATACACTAAGATATCGTCAAAGTAAACCACAATGAATCTCCCCAAGTAAGGTCTCAAAACCTCGGTCATTAATCTCATGAAGGTGCTAGGAGCATTGGATAGTCCAAAAGGCATGACTAACCATTCATATAACCCATGCTTCGTTTTAAAAGCCGTCTTCCATTCATCACCCTCTTTGATTCTCACTTGATGGTAACCTTGTCGTAGATCAATCTTGGAAAACAATCGAGCTCCACTAAGCTCATCAAGAATGTCATCAAGTCTAGGTATAGGAAACCTATACTTGACCAGTAATATTATTAATAGCACGACTATCCGTACACATTCTCCAAGTTCCATCCTTCTTAGGTACCAAGAGTGTAGGTACGGCACAAGGACTAAGAGATTCTCTTACAAACCCCTTTTCCATGAGTTCCCCAATTTGTTGTTGAAGTTCTTGTGTAGCCTTAGGATCACTTCGATATGCGGCCTTATTAGGTAGTGTAGCTCCCGGAACAAGATCAATTTGATGCTCAATGCCCCTAATAGGGGGTAGGCCGTGAGGTAGCTCTAGGGGAAACACATCCTTGTAGACTTCTAAGAGCTCTTGAACTTCACATGGAATCGGTTTTTCACTTTCCTTAGGAGTTTCTTTGGCGATGAGGGCATAAACAACCATCCCCTTGCTAAGCTCGTGTTTCATCTCTTGCTCTCCAACCAATAAGACTCCCTCAAGTGGCTTGGCTAGGGTAGGAGTGGCTCGGCCACCCAAGTTTGGAGGCAAGGGTGTAAGCTTGATCCTCTTGTCTCTAAACTCGAAAGTGTAAGTGTTGTCTCTTCCCTCATGAGTCGCATTTCGATCAAATTCCCAAGGTCTCCCCAATAAAAGGTGACAAGCATCCATAGGAATCACATCACACCACACTTCATCCACATAGTCTCTTCCCATCGAAAAAGAAACCAAACATCGTTTATCAACCAAAATTTCGGCCTCCCTATTCAACCATCTCAACTTGTAAGGGTTTGGGTGTTTTTGAGTGGGTAAGGCAAGCTTATCGATGAGGGTTTTTGAAGCCACATTAACACAACTCCCTCCATCAATAATTAGGTTACAAACCCTCTTCTCAATGGTACATTTAGACCTAAAAATCTGATTTTTTTGACTTTCATCCAAGGAATGGGGTTGGGTATGCATAACCCTCCAAGTTACAAGACCAAGTTTTGACCCAAATCCTCCATTAACTCGGCTCAACTTAGACTCAATTTCCCTTCTCAATTTCTCCATAGAATCATACATAGTTCCCTCAAGAGTAGTATCACAAGAAAGAGGTATACTCATTGAGAAATCAAACACAAAAAATCTGAAAATTTCGAATACCTTGATGTACTCCCTTTGGACCGTATGAAATTAGCACAAAGGTGGGATCTTGTGCTCTTCAAACCTAAGCTTTGATACCAATTTGGAGTGAAACTAGGAGGATCAAGTTTCACTCAAGAGATGAACAAAATCGATCTTGAAATGATGTTGAAAATCTCGGCCAAGACACTCTTTTTTGTAATGAATTTTTCTGAAATTTTGAGAACAAGGAAAATGAAAGGGATAGTAACTAAATCTACTCACTAAGTAATAGATTTAGGTTGTGATTAATTAAGCACAAAGCCACTAATTAATCTCTCACAAATCTCAAACACAAAGTAAAGAGATAAATGAAGAACACTCAATTTTGAAACTTAGGGTTTCTTTTTCATTCAAAGCAAATCTGAAAATTTGGAGGTGAGAATGAGGGTTTATATATTCCCTCATTCTAATCTTGTCCATCCATTACAAGGAGATCTAAGGGCTACAATAAACCCTCAAAATACATGATATACTCGGTCCAAAACAAGCTCACATGAGCTGAAAATTTTGATCAATAAACAACAAATACTTAAAGTAAAAAGCATAAAGTAATAAAGGTAGATAGTGACATGTGTTGATAGTGACTTATTGAGGAACACATGTGAGGACTTCTTGAGCTCAATTCTCGGCTGACTTGGGGGCTTCTTCCCTTGACTTTGACTTTTGTTGACTTAGTTGACTTGTGGTTGACTCTTGGACCTAAGGTTGGAAGCGGGCCCTAGGTCAATGGATCGTGAACTTTCAACTCCCGTTGCAGTAAGGCTAACTCCTCATTTTGAGTGTTAGGAGCCACCTTGATAGAGTTTCCTCCATCCATGACCAAATCATATGGCCTCACCTCCATCTCGGTTTCATGTTGATCTTGCTTCACATCCTCTTCATCCTTATTAGCAAGGACCTCACTCCTTTCATCCTCACAATCAAGGATGTCACTCATCCCCCTATGAACAATCTCACACGAGTTCAAGGTCTCCTTTGTGGGACATTCTTTGGCATTGTGACCATATCCTTGACATTGACAACATTTTTTGAGGGTGATGGTTTTTTTGTGGCTAGGGTCAATCGCCTCCCTTTGGTCTAGGGTTAGTGGTTTAGGAGAAGTGGTTGGCTCAACAACTTTGACTCTCTTTGGTGGCTCATAGGGTTGTGTTTTAGTAGGAGGGTCAAGTAAAACGGTCAACCCTTTACCCATACCAAAATTTTCAGCCCTTCCCTTCATCTTAGCCAACTTGTCTTCTAGCTTCTTTCTAGCCCTCTCCATAGACTCGAAAATGGTCTCAACACAAGGGGTTTCACATGAAGTACCATAAGAAAATGATGGAGAACCAAATCGGAAAGATAGATCCATTATAACTCAAAAACAAAAACTGATTTTGAGATAAAGTTTATACCTTTGCTTGAACCGAAACAAAAACTAACACAAGGGTGGATCTTGTGCTC
Source organism: Dianthus caryophyllus (assembly GCA_023091065.1). Taxonomy (NCBI): domain Eukaryota; kingdom Viridiplantae; phylum Streptophyta; class Magnoliopsida; order Caryophyllales; family Caryophyllaceae; genus Dianthus; species Dianthus caryophyllus. The sequence goes on from CM041520.1 coordinate 22,197,776, forward strand.
TTGAACCTAGGCTTTGATAACCAATTTGGAGTGAAACTTAGTGGATCAAGTTTCACTCAAAGGATGAACAAAATCAAACCTTGAAACCCTCTTGAATATACTCGGCCAAATGACTTTTTTTGTGATAAATTTTTCTGAAATTTTGTAAACAAGGAAAACAAAAAGGATAGTCACTAAATCTACACACAAAGTAATAGATTTAGGTTTTGATTAGTTTAAGCACAAAGCCACTAAACTAATCTTTCACTAACTCACACACAAAGTAATGAGAAAATGAGGAACACAATATAAACTCTAGGGTTTCTTTTTCATTAGCCAAATCTGAAAAATACATTGTAAGGGGGTGGGTTTATATAATACCCAAGCTCTCATCTAAGCCCTTCATTACAATGTTGATCTAATGGTCCTAAGAAGGCCTTCAAGTCAGCCGAAATATTGGTCCTATTGACCTTACAAAATCTGAAAATAAACAACAACCAAAAGCATAAAGGTAGAAAGTGACATCTAGGTCCATCTACACCTTGTGTTTAGGTTATCATCCAAGGGTTAGGATTAGCACCTTGGAGAGCAAGGAGTGATGGTACAAGGACTTACAAATCTGATCACAAACTAAAAGAAAACAAGACAATAAAGTGAACAAGGACATAAAGCAAACTGGGCGACCACAATTGACAATGATAGCGTTAACAAAAGTTGAGCTCTTTGTTTGAATTAGAATTCAGCTGATCTCTTGGTCTTCTCTTGTGTATCCCACGTCCCATGTGAGTCCATGGCTCATTAGGAGACTCCCAAATGGTCCCCAAAGTGAGCTCACCCAAGGAGAATGATGTAGGTTAAGTTCATGGCTCATTACTCCAAAACCGAGTTCCTTGAGACTGAAGTGACTTGTAGGCTTCACCATTTCTCGCTCACGTTGAATTAGAAGGCCCATGATATGTCATTGGAAAGGTAATTGAGCTAGCTTTCCAATTCAAAAAGAATCATCCAAATATATGGCCTAGAACTCAAGATATGCAACTTTGAGTACGGACATGTCGAATTTGCCTATGGACTGAAGTTTCACAATCTGACCCCTGACTTGTAGAGGCCATAACTCTCAGCTCCCTTTGAACCAGATAGCCAACCATATGTCCAATGAAATCTCTTTGAGCTAGCTTTCATATGCAATTGGTTTCACCTCAATTGGATGAGTAGATTGGGAGTTATGTTACAATCTCTACCGACATGTCAAGATAAGCTTCTTGGTTCATGGCCTAGATTGTTGCTTTCCATGTGTGGGCTGATTTCCTTCGTTCCTCCTTGTACATTTCACTTGGTTTGATCCTAATGATCACAAATTAAGCCATGGCTCGAGCCATAGGACCCAAGTTAGCCCAAGCCTCAAAATGAGCAAAAAATGAGCTTATCCATTTTGGTGCATGGGGCCATAGTCAATTCCCTTTCCTTTATCAACACTTGAGGGCTTGTTAGTAGGGCAAGGCTCGGAAATCTTGATCCCTCCTTGGCTCGACATGGGGTTGGTTTTGGGGGTGCTCTTAGCCGACTCTCCTCTCCCCTTCTCTAGCTTCTCCACACGTGTGGCCATGGTAACGGCCTCATCGAATGACCACAAGTTTTGCATTTTGACTCGATTTGCTATCCTAGGGTTTAGGCCCTCAACAAACCTTGCAATTTTTTGTTCGGGTTTCTCATTCATCTCACATTGTAGGGTGAGTTGCTCAAAGTCCCTAAGATAGGTTTCAATGGGGTGTGACTCTTGTTTTAGTTGAGCTAGCTTGAGGAACATGTCTTGAGTGTAGTCTTTGGGAACAAACTTGTCTTTGAGTTTCTTTTTGAGTTTGAGCCATGACTTGATGGGTTCCTTACCCTCTCGGTTTCTTTGGTTCTTAAGGTTCTCATACCAAAGGGAAGCATATCCCTTAAACTTCATGATGGCTACCTTGAAACACTTCCTATCGGAGTACTCCTTGAATTCAAAAATTCTCTCAACCGATCTAAGCCAATCTAGGAGATCCTCGGGGTTCAAGCTACCATAAAAATTGGGTATGTCCACCTTAATGTCTCGGTCATGGTCTCTAGGGTCGGCCTCAAGTGACTCTTCCGAATCCGAAAATTGATCTTCCATGTGAGGAGGAGGGTGTCCTCTCCCACGGCCCCCATACCCCATCCCACGGCCTCTTCCCCTTCCCCCTTCACCCCTTCTTGGTTCATTCATGTTTTGTTCCAAGAGTGTGTTAATAGCATTCATCATCAAAGTGCAATTACCGGTGAGTTGAGTCAATTTCTCTTCTAACTCGGAAAGTCTTTTACCCTCTCCTCTATTCTCTTCCATTTTGTGAAAATTTTGTGGAAATTGAACAAGGAAAACAAAGAAAGAAAAACGAAAAATTTGAAGAGGGAAACAAAGGGTAAACCGAGAAACACAAGAGCAAATCGAAAATGAGGAACAACCCCAAAATTTCGGCTAAGCAAGGGGCTTTGTGTTTCAAACCCAACCAACACTAATACAAGTGTAAACCTTTAATCATTTTGTAAGATTTTGTGGAAAATAAAACAAGGAAAAAAAACAAGGAAAGAAATCGAAAATTTGAAGAGGAAAAATAGGAGTAACTCGAGACACACACAAACAAGATCGAAAACAAAAACAAACCTTGGCTTTGATGACCAATTTGGAGTGAAACTTAGTGGATCAAGTTTCACTCAAAGGATGAACAAAATCAAACCTTGAAACCCTCTTGAATATACTCGGCCAAATGACTTTTTTTGTGATAAATTTTTCTGAAATTTTGTAAACAAGGAAAACAAAAAGGATAGTCACTAAATCTACACACAAAGTAATAGATTTAGGTTTTGATTAGTTTAAGCACAAAGCCACTAAACTAATCTTTCACTAACTCACACACAAAGTAATGAGAAAATGAGGAACACAATATAAACTCTAGGGTTTCTTTTTCATTAGCCAAATCTGAAAATTGTGAGGTGAGGATGTGGGTTTATATATTACCCTCATTCTAATCCTACCCACACATTACAAGTTGATCCAAGGGCCATAAAGGTCCCTCAAATCAGCCGAAATAGTTGGTCCTAGTGACCTTACAAATTTGAAATTGATAACAAACAAAAACTTAAAGTAGACAATGACATTTGAACACATCCTATCCATGCACTTTAGGAAGCATCCAAGGGTCAAGATTTGACCTTGGTTGGCATGTGGGACGGTCCAAGTGACCAATAATCAAGGGATTATATTGTCTCTTACATTAAAGCATAAAGTAAAAGTAATGAAAACGACATGTATGAAAATGACATGAGATATAAAAACAATGTGATGATCCTTGGTGACTTGATTTGAACCGGCCCCTTGACCTCCATGAGCTAGCTTGATGAACCATGTGAGCCCATTTTATTGGAGGGTTGACTCACATGGGTGTACCATAGTTGACCACATTTCAAAAATAGCATGATCTCGACTTTTTTGTTGCTCTCCATCCTTGACTTCTCCTTGACTTAGCTTGATCACTAGGGTTGGCTCGATTTGACCATAGAATTGACTTTACTTATCCCCTAGTGATGCCTTGACCCTTGGTCTAGGCTTGGGTTTGAGCCCATGGGTCCAACCCACGGCCCCCCTCGGCTTCACCCTTGGTTTCCTTGACCAATTTTGGTCCAAGAAGACACACCCTCTAAGGACACACCATCAACCTCGATGGTCCTACCGCCTAACACGAGCGAGACGCTTCAAAAGCAACTCGTTCGCACCAAGGCCGACGTTTCTATTTGGGCTCTCTTACGAGACTCCGCCGAGCATAGGAAAGCATTCATTCGCGCTCTACAAATAGCAAGCGCGGATGCAGACATTCCACCTGACCAAATGGTCAATCACGTTACAAGGGATTGGCTCGCAGGAGCCATCACCTTTTCCGACAACAAGTTCCCAACATTTGGCGCTAATCACAACTTGGCACTGTACATTAGCGCCGAATGCAAAAAGAAAACTCTACCCGTGACTCTAATTGAGAATGGGTCCGCGGTAAATGTTCTACCCTTGTCAACCGCACGCTACCCAGAGCCAAACGACGAGGACTTCAAACCAAGCAGCAAAGGGGTCAAAGCCTTCGATGGGACCAAACGTAGCGTGAAAGGGACAATCTCCCTTCATGTACGCACCGGCCCTATAGAACGAAAGGTAAATTTTCAAGTGATCGACATGACACCGTCCTACAATATGCTCTTAGGACGACCGTGGATCCACGCAGTGCGAGCCGTGACATCCACGCTACAACAAAAGGTTAAACTACCTCTAAACAACGAGGTTATAACCATAAACGCATCCAAATTCCGCGCTCTCCTCGATGCACCCAAAGAGCGCAAGGCCGCTGAAATTACAATCGAAGAGGACGAGGAGCCTTGCGGCTTCGACTTTGAAATAGGCGCCATCGCAAGTGCACTTATTCGAACCTACAAGCCCATCGAAACAAAAGACAACCATAGCCCTTGGCCCACTATGGGTCTAGGCTACAAAACAAATGAAGGCGACCTCGAAGAAATGTCCAAAGAGGTCAAGAAGCGCAAGTTCGCGCGTAAATTCATGCTCAAACCTTACTCTCTTGACATGAGTGAGTACTTCATTTCAGGTGGAAGGCATGATCCAAACGCCTCCACCAAATCTCAAGGATCTCAAGGACATTGCTTCGCTAGTGAAGGCGAACATCCCATCACTAACAAGACAAACGAGGATTTGGTCTCATCTATCATTCGAGACCGCCACTTCAACCCCGACGACCTCATCACCGACGTCGCCGAGAAAACCTTAAATGGGTGGTACAAAACCCTCAAGTGGACTGACGCACAAGGCCACAAATATCAGCTCATTACGGGAGGACCAAGCAAGGCCGAGAAAACCTCGCGAAACGGTGAAGACTCAAGCGAGGACGATTCAAGTGGACCAAGAATGGTCAAGGCGAGCAAAGGCGGTTTTAGTCTAGAACACGGTTTGGGTCCTTGGGCTCGAACCATGGGCTAGGCCACGGTCCTAGGGTCCACCCAAGCTTATTTTGAGTGAATTAAACAATAATATCTTTGTCAAGCTTGGTGGGTAAAAGAAGTCATGGAAGGTTTAGAAGGAGAGCAACCAAAAGTCATTGAATGTGCTATTTTTGAGTGTGATCACTTTGGGTGCAACCATGTGGGTTAACCCTCCAATAAACAAGACTCACAAGACTCACAAAAGTCAGCTCAAGGAGGTCTAGGAGCCGGCTCCCACAAGCTCACAAAGTCCCACATTATTTTGTGCTTTAAGTCGTTTTCATTAGTGTCACTTTCATTACTTTATGCTTTATTGTTTTTAGTTTATAAAATCTGATTTGTGAGGAGTGTGGACCGTCCCACCTTGACCCAAGGCTCTCTCATGGCCCTTGGATGATCACCTAAAAGCAAGGAGAGGATTGAGCCACAAGTCGCTATCAAACTTTATGCTTTTGTAGTTTGTTGTTTATTTTAAAATTTTCAGCAATTGTAAGGTCCTTAGGACCATTTATTTCGGCTGAGTGAAGGCCCTTTTAGGACCCTTAGATCAAGCTTAGATTGTATGGCTAGGATGTAAAGACTTGGTCTATATAAACCAAGCTCAAAACCTTGTAATTTTCAGATTTGATGAATGAACAAAAACCATAAGTTTGAGAGTTGTTAACTTGTGTTCTCCTAGCTAAGTGCAAGAGAGTGTGAGTGATTAATTAGTGGCTTTGTGCTTGATTAATCAAACCCTAAGTGTATTGCTTTGTGCTTAGATTTAGTCTATCTTTATGTTTTCTTTTAAGTTACAAAAATCAGAAAAATTCACACAAAAAAATCCCACTTTGGCCGAGATTTTCACAACAATTCAAAGTCGATTTTAGTTAGTCTCTTGAGTGAAATCTAACCCATTAGGTTTCACTCCAAATTGGTCATCAAAGCTTTGGTTGGGTTTGAAGCACAAGATCCACCTTTGTGCTCAAGGTTCACACGTTCAAAGATCCTTGCTTTGCTCGAAAATTTTTCAGATTTGTTCTTTGGTTATTTCAATGGGTATGTTTCTTCCTTTTGATGTTTCTTGTGATACTACTCTTGGTGAGACCATGTTTGATTCTTTGGAGAGAGGTCAAAGGGAGTTAGAGGATAGATTGGCTCGGTTAGGAGGAGAGCCACCCCCTAGCCATGGCCGTGTGGCTTGTAGGGCATTACTTGCTCAAACCCTAACCCTAGAAGAGAATCACCAAGTCCAAATTTTTAGATCTAGGTGTACCATTATGGGGAGGGTTTGTAATCTGATTATTGATGGGAAAAGTTGTTCTAATGTTGCCTCAAGCACCCTCATTGAAAAATTAGCCTTGCCCACACAAGAACACCCTAACCCTTACAAGTTAAAGTGGCTAGACAAGGGAGCCGAGATGATGGTGGATAGACAATGCTTGGTTCCTTTCTCTATTGGGAAAGACTACTTGGATGAAGTCTTGTGTGATGTGTTACCTATGGATGCTTGTCACATTCTTTTAGGGATACCTTGGAAGTTGAAAATAAATGCTAATCATGATGGGAGGGACAATACTTATAAATTTAAGATTGGAGCTAAGAATATCAGACTTACACCCTTACCTCCAATTTTGAAGAACCCTAACCCACCCTCCTTGGTTGAATCACACGAAAATGCAAAGAATGATGGGGGACCAGAAATGAAGCATGGGTTTAGTGATGAGAAGGTTGAATGTGTTCTTCTTCTCAAAGACATCCCTAATGATCAAGAGAGGCTGCCCACCAAGAAAGTACAAGCCTTGCTAGATTCTCATGGAGTTAAGCATGTTGTCCTAGCTCCATTGCCTCCTACCTTGGGGTACAAGGCTGCCTCTTGCTTGTTTGAGGCCTCCATGAGAGTGTTGTTGAGTAAGGAGGTTGAAACGAGTCAAGGGATGAATGTTGGTGAAAGTGTGTCCATTTACTTTGCTCATGATCATCCTAAGAATCAAGATGAGGGCATGGAAAAAGAGACCAAGGAAAAAGATGAGTTTGGAATAGAAAGTCTACATATGCTCAAGGAAGGGGATGAACGTGAGATGAGGTGCTTACATAAGTAAATGGGAAGGAGATTCATTTGGAGTGGGAATGTTGATGCAAGCAAAGAGTCGAGGGAATTTCTAAAATGGAAATTCAAAGTGAATACTAACAACAACAAGGAGGATGAGGCCATTGAAAGTCCAAAGATTGATTTGTGGCAAGGGTACCTCCAAATGAGAACCCAAGAAGAGGATGTGTGGGAGAGAGACACGGCCCTCGAGACCATACATGGGTTGGTCACACTTCTTAGGTCGTCTAATTCAACAAGTACCTTCATGATTGAGAATGTAGCCCTCCATGTGATCAAAGACAATCCTAGAGCAATAAGGGGAAGCCAAGGAGAGGAGCTCCATGAAGTCAAAACTGAAAATTTGGGAAACTCAATCAAGTGCAAAGGAATTGAATCATTTGGAGATGCAAAGGTCGATGTGTTAGAAAGTTCAAGTGAGTCCTTGAGATGGGAGATAATCGTGGGACTCATTCTTGACAAAGGGTGGCTAGGTGATGATTCTAAGCATGAGGAACTTCGAGTTGTGCTAGGGGATAATTGTGAGTCCAAAGAAGCCATGAGTAAGGGAGAGAGCGAGCTCAATTCAATGAGCCAAGTCTATAAGAGACAACCTCTCATTCAATCTCTAAGCAAGTGGTGTTCTTGGAAGTCTAGAGTCATGGAGCCCAAGGTTGGTCATGGGGCTCATGGGGCACTCCTCATCATGGTCTACGAATCAAGTCATGAAGCCGACAAGGGTCCAAGTCGAGAAGAAGGAAAAGGTTCAACTCATAAGTCGAGCAAGAGGATCTCCGAGGATTTGAGGGCAAATCCTTTCCAAGGAGAGGAGATTGGACCAAGAATGGTCAAGGCGAGCAAAGGCGGTTTTAGTCTAGAACACGGTTTGGGTCCTTGGGCTCGAACCATGGGCTAGGCCACGGTCCTAGGGTCCACCCAAGCTGATTTTGAGTGAATTAAACAATAATATCTTTGTCAAGCTTGGTGGGTCAAAGAAGTCATGGAAGGTTTAGAAGGAGAGCAACCAAAATTCATTGAATGTGCTATTTTTGAGTGTGATCACTTTGGGTGCAACCATGTGGGTTAATCCTCCAATAAACAAGACTCACAAGACTCACAAAAGTCAGCTCAAGGAGGTCTAGGAGCCGGCTCCCACAAGCTCACAAAGTCCCACATTATTTTGTGCTTTAAGTCGTTTTCATTAGTGTCACTTTCATTACTTTATGCTTTATTGTTTTTAGTTTATAAAATCTGATTTGTGAGGAGTGTGGACCGTCCCACCTTGACCCAAGGCTCTCTCATGGCCCTTGGATGATCACCTAAAAGCAAGGAGAGGATTGAGCCACAAGTCGCTATCAAACTTTATGCTTTTGTAGTTTGTTGTTTATTTTAAAATTTTCAGCAATTGTAAGGTCCTTAGGACCATTTATTTCGGCTGAGTGAAGGCCCTTTTAGGACCCTTAGATCAAGCTTAGATTGTATGGCTAGGATGTAAAGACTTGGTCTATATAAACCAAGCTCAAAACCTTGTAATTTTCAGATTTGATGAATGAACAAAAACTCATATTCCAAACTCATCTTCTTCCTTGGTCTCTTTTTCCATGCCCTCATCTTGATTCTTAGGATGATCATGAGCAAAGTAAATGGACACACTTTCACCAACATTCATCCCTTGACTCGTTTCAACCTCCTTACTCAACAACACTCTCATGGAGGCCTCAAACAAGCAAGAGGCAGCCTTGTACCCCAAGGTAGGAGGCAATGGAGCTAGGACAACATGCTTAACTCCATGAGAATCTAGCAAGGCTTGTACTTTCTTGGTGGGCAGCCTCTCTTGATCATTAGGGATGTCTTTGAGAAGAAGAACACATTCAACCTTCTCATCACTAAACCCATGCTTCATTTCTGGTCCCCCATCATTCTTTGCATTTTCGTGTGATTCAACCAAGGAGGGTGGGTTAGGGTTCTTCAAAATTGGAGGTAAGGGTGTAAGTCTGATATTCTTAGCTCCAATCTTAAATTTATAAGTATTGTCCCTCCCATCATGATTAGCATTTATTTTCAACTTCCAAGGTATCCCTAAAAGAATGTGACAAGCATCCATAGGTAACACATCACACAAGACTTCATCCAAGTAGTCTTTCCCAATAGAAAGGAACCAAGCATTGTCTATCCACCATCATCTCGGCTCCCTTGTCTAGCCACTTTAACTTGTAAGGGTTAGGGTGTTCTTGTGTGGGCAAGGCTAATTTTTCAATGAGGGTGCTTGAGGCAACATTAGAACAACTTTTCCCATCAATAATCAGATTACAAACCCTCCCCATAATGGTACACCTAGATCTAAAAATTTGGACTTGGTGATTCTCTTCTAGGGTTAGGGTTTGAGCAAGTAATGCCCTACAAGCCACACGGCCATGGCTAGGGGGTGGCTCTCCTCCTAACCGAGCCAATCTATCCTCTAACTCCCTTTGACCTCTCTCCAAAGAATCAAACATGGTCTCACCAAGAGTAGTATCACAAGAAACATCAAAAGGAAGAAACATACCCATTGAAATAACCAAAGAACAAATCTGAAAAATTTTCGAGCAAAGCAAGGATCTTTGAACGCGTGAACCTTGAGCACAAAGGTGGATCTTGTGCTTCAAACCCAACCAAAGCTTTGATGACCAATTTGGAGTGAAACCTAATGGGTTAGATTTCACTCAAGAGACTAACTAAAATCGACTTTGAATTGTTGTGAAAATCTCGGCCAAAGTGGGATTTTTTTGAGTGAATTTTTCTGATTTTTGTAACTTAAAAGAAAACATAAAGATAGACTAAATCTAAGCACAAAGCAATACACTTAGGGTTTGATTAATCAAGCACAAAGCCACTAATTAATCACTCACACTCTCTTGCACTTAGCTAGGAGAACACAAGTTAACAACTCTCAAACTTAGGGTTTTATCCAAGACATTGATCAATTTTAGTGAGTCGTCGACTATCAATAATCTCTTTTTATCCAATACCCATCAAACCTCAAACCTCAAACCAATTCATTCCTTTAGCTGATTCAACAACATCAATAATCTCTTTTTATCCAATACCCATGTAGAAATGCAAGCATGATTTACCGGTCAATTAAAAAATTGGTGGGATAATTGCTTAACTTTAGAAAACAAGCTAGAAATTCTGGATCATAAAACAGAATTTACAGATGATAGTGGCATGCAAGTTCAAGTAAATGACTGTTGTGACTTTTTAATCATAACCATAGGATTATATTTCGTAGGAAATCCTCAAGAAGAATTATCATCTCAAAAGATTATTCTTACTAATTTAAGATGTCCTACTTTAAGTGACTATAGATGGTATAAGGATATGTTCTTAACCTATGTCCTTCGAAGATCTGATTGTAATGAAGGATTTTGGAAAGAAAAGCTAATTTCCGGACTTCCCAATCTCTTTTCCCAAAGGATTTTCCGAAAATTAAAAGAAATTACAGGCGGAGAAAGTGTTCCCTATTCACGCATAACTTATGGACAATTATTTGCTTTTATTAAAGAACAAGGATTAGCCCTGTGAGGAACTTAGAATTCAATCCAAGTATAACTCAGAAAAGAAACAATCAAGAAAAGAACTAGGATGCTTCTGTGAAGCTTTTGGTATGGAAAAAATACAAGCACCATCATCCAGAAGAAAATCTCAAATGAAAAAATTGACAAAGAAAAGGTTCAACTCTAATCAAGCAAGAAACTTTTCTACTCCACAAAAATATTATAGAAGAAAATCCAAAAAACCTACTCAAAAATATTCTAGTAATACTAATAAAGATATTATTTGTTTTAAATGTGGAAAACTTGGTCATAAAGCTAATAAATGTTATGTTAAAAAGAAAATCAATGAAATATTTCAAGAAGATCCAGATATGTGTCAAAAATTATCTAAACTGTTTTTAAAATCCTCATCTGAAGAAGAGGATGAAAACGAAGTAGATATTATTCAAAATTCAACAGATGACTCCTAGGATTCTGCAACCTCTTCTCCCAAATTCATAATAAATGTAATCTCAGAAAAGAATGATGCAGACTTTCTTTTAGATATCTTAGATAAGGTAGAAGACCCGATCATTAAAAAGGATGTCATTTCAAAATTAAAAGGATTAATGAATAATGAAGTAAAACCCTCTACTATTCTCCCATCAACTGAACCTTTTAGTATTTCAAAGCTATTTAATAAATACCCTTCAAATTCATTCAAATCATTGGAACATATGAATTCCCCTATTAATCAAATGCAACATGAAATTAATACTTTGAAAGTTCAAATAAATGAATTAAAAGGTCATATTTATAATATTCAAATAAATGAATCAGATTTAAATCAAAGACTCTTAAACATAGAACAAAAAGAACCATCTTCATCTCCAATAGCAGAACAAACTATAAGTCACAATATATTATCTGAAAATCAAAATTCAGATGATCAATTTATTAAAACCATTCAAAAAATAAAATTCCAAAAATGGATTGTAATAGTAACACTAAAAATAGATAATTTTACCCAAAACTTTTATGCTCTAATAGATTCTGGAGCAGATCAGAATTGTCTCAAGTATGGAATAATACCTAACAAATACTATCAACCAACTAATACACAATTATACAGTGCAGATAGTCAACCTCTTCAAATTAAACATAAGCTTACAAATGCTTCTATAGTTAATAATGATTATTGTTTCAAAAATACCTTCATCGTAGTTGAAGGAATTAGTAATGATATTATTCTTGGCACACCATTCATTACTCAACTAACACCCTTCAAAGTCAATAATGAAGGAATTCATACCAAAATATTAGGAAGGAAAATATCATTTAAATTTCTTACCCCTGTTATGCAAAAAGATATCAACTTACTTCAAGACTGTTCAATTTATCAAACCATTAACATTATTAATCGTAAAATATTTCAAGTAAATGATCTAAAGGAAGAAATCTCTTATCAAAAATGGAAGAAAAATTAGCAGACTCCAAACACTCAAAAGGATATTAGATCTAGAAGAAGTCTTCAAAAAGCTGTTTGTGCAGATATTCCCAATGCCTTTTGGGACAGAAAAAAACATATTGTTAATCTCCCTTATATTCAAAATTTTGATGAAAAATTAATTCCTACTAAGGCCCGTCCTATCCAAATGAATTCCGAACTCTTAGAATTCTCAGAACAAGAAATTCAAACTCTATTAGACAAAAACTCATTAGACCTTCCAAATCACCATGGAGTTGTACAAAGATTTTATGTTTATAATCTTTGCGAAAAGGCACGAGGTGTTCCTAGACTTGTCATAAATTAAAAACCCTTAAACAAGGTTCTTCAATGGATTCGATACCCCATACCAAATAAAAGAGATTTACTCAAACGTCTTCATGATTCAAAAATATTTTCTAAATTCGATATGAAATCAGGATTTTGGCAAATTCAAATAAATGAAAGGGATAGATATAAAGCTGCTTTCACTGTTAGTTTGGACATTACGAGTGGAATGTAATGCCCTTCTGACTCAAAAATGCTCCTCGTAATTTCAAAATATTATGAACTAAATCCTTACTCCTTATACTTCATTTTCTATAGTCTATATAGATGATGTTTTAATATTTTCAAAAGTTTAGATCAACACTTTAAAAACCTTCAAACATTTTTACATATAGTTAAGAAAAATGGGTTAGTTATATCTGCCCCAAAGATGAAATTATTTCAAACTAATGTACGATTTTAGGTCATCAAATTAACAGAGGAAGAATAACACCCATAACTAGAGTCATAGAATTTGCAGACAAATTTCCAGATGAACTCAAAGACAAAACTCAACTACAAAGATTTTTAGGATGTTTAAATTATGTTTCAGATTTTTTTCCTAATCTACGTCAATCATGTAGTATTTTATTTCAAAGATTGCAAAAGAATCCTCCTGCATGGTCAGAGTCGCATACAAAATTAGTCCAGAGTCTCAAACAAAGAGTCAAAATCTCCCATGTCTTGTTTTACCACATCCAAATGCATTCATGATTGTAGAAACAGATGCGTCTGAAATAGGTTATGGTGGCATCCTCAAACAAAAACTGCATATCAAAGAAGAACTAGTCAGATATCATTCTGGAATTTGGCTAGGTCCTCAGAAAAACTATTCAACAATAAAAAAGGAAATTTTATCTATCGTATTATGTATTTCAAAATTTCAAGATGATCTTTTCAATAAAAAATTTCTTTTAAGAGTCGATTGTAAATCTGCAAAAGAAGTTTTAACAAAAGATGTCAAAAATATTGTTTCAAAACAAATTTTTGCCCGTTGGCAAGCTATTTTATCTGTTTTCGATTTTGATATTGAATACATCAAAGGAGATCAAAATTCCCTACCAGATTTCTTAACCAGGGAATTCTTACAGGGAAGATGTCAAACAACAAAGGAAAAACTCAAATTGGAGGATATCAATCCTCGGATGACTATGAGATGAAAATTCAAATCTCAAAACCTTCGTCCTCAAAAACAGCCACTCCAAAATGGAGTGAAACTTATGGGGATAAGAATCACTCAAAGGATGAACAAAATCGAACCTTGAAATCCTCTTGAATATACTCGGCCGAATGGTATTTTTTGAGACAAGTTTTTTCTGATTTTTGTTGTTAATTGCAAGAACATAAGGATAGTACCTAAATCTACTCACAAAGTTATAGATTTAGGGGTTTAATTAACTAAGCACAAAGCCACTAGTTAATCATCATAAATCTCAAACACAAAGTAAAGAGAGAAATGAGAGCACTCAAGTTTTTTTTAGGGTTTCAACCTTATCATTCAAATCTGAAAATTTGTGAGAGGAGAATGAGGGTTTATATATTACCCTCATTCTAATCTTGACCATCCATTACAACAAGATCTAAGGGCTACAATCAACCCACAAAATAACAATAATACTCGGTCCATTAGCTCACATGTGAGCTGAATTTTTGAACATAAAACAACAAATGCATAAAGTAAAAAGCATGAAACATAAAAGGTAGATAGTGGCATGTATGAAAAAGACATAAAGTAAAACAATGTGATGATCCTTGGTGACTTGTTGTAGACCGGCCCCTTGACCTCCTTGAGCTAGTTTGTTGAACCAAGTGAGCCCATTTTATTGGAGGGTTGACTCACTTGGGTGTACCATAGTTGATCACATTTCAAAATAGCACAATCTTGACTTTTTGTTGCTCTCCATCTTTGACTTCACCTTGACTTAGCTTGATCACTAGGGTTGGCTCGAGTTGACCATAGAATTGACTTTAGTTGACCCTTAGTGATCCCTTAGACCAAGCCCTAGGCTTGGGTTTGAGCCCATGGCCCTAACCCATGGTCTCCCAACTCTTCTCCCTTGACTTCCTTGACCAATTTTGGTCCAATCTCCTCTCCTTGGAAAGGACTTGCCCTCAAGTCCTTGGAGAACCTCTTGCTCGACTTGCTCGACTTCACACTTGATTCAGACTCAATCCTTGCTCGAATTTGGGCTTCACGCTTTTCTTCCATGGCGCCACTTGATGATGGTTTGGAGGAACGGTTGGATTCCCTTGCTTGGGCTCGAGGGATTGATCATGTTTTCCTCCTTGGTCACGGTTTGCTTGACCACACATTCTTCCTCAAGCATCTCTTTGAGTCCTCGGTTCATAGCCACGCCATCCATCCACTCTTGCTCATGTTCGAGCCCATCAATGATCCTCCACCTTAAAGACCCGCTTGATCTTTCCTTACCATCGATTTTTGTTCTCTCATTGACCACATTCTCAATGTAGTCGGTTGTTTTCTTGTTGATTGATGCTTCACCTTCATGAGGCTCCTCTCCTAGAGTCCTCCTTGTCATGCTAGTGCTTCCCTCACATTCCAAGTTCACCTTCTCCTTTTGCTCTTCCTTACTCGGCTCAAGGCCCTCCAACTTCTCAAGCTCACTCAAGCTCGGCCTCCTCTTCATTTCCATGCTAGGTTTTGATTCAATGAAGGATTCAAACAAGCACGCATTGGATTTACAACCCATCATTGGTGGTAGGGGAGCTAAGACAATGAGCTTTTCACCATACTTGAATGAGTAGGTGTTGTCTCTTCCATGGTGGGAAGAATTCTTTTCATACTCCCAAGGCCTACCAAGCAACACATGACATGCATCCATGTTCAACACTTCACACACAACTTCATCTTTGTAGTCTTGACCAATTGAGAACGAGACTTGGCATTGTTTGTCAACTTTGACCTCGGCTCCTTGATTGAGCCATCTTAGCTTGTATGGGTGAGGATGCTTCAAAGTAGGCAAGGCAAGCTTATCAATGAGGGTCTTGGAAGCAACATTAACACAACTTCCCCCATCGATAATCAAGTTACACACTCTCCCCATGATGGTACATTTGGACCGAAATATTTGGTGCCTTTGGTCCATATTCTCGTTTGATTCTTGGGTGTGCATCACTCGCCAAGTGACCAAGCTCAATCCCGAGTCCGGGGGAACAATGGTCTCGGCCATCTTCACTTCCTCAACTCCCTCTTTTTTTTCTTCCTCACAAACCAACACTTCATCGTCTCCCCAATGCACAACCTCACTTGTGTTCAAGGTCCTCTTGCTAGGGCACTCCTTAGCAAAGTGACCATACCCTTGACATTGGTAACACTTCTTGAGAGGGATGGTTCTCTTAGGGCCATAGTCGATTCCCTTTCCCTTGTCAACACTTGATGGGTTAGTGGTAGGGCAAGGCTCAACAATTTTGATCCCCCCTTGGCTCGACATGGGGTTGGTCTTGGGGGTGCTCTTAGCCGACTCTCCTCTCCCCTTCTCTAGCCTCTCCACACGTAGCCATGGTAACCGCCTCATCGAATCCACCACAAGTTTTGCATTTTGACTCGATTTGCTATCCTAGGGTTTAGGCCCTCAACAAACCTTGCAATTTTTTGTTGGGTTTCTCATTCATTTCACATTGGAGGGTGAGTTGCTCAAAGTCCCTAAGATAGGTTTCAATGGGGTGTGACTCTTGTTTTAGTTGGGCTAGCTTGAGGAACATGTCTTGAGTGTAGTCTTTGGGAACAAACTTGTCTTTGAGTTTCTTTTTGAGTTTGAGCCACGACTTGATGGGTTCCTTACCCTCTCGGTTTCTTTGATTCTTAAGGTTTTCATACCAAAGGGAGGCATAACCCTTGAATTTCATGATGGCCACTTTGAAACACTTCCTATCGGAGTACTCCTTGAATTCAAAGATTCTCTCAACCGATCTAAGCCAATCTAGGAGATCCTCGGGGTTCAAGCTACCATAAAAATCGGGTATGTCTACCTTAATGTCTCGGTCATGATCTCTAGGGTGGGCCTCAAGGGATTCTTCCGAGTCCGAAAATTGATCTTCCATGTGAGGAGGAACTTGTCCTCTCCCACGGCCCCCATACCCCATCCCACGGCCCCTTCCTCTTCCCCCTTCACCCCTTCTTGGTTCATTCATGTTTTGTTCCAAGAGTGTGTTAATAGCATTCATCATCAAAGTGCAATTACCGGTGAGTTGAGTCAATTTCTCTTCTAAATCGGAAAGTCTTTTACCCTCTCCTCTATTCTCTTCCATTTTGTGAAAGTTTTGTGAGATCTTTTGTGGAAATTTTGTGGAAAATGAACAAGGAAAACAAAGAAAGAAACGAAAAATTGAAGAGGAAAACAAACCCTAAAATTTCGGCTAACACAAGAACAAACCCAACCAATACTAACACAAGTGTAGATCTTTAACCATTTTTGTAAGATTTTGTGGAAAATAAAACAAGGAAAATAAAAGAGGAAAACGAAAAAAGTAAGAGAAAAACTTCAAACAATTCGACCCTAAACTTAGATAAACCGAAAAATTGAAAATGAGAATGAAATTCAAGAACAAACCTAAGCTTTGATAACCAATTTGGAGTGAAACTTATGGGGATAAGAATCACTCAAAGGATGAACAAAATCGAACCTTGAAATCCTCTTGAATATACTCGGCCGAATGGTATTTTTTGAGACAAGTTTTTCTGATTTTTGTTGTTAATTGCAAGAACATAAGGATAGTACCTAAATCTACTCACAAAGTTATAGATTTAGGGTTTAATTAACTAAGCACAAAGCCACTAGTTAATCATCATAAATCTCAAACACAAAGTAAAGAGAGAAATGAGAGCACTCAAGTTTTTTTTAGGGTTTCAACCTTATCATTCAAATCTGAAAATTTGTGAGAGGAGAATGAGGGTTTATATATTACCCTCATTCTAATCTTGACCATCCATTACAACAAGATCTAAGGGCTACAATCAACCCACAAAATAACAATAATACTCGGTCCATTAGCTCACATGTGAGCTGAATTTTTGAACATAAAACAACAAATGCATAAAGTAAAAAGCATGAAACATAAAAGGTAGATAGTGACATGTATGAAAAAGACATAAAGTAAAACAATGTGATGATCCTTGGTGACTTGTTGTAGACCGGCCCCTTGACCTCCTTGAGCTAGTTTGTTGAACCAAGTGAGCCCATTTTATTGGAGGGTTGACTCACTTGGGTGTACCATAGTTGATCACATTTCAAAATAGCACAATCTTGACTTTTTGTTGCTCTCCATCTTTGACTTCACCTTGACTTAGCTTGATCACTAGGGTTGGCTCGAGTTGACCATAGAATTGACTTTAGTTGACCCTTAGTGATCCCTTAGACCAAGCCCTAGGCTTGGGTTTGAGCCCATGGCCCTAACCCATGGTCTCCCAACTCTTCTCCCTTGACTTCCTTGACCAATTTTGGTCCACAAAACCTCAAACCACTTCAAACCAAATACAAACCTCAAACCAATTCATTCCTTTAGCTGATTACCCAGCCTTGCCTTATTCTCAAGCTTTAATTAGTCAGCCTCAAAAACAACAATCCAAAGCCCAACAAATTCAAGAACAGAGAAAAAACACCTCTCCACCTTCAACAGGATACTTTTCGAAAGGTTTCTACGAACCCTTATGTCTCACGAAATATAGAGAAACACCACCTATTGAAGAATTTAGAAAAAACAACTACAAAACTTTTCCCCAAGGACTCCAATGGTTCTCTGATAACATCTCAAAGAATCAATTATTTTATGAATTCATTTTGGTTGACTCAGGTTCTGTTGACATCAAGCACGAACGATCAACCACTGGTATAAAATGCGTGGTAAAGAACGAAAAACAGTTTTAAAGCGGTGAAATAAGAAGAACAAATTTGAAAACAACTTATGATTTTATTTAATCTTTTGAAAATTACAGAATTAAATAAGTTTGAAAATAAATCTTACAATGAATACAGTAGGATTGATGAATACAGTAGGAAATGGAGATCTGGAGATCTTTCTAACTTATAATTTTTGTGATTTTTGTGAAGTTTTGTAATCTAATTGAGAATGCTAAAATTGTTCGATGCTTGAATGAGTTCTTTGGGGCTCCTTATATAGGAGAGCTTGAGTGTCTTCTATGATTCTTGCTGATGAGTGTTGTTGATTTCTTATTTGCAGTGAATTTCGTTCGTTCCTTTTAAGTAGTGGCTACAGAACAAATGAATTTCGTCCGTTGCTTTTGAGTAGTGGCTACAGGAGCCTGTCGGGTGAGTGGTGTTGATGATTGAGGCTGCTTTAAATGAGGATCGTTCTTTTGAAGGTAGTGCTGGTATCTTTCCAGCGATGCTTGATTTCTGGATTTGTATCTAATGCCGTATTATACAAACTGACCCGTATATAGATTCTAACAAATACTTTAAATATACATGAACTTGCAGATACTAAAATATTAAAATACATAGACTTTAATTTACATGACTCAGGATGAATAGTAAAAAGTCAATTTTTACTGTTCATTTATACGTATTTGTATAGATAAGCGTATTTATACTGACCCGTAAAAAATAAATAATTTTTTTTTTTTTTTTTTTTTTTTTTTTTTTAATATATCATTGGGATCCTGAGCAAAAGGACCGCCATAGATATCTGATGTAGGTGAAGAAGGGGCGGATGAACCGGATTCTTCTTCGGAGGACTTGTTTTGAATAATCGCAAGTAGTGTCTGTGCTACTGATGGATCTTTCATCATTTCTTTGATAGCTTGGTGATGAAAATTACTAATCTTTGGTTTCGAATGAGACGAAGCAGAGGTTTGAATCTTTGAAGTCTTGTTAAAATTCTTAATATTCCATTCGATCTTTTTACCGGTGCGAATAAAATCTTGAACAACTTCTGGGGAACAAATATCTGTTTGGAATTTTGACCACCATTTGATGTTGAATTTGCGAACGAGTGACAATGGATATGGAGGGCGTAGATGTTGAAATAGTCCATAACTCCAACACATTATCCATGGAATTTTAAATTCAGCATGAAAAAGCAATGGTTTTTGATATAATTCGCCTTTGGTTTGGGCTATGAAAATATCGAGGCCTTGTTTACAGATTGGAGGGTAAATGTCCTGGGTTGGTCCAAAGTAGTACCACCATTGGTAGAACCATATTGGAAATTGTTTTGGACAGTCTTTATGAAAGGTAATGAACCAGGAATGATCATAGTCTCGTAGGAGAAGGGCTCTTGACCAAGCATTTTTGTAGTCGTTATAGGAGTAGGTTTGAGGGGTGAAATTTTTTGAAAGGTCTTTCTCAGCAAAAGGTTCGATCCATTCATCAGAGGATCTTACCCGTTTGATGATCAGTTTAGAATATTGAATAGTACCAGTGGTTGATCGTTCGTGCTTGATGTCAACAGAACCTGAGTCAACCAAAATGAATTCATAAAATAATTGATTCTTTGAGATGTTATCAGAGAACCATTGGAGTCCTTGGGGAAAAGTTTTGTAGTTGTTTTTTCTAAATTCTTCAATAGGTGGTGTTTCTCTATATTTAAGTGAGACATAAGGCTTCGTAGAAACCTTTCGAAAAGTATCCTGTTGAAGGTGGAGAGGTGTTTTTTCTCTGTTCTTGAATTTGTTGGGCTTTGGATTGTTGTTTTTGAGGCTGACTAATTAAAGCTTGAGAATAAGGCAAGGCTGGGTAATCAGCTAAAGGAATGAATTGGTTTGAGGTTTGTATTTGGTTTGAAGTGGTTTGAGGTTTTGGAGTGGCTGTTTTTGAGGACGAAGGTTTTGAGATTTGAATTTTCATCTCATAGTCATCCGAGGATTGATATCCTCCAATTTGAGTTTTTCCTTTGTTGTTTGACATCTTCCCTGTAAGAATTCCCTGGTTAAGAAATCTGGTAGGGAATTTTGATCTCCTTTGATGTATTCAATATCAAAATCGAAAACAGATAAAATAGCTTGCCAACGGGCAAAAATTTGTTTTGAAACAATATTTTTGACATCTTTTGTTAAAACTTCTTTTGCAGATTTACAATCGACTCTTAAAAGAAATTTTTTATTGAAAAGATCATCTTGAAATTTTGAAATACATAATACGATAGATAAAATTTCCTTTTTTATTGTTGAATAGTTTTTCTGAGGACCTAGCCAAATTCGTAATGATATCGACTAGTTCTTCTTTGATATGCGCTTTTGTTTGAGGATGCCACCATAACCTATTTCAGACGCATCTGCTTCTACAATCATGAATGCATTTGGATGTGGTAAAACAAGACATGGGAGATTTTTGACTCTTTGTTTGAGACTCGGACTAATTTTGTATGCGACTCGACCATGCAGAGGATTCTTTTGCAATCTTTGAAATAAAATACTACATGATTGGCGTAGATTAGGAAAAAATCAAACATAATTTAAACATCCTAAAAATCTTTGTAGTTGAGTTTTGTCTTTGAGTTCATCTGGAAATTTGTCTGCAAATTCTATGACTCTAGTTATGGGTGTTATTCTTCCTCTGTTAATTTGATGACCTAAAAATCGTACATTAGTTTGAAATAATTTCATCTTTGGGGCAGATATAACTAACCCATTTTTCTTAACTATATGTAAAAATGTTTGAAGGTTTTTAAAGTGTTGATCTAAACTTTTTGAAAATATTAAAACATCATCTATATAGACTATAGAAAATGAAGTATAAGGAGTAAGGATTTCGTTCATAATATTTTGAAATTCTGAGGGAGCATTTTTGAGTCCGAAGGGCATTACATTCCACTCGTAATGTCCAAACGGAACAGTGAAAGCAGTTTTATATCTATCCTGCTCAGCTATTTGAATTTGCCAAAATCCTGATTTCATATCGAATTTAGAAAATATTTTTGAATCATGAAGACGTTTGAGTAAATCTCTTTTATTTGGTATGGGGTATCGAATCCATTGAAGAACCTTGTTTAAGGGTTTATAATTTATGACAAGTCTAGGAACACCTCGTTCCTTTTCTGCAGCATTATAAACATAAAATGCTGTACAACTCCATGGTGATTTGGAAGGTCTAATGAGTTTTTTGTCTAATAGAGTTTGAATTTCTTGTTTACAGAATTCTAAGAGTTCGGAATTCATTTGGATAGGACGGGCCTTAGTAGGAATTAATTTTTCATCAAAATTTTGAATATAAGGGAGATTAACAATATGTTTTTTTTTTGTCCCAAAAGGCATTGGGAATATCTGCACAAACAGTTTTTTTGAAGACTTCTTCTAGATCTAATATCCTTTTTTGAGTGTTTGGGTCTGCTAATTTTTCTTCCATTTTTTGATAAGAGATTTCTTCCTTTAGATCATTTACTTGAAATATTTTCTGATTAATAATGTTAATGGTTTGATAAATTGAACAGTCTTGAAGTAAGTTGATATCTTTTTGCATAACAGGGGTAAGAAATTTAAATGATATTTTCCTTCCTAATATTTTGGTATGAATTCCTTCATTATTTACTTTGAAGGGTGTTAGTTGAGTAATGAATGGTGTGCCAAGAATAATATCATTACTAATTCCTTCAACTACGATGAAGGTATTTTTGAAACAATAATCATTATTAACTATAGAAGCATTTGTAAGCTTACGTTCAATTTGAAGAGGTTGACTATCTCAGACCTTTGTATAATTGTGTATTAGTTGGTTGATAGTATTTGTTAGGTATTATTCCATACTTGAGACAATTCGATCTGCTCCGTAATCTATTAGAGCATAAAAGTTTTGGGTAAAATTATCTATTTTTAGTGTTACTATTACAATCCATTTTTGGAATTTTATTTTTTGAATGGTTTTAATAAAT
The DNA here is from genome assembly GCA_023091065.1 of Dianthus caryophyllus. Lineage (NCBI taxonomy): Eukaryota > Viridiplantae > Streptophyta > Magnoliopsida > Caryophyllales > Caryophyllaceae > Dianthus > Dianthus caryophyllus. The sequence continues at coordinate 22,220,043 of CM041520.1, forward strand.
TGATCATCTGAATTTTGATTTTCAGATAATATATTGTGACTTATAGTTTGTTCTGCTATTGGAGATGAAGATGGTTCTTTTTGTTCTATGTTTAAGAGTCTTTGATTTAAATCTGATTCATTTATTTGAATATTATAAATATGACCTTTTAATTCATTTATTTGAACTTTCAAAGTATTAATTTCATGTTGCATTTGATTAATAGGGGAATTCATATGTTCCAATGATTTGAATGAATTTGAAGGGTATTTATTAAATAGCTTTGAAATACTAAAAGGTTCAGTTGATGGGAGAATAGTAGAGGGTTTTACTTCATTATTCATTAATCCTTTTAATTTTGAAATGACATCCTTTTTAATGATCGGGTCTTCTACCTTATCTAAGATATCTAAAAGAAAGTCTGCATCATTCTTTTCTGAGATTACATTTATTATGAATTTGGGAGAAGAGGTTGCAGAATCGTAGGAGTCATCTGTTGAATTTTGAATAATATCTACTTCGTTTTCATCCTCTTCTTCAGATGAGGATTTTAAAAACAGTTTAGATAATTTTTGACACATATCTGGATCTTCTTGAAATATTTCATTGATTTTCTTTTTAACATAACATTTATTAGCTTTATGACCAGGTTTTCCACATTTAAAACAAATAATATCTTTATTAGTATTACTAGAATATTTTTGAGTAGGTTTTTTGGATTTTCTTCTATAATATTTTTGTGGAGTAGAAAAGTTTCTTGCTTGATTAGAGTTGAACCTTTTCTTTGTCAATTTTTTCATTTGAGATTTTCTTCTGGATGATGGTGCTTGTATTTTTTCCATACCAAAAGCTTCACAGAAGCATCCTAGTTCTTTTCTTGATTGTTTCTTTTCTGAGTTATACTTGGATTGAATTCTAAGTTCCTCACAGAGGGCTAATCCTTGTTCTTTAATAAAAGCAAATAATTGACCATAAGTTATGCGTGAATAGGGAACACTTTCTCCGCCTGTAATTTCTTTTAATTTTCGGAAAATCCTTTGGGAAAAGAGATTGGGAAGTCCGGAAATTAGTTATTGAATCAGCTAAAGGAATGAATTGGTTTGAGGTTTGTATTTGGTTTGAAGTGGTTTGAGGTTTTGGAGTGGCTGTTTTTGAGGACGAAGGTTTTGAGATTTGAATTTTCATCTCATAGTCATCCGAGGATTGATATCCTCCAATTTGAGTTTTTCCTTTGTTGTTTGACATCTTCCCTGTAAGAATTCCCTGGTTAAGAAATCTGGTAGGGAATTTTGATCTCCTTTGATGTATTCAATATCAAAATCGAAATGTATAAAATAGCTTGCCAACGGGCAAAAATTTGTTTTGAAACAATATTTTTGACATCTTTTGTTAAAACTTCTTTTGCAGATTTACAATCGACTCTTAAAAGAAATTTTTTATTGAAAAGATCATCTTGAAATTTTGAAATACATAATACGATAGATAAAATATTCCTTTTTTCACTTGGTTTGAATTATATTGTCAAAAAAATGAAATAAATAATCCATATAATTTATTATATATCCAAGCTCAAACTCAATTAACTAGAAATTGGAAGATGGTTGATGGACGAACAGTCACATCTGTTCATCCTCCACCTTCAGGTATCAAATTAATATTTGGAGAAAAGGAACTAGAAGCAGCTCCTTTTAAAACAGGAAGAGAAGAACAAAGAGATCAAACTGTCATCGTAGATGATATTCTAAAAATCTATCAACAAAATAATTACTCAAATCAAATTCTACAAACAATAGCAACTCAAGTAGATCATGTGTCTACTAAAATGGATAATAAGCTATCTAAAGACTCTAAAGACACGTCTTCAAAATTAATTAAAACTCAAAACTTTCCAAATCAATTATCATACCCTCATTTTAAACCTCAAAGTCTCCCGTTTCCAATTGCTTCTAAATTGGCAAAGGCGTCTGAAGCCTCTACATCATCATCGGCAGAGACATTAAATAAACTTACAAGTAGTTTTTCTCATTTAAATCTAAAACAAGTAAACGTTATAAAAAGAGATTCCAGCTCAAGTTCAAGTTCAGAAAAGGATGCAGAAAGTGAAGATGATATATCTCAATTAGAACATCAATTTAATGATACTCAAGAAATTAACAAAATCAGAAAATGCAATTCTTCCTGTCAAAGCATTCCAACCAGAAATTACTATCAAAGACCAACACCTCCTGATATTCAATACGAAGAACGTTCCAAATTTAAGACAAATCAATACGCCCCTAATACTATTCATGAATGGAATATAGACGGAAAGTCAGAATATGAGCTGTTAAATACTCTTCAAGAAATGGGTATGGCTAAGGCGGCTTATAAATTCAGAGAATCAAATGAACAGGTAGTCTTTAGCATGATTATTGCTGGATTTACCGGTCAATTAAAAAATTGGTGGGATAATTGCTTAACTTTAGAAAACAAGCTAGAAATTACGGATCATAAAATGTAATTTACAGATGATAGTGGCATGCAAGTTCAAGTAAATGACTGTGTGACTTTTTAATCATAACCATAGGATTATATTTCGTAGGAAATCCTCAAGAAGAATTATCATCTCAAAAGATTATTCTTACTAATTTAAGATGTCCTACTTTAAGTGACTATAGATGGTATAAGGATATGTTCTTAACCTATGTCCTTCGAAGATCTGATTGTAATGAAGGATTTTGGAAAGAAAAGCTAATTTCCGGACTTCCCAATCTCTTTTCCCAAAGGATTTTCCGAAAATTAAAAGAAATTACAAAGTGAGAAAGTGTTCCCTATTCACGCATAACTTATGGTCAATTATTTGCTTTTATTAAAGAACAAGGATTAGCCCTCTGTGAGGAACTTAGAATTCAATCCAAGTATAACTCAGAAAAGAAACAATCAAGAAAAGAACTAGGATGCTTCTGTGAAGCTTTTGGTATGGAAAAAATACAAGCACCATCATCCAGAAGAAAATCTCAAATGAAAAAATTGACAAAGAAAAGGTTCAACTCTAATCAAGCAAGAAACTTTTCTACTCCACAAAAATATTATAGAAGAAAATCCAAAAAACCTACTCAAAAATATTCTAGTAATACTAATAAAGATATTATTTGTTTTAAATGTGGAAAAACTGGTCATAAAGCTAATAAATGTTATGTTAAAAAGAAAATCAATGAAATATTTCAAGAAGATCCAGGATATGTGTCAAAAATTATCTAAATCAAGCTTTTAAAATCCTCATCTGAAGAAGAGGATGAAAACGAAGTAGATATTATTCAAAATTCAACAGATGACTCCTACGATTCTGCAACCTCTTCTCCCAAATTCATAATAAATGTAATCTCAGAAAAGAATGATGCAGACTTTCTTTTAGATATCTTAGATAAGGTAGAAGACCCGATCATTAAAAAGGATGTCATTTCAAAATTAAAAGGATTAATGAATAATGAAGTATAACCCTCTACTATTCTCCCATCAACTCAACCTTTTAGTATTTCAAAGCTATTTAATAAATACCCTTCAAATTCATTCAAATCATTGGAACATATGAATTCCCCTATTAATCAAATGCAACATGAAATTAATACTTTGAAAGTTCAAATAAATGAATTAAAAGGTCATATTTATAATATTCAAATAAATGAATCGATTTAAATCAAAGACTCTTAAACATAGAACAAAAAGAACCATCTTCATCTCCAATAGCGTAACAAACTATAAGTCACAATATATTATCTGAAAATCAAAATTCAGATGATCAATTTATTAAAACCATTCAAAAATAAAATTCCAAAATGGATTGTAATAGTAACACTAAAAATAGATAATTTTACCCAAAACTTTTATGCTCTAATAGATTCTGGAGCAGATCAGAATTGTCTCAAGTATGGAATAATACCTAACAAATACTATCAACCAACTAATACACAATTATACAGTGCAGATAGTCAACCTCTTCAAATTAAACATAAGCTTACAAATGCTTCTATAGTTAATAATGATTATTGTTTCAAAAATACCTTCATCGTAGTTGAAGGAATTAGTAATGATATTATTCTTGGCACACCATTCATTACTCAACTAACACCCTTCAAAGTAAATAATGAAGGAATTCATACCAAAATATTAGGAAGGAAAATATCATTTAAATTTCTTACCCTCAAGTTATGCAAAAAGATATCAACTTACTTCAAGACTGCTCAATTTATCAAACCATTAACATTATTAATCGTAAAATATTTCAAGTAAATGATCTAAAGGAAGAAATCTCTTATCAAAAATGGAAGAAAAATTAGCACTCCAAACACTCAAAAAGGATATTAGATCTAGAAGAAGTCTTCAAAAAAGCTGTTTGTCTGAGATATTCCCAATGCCTTTTGGGACAAAAAAACATATTGTTAATCTCCCTTATATTCAAAATTTTGATGAAAAATTAATTCCTACTAAGGCCCGCCCTATCCAAATGAATTCAACTCTTAGAATTCTCAGAACAAGAAATTCAAACTCTATTAGACAAAAACTCATTAGACCTTCCAAATCACCATGGAGTTGTACAAAGATTTTATGTTTATAATGTCGAGAAAAGGAACGAGGTGTTCCTAGACTTGTCATAAATTATAAACCCTTAAACAAGGTTCTTCAATGGATTCGATACCCCATACCAAATAAAAGAGATTTACTCAAACGGCTTCATGATTCAAAAATATTCTCTAAAATCGATATGGAATCGTGGATTTTGGCAAATTCAAATAGCCGAAAGGTGATAGATATAAAAGCTGCTTTCACTGCTCCGCTTGGACATTACGAGTGGAATGTAATGCCCTTCTGACTCAAAATGCTCCTCGTAATTTCAAAATATTATGAACGAAATCCTTACTCCTTATACTTCATTTTCTATAGTCTATATAGATGATGTTTTAATATTTTCAAAAAGTTTAGATCAACACTTTAAAAACCTTCAAACATTTTTACATATAGTTAAGAAAAATGGGTTAGTTATATCTGCCCCAAAGATGAAATTATTTCAAACTAATGTACGATTTTTAGGTCATCAAATTAACAGAGGAAGAATAACACCCATAACTAGAGTCATAGAATTTGCAGACAAATTTCCAGATGAACTCAAAGACAAAACTCAACTACAAAGATTTTTAGGATGTTTAAATTATGTTTCAGATTTTTTTCCTAATCTACGTCAATCATGTAGTATTTTATTTCAAAGATTGCAAAAGAATCCTCCTGCATGGTCAGAGTCGCATACAAAATTAGTCCAGAGTCTCAAACAAAGAGTCAAAAATCTCCCATGTCTTGTTTTACCACATCCAAATGCATTCATGATTGTAGAAACAGATGCGTCTGAAATAGGTTATGGTGGCATCCTCAAACAAAAGTTGCATATCAAAGAAGAACTAGTCAGATATCATTCTGGAATTTGGCTAGGTCCTCAGAAAAACTATTCAACAATAAAAAAGGAAATTTTATCTATCGTATTATGTATTTCAAAATTTCAAGATGATCTTTTCAATAAAAAATTTCTTTTAAGAGTCGATTGTAAATCTGCAAAAGAAGTTTTAACAAAAGATGTCAAAAATATTGTTTCAAAACAAATTTTTGCCCGTTGGCAAGCTATTTTATCTGTTTTCGATTTTGATATTGAATACATCAAAGGAGATCAAAATTCCCTACCAGATTTCTTAACCAGGGAATTCTTACAGGGAAGATGTCAAACAACAAAGGAAAAACTCAAATTGGAGGATATCAATCCTCGGATGACTATGAGATGAAAATTCAAATCTCAAAACCTTCGTCCTCAAAAACAGCCACTCCAAAACCTCAAACCACTTAAACCAAATACAAACCTCAAACCAATTCATTCCTTTAGCTGATTACCCAGCCTTGCCTTATTCTCAAGCTTTAATTAGTCAGCCTCAAAAACAACAATCCAAAGCCCAACAAATTCAAGAACAGAGAAAAAACACCTCTCCACCTTCAACAGGATACTTTTCAAAAGGTTTCTACGAACCCTTATGTCTCACGAAATATAGAGAAACACCACCTATTGAAGAATTTAGAAAAAACAACTACAAAACTTTTCCCCAAGGACTCCAATGGTTCTCTGATAACATCTCAAAGAATCAATTATTTTATGAATTCATTTTGGTTGACTCAGTTACATTGACATCAAGCACGAACGATCAACCACCGTACTATTCAATATTCAAAACTGATCATCAAACGGGTAAGATCCTCTGATGAATGGATCGAACCTTTTGCTGAGAAAGACCTTTCAAAAAATTTCACCCCTCAAACCTACTCCTATAACGACTACAAAAATGCTTGGTCAAGAGCCCTTCTCCTACGAGACTATGATCATTCCCGGTTCATTACCTTTCATAAAGACTGCTCAAAACAATTTCCAATATGGTTCTACCAATGGTGGTACTACTTTGGACCAACCCAGACATTTACCCTCCAATCATAAACAAGGCCTCGATATTTTCATAGCCCAAACCAAAGGCGAATTATATCAAAACCATTGCTTTTTCATGCTGAATTTAAAATTCCATGGATAATGTGTTGGAGTTATGGACTATTTCAACATCTACGCCCTCCATATCCATTGTCACTGCTCGCAAATTCAACATCAAATGGTGGTCAAAATTCCAAACAGATATTTGTTCCCCAGAAGTTGTTCAAGATTTTATTCGCACCGGTAAAAAGATCGAATGGAATATTAAGAATTTTAACAAGACTTCAAAGATTCAAACCTCTGCTTCGTCTCATTCGAAACCAAAGATTAGTAATTTTCATCACCAAGCTATCAAAGAAATGATGAAAGATCCATCAGTAGCACAGACACTACTTGCGATTATTCAAAACAAGTCCTCCGAAGAAGAATCCGGTTCATCCGCCCCTTCTTCACCTACATCAGATATCTATGGCGGTCCTTTTGCTCAGGATCCCAATGATATATAAAAAAAAAAAAAAAAAAAAAATAAAAAAAAAAAAAAAAAAAAAAATTATTTATTTTTTACGGGTCAGTATAAATACGCTTATCTATACAAATACGTATAAATGAACAGTAAAAATTGACTTTTTACTATTCATCCTGAGTCATGTAAATTAAAGTCTATGTATTTTAGTATTTTAGTATCTGCAAGTTCATGTATATTTAAAGTATTTGTTAGAATCTATATACGGGTCAGTTTGTATAATACGGCATTAGATACAAATCCAGAAATCAAGCATCGCTGGAAAGATACCAGCACTACCTTCAAAAGAACGATCCTCATTTAAAGCAAATTTCAATCATCAACACCACTCACCCGACAGTTCCTCAGAGCCACTACTCAAAAGCAACGGACGAAATTCATTTGTTCCTGTAGCCACTACGAAAAGGAACGAACGAAATTCACCTGCAAATAAGAAATCAACAACACTCATCAGCAAGAATCATAGAAGACACTCAAGCTCTCCTATATAAGGAGCCCCAAAGAACTCATTCAAGCATCGAACAATTTTAGCATTCTCAATTAGATTACAAAACTTCACAAAAATCACAAAAATTATAAGTTAGAAAGATCTCCAGATCTCCATTTCTCTTGTATTCATCAATCCTACTGTATTCATTGTAAGATTTATTTTCAAACTTATTTAATTCTGTAATTTTCAAAAGATTAAATAAAATCATAAGTTGTTTTCAAATTTGTTCTTCTTATTTCACCGCTTTAAAACTGTTTTTCGTTCTTTACAACGCATTTTATACCTGGGCTCCATTTTGGTATCAGAGCCATTTTGGCTCAAAATATATTGCATTGCATACTGTGTCTGAGTGTTGGTAAGGGGTTTGGTCAGCCTGTAAGTCTGTTGGTAAGCCGTGGTTAGGTGTTCCCAGTAGGTGGTCCCTCCGTTCCCATTCACATATAGTCTGCATAGTAGTGTATTTTGTCGTTAATGATGGCACACTGGTTACGAAAAGCACTCCAGATAGGAACTGCGAGTAAAGATCAAGATACAGTTCAAAGTAATGAAATTAGTGTAGAAACCGATTTCTCAAACTGGAATATCCCAACTGAAAACATAACTCATATATATAAAATAGGAAATTTTGATTTCAAAACTGCCTTCTCAATTCGAACTCATGAAGAAACTAGAAGTATTCAAAAAGAAACAGAAACAATAGGTATGTTGTCTCATACAGGAATTCAAAAATATATTGCAAATAAATATAAATTTATTCATTTTGGATTAGTTCAAGTAGGTATTAAACCTTTAGTTCATAAAGGAATAGACTGTCCAATATACTTAGCCCTAAGAGATAATCGTCTTAATTCATATAAAGATTCATTATTAGCTGCTGTTCAAACAAATGTTTGTAATGGTCCAGTATATTTCAATTGTTTTCCAAATTTTACAGTAGACATCACCGATCCATTAATTCAAGAATCCTTGATTTTAGACATTCATGTTCATAATAATAAATTCAAAGAATTAGCTAAGAATTTTGCAATAGTATTCAGGCTTTATTTTAGACTCATGACTTCAACTGTTAATCCAAAATTCATACATGAACCATCTTCAAAAGAAGAAACTATTTTCATACAAGTTCAAGCTATAGATAACAAAACCAAATCCTTAGTTACAACAAAGAAAAGCTCTTTCATTAGATAAAATAACAATCCCGTAAGTTTTTATGATTCCCACAAACCCTGCTTCTCCTAGTATGCTTAAGCAAGATATAGATGAAATTGAAGAAGATGATCAAAGAATTTTGCTCCGATTTAATTCATTCAGAGAAACTTCTTCAATACCTAAAACCTCCTCCTCTTTTATTCCTTCAAGAAAATCATGTTCTCAAATTGATCCTTCTGAAACTCAATACAAAGTATATTATAAAACACCCATTCCGTATCACCAAGCGACTTCATCACCTCCTCAATCACCTACAATATCAGACTTTCAAACTATAAACACTATCACAGAGGAATTTAAGATAAATAAAGAATATTTACGTGAAGATTTTAACTCTCTTCAAAATAAAGAACAAAGAGAATGGTTTCTAAAATTTGATGAACAAATTAAAAATCAAATAAGAAAAGAATGGTACAATGATATGGAAAGAATCAAAATAAATATTCCTTTTTTCACTTGGTTTGAATTATATTGACAAAAAAATGAAATAAATAATCCATATAATTTATTATATATCCAAGCACAAACTCAATTAACTAGAAATTGGAAGATGGTTGATGGACGAACAGTCACATCTGTTCATCCTCCACCTTCAGGTATCAAATTAATATTTGGAGAAAAGGAACTAGAAGCGACTCCTTTTAAAACAGAAGAGAAGAACAAAGAGATCAAATCACATCGTAGATGATATTCTAAAAATCTATCAACAAAATAATTACTCAAATCAAATTCTACAAACAATAGCAAGTCAAGTAGATCATGTGTCTACTAAAATGGATAATAAGCTATCTAAAGACTCTAAAGACACGTCTTCAAAATTAATTAAAACTCAAAACTTTCCAAATCAATTATCATACCCTCATTTTAAACCTCAAAGTCTCCCGTTTCCACTTGCTTCTAAATTGGCAAAGGCGTCAAGCCTCTACATCATCATCTACAGAGACATTAAATAAACTTACAAGTAGTTTTTCTCATTTAAATCTAAAACAAGTAAACGTTATAAAAGAGATTCCACCAAGTTCAAGTTCAGAAAAGGATGCAGAAAGTGAAGATGATATATCTCAATTAGAACATCAATTTAATGATACTCAAGAAATTAACAAAATCAGAAACAGTAATTCTTCCTGGCAAAACATTCCAACCAGAAATTACTATCAAAGACCAACACCTCCTGATATTCAATACGAAGAACGTTCCAAATTTAAGACAAATCAATACGCCCCTAATACTATTCATGAATGGAATATAGACGGAAAGTCAGAATATGAGCTGTTAAATACTCTTCAAGAAATGGGTATGGCTAAGGCGGCTTATAAATTCAGAGAATCAAATGAACAGGTAGTCTTTAGCATGATTATTGCTGGATTTACCGGTCAATTAAAAAATTGGTGGGATAATTGCTTAACTTTAGAAAACAAGCTAGAAATTCTGGATCATAAAACAGAATTTACAGATGATAGTGGCATGCAAGTTCAAGTAAATGACTGTTGTGACTTTTTAATCATAACCATAGGATTATATTTCGTAGGAAATCCTCAAGAAGAATTATCATCTCAAAAGATTATTCTTACTAATTTAAGATGTCCTACTTTAAGTGACTATAGATGGTATAAGGATATGTTCTTAACCTATGTCCTTCGAAGATCTGATTGTAATGAAGGATTTTGGAAAGAAAAGCTAATTTCCGGACTTCCCAATCTCTTTTCCCAAAGGATTTTCCGAAAATTAAAAGAAATTACAGGCGGAGAAAGTGTTCCCTATTCACGCATAACTTATGGTCAATTATTTGCTTTTATTAAAGAACAAGGATTAGCCCTCTGTGAGGAACTTAGAATTCAATCCAAGTATAACTCAGAAAAGAAACAATCAAGAAAAGAACTAGGATGCTTCTGTGAAGCTTTTGGTATGGAAAAAATACAAGCACCATCATCCAGAAGAAAATCTCAAATGAAAAAATTGACAAAGAAAAGGTTCAACTCTAATCAAGCAAGAAACTTTTCTACTCCACAAAAATATTATAGAAGAAAATCCAAAAAACCTACTCAAAAATATTCTAGTAATACTAATAAAGATATTATTTGTTTTAAATGTGGAAAACTGGTCATAAAGCTAATAAATGTTATGTTAAAAGAAAATCAATGAAATATTTCAAGAAGATCCAGATATGTGTCAAAAATTATCTAAATCAAGTTTTTAAAATCCTCATCTCAAGAAGAGGATGAAAACGAAGTAGATATTATTCAAAATTCAACAGATGACTCCTACGATTCTCGCAACCTCTTCTCCCAAATTCATAATAAATGTAATCTCGAGAAAGAATGATGCGACTTTCTTTTAGATATCTTAGATAAGGTAGAAGACCCGATCATTAAAAAGGATGTCATTTCAAAATTAAAAGGATTAATGAATAATGAAGTAAAACCCTCTACTATTCTCCCATCAACTGAACCTTTTAGTATTTCAAAGCTATTTAATAAATACCCTTCAAATTCATTCAAATCATTGGAACATATGAATTCCCCTATTAATCAAATGCAACATGAAATTAATACTTTGAAAGTTCAAATAAATGAATTAAAAGGTCATATTTATAATATTCAAATAAATGAATCAGATTTAAATCAAAGACTCTTAAACATAGAACAAAAAGAACCATCTTCATCTCCAATAGCAGAACAAACTATAAGTCACAATATATTATCTGAAAATCAAAATTCAGATGATCAATTTATTAAAACCATTCAAAAAATAAAATGCAATAATGGATTGTAATAGTAACACTAAAAATAGATAATTTTACCCAAAACTTTTATGCTCTAATAGATTCTGGAGCAGATCAGAATTGTCTCAAGTATGGAATAATACCTAACAAATACTATCAACCAACTAATACACAATTATACAGTGCAGATAGTCAACCTCTTCAAATTAAACATAAGCTTACAAATGCTTCTATAGTTAATAATGATTATTGTTTCAAAAATACCTTCATCGTAGTTGAAGGAATTAGTAATGATATTATTCTTGGCACACCATTCATTACTCAACTAACACCCTTCAAAGTAAATAATGAAGGAATTCATACCAAAATATTAGGAAGGAAAATATCATTTAAATTTCTTACCCTCGTTATGCAAAAAGATATCAACTTACTTCAAGACTGCTCAATTTATCAAACCATTAACATTATTAATCGTAAAATATTTCAAGTAAATGATCTAAAGGAAGAAATCTCTTATCAAAAATGGAAGAAAAATTAGCAGACTCCAAACACTCAAAAAGGATATTAGATCTAGAAGAAGTCTTCAAAAACTGCTTGTGCAGATATTCCCAATGCCTTTTGGGACGAGAAAAAACATATTGTTAATCTCCCTTATATTCAAAATTTTGATGAAAAATTAATTCCTACTAAGGCCCGCCCTATCCAAATGAATTCAACTCTTAGAATTCAGTAAACAAGAAATTCAAACTCTATTAGACAAAAACTCATTAGACCTTCCAAATCACCATGGAGTTGTACAAAGATTTTATGTTTATAATCTTTGCGAGAAAAGGAACGAGGTGTTCCTAGACTTGTCATAAATTATAAACCCTTAAACAAGGTTCTTCAATGGATTCGATACCCCATACCAAATAAAAGAGATTTACTCAAACGTCTTCATGATTCAAAAATATTTTCTAAATTGATATGAAATCGATTTTGGCAAATTCAAATAATTTGAGCAAGATAGATATAAAATCGCTTTCACTGCTCCGCTTTGGACATTACGAGTGGAATGTAATGCCCTTCTGACTCAAAAATGCTCCTCAATTTCAAAATATTATGAACGAAATCCTTACTCCTTATACTTCATTTTCTATAGTCTATATAGATGATGTTTTAATATTTTCAAAAAGATTAGATCAACACTTTAAAAACCTTCAAACATTTTTACATATAGTTAAGAAAAAAGGGTAAGTGATATCTGCCCCAAAGATGAAATTATTTCAAACTAATGTACGATTTTAGGTCATCAAATTAACAGAGGAAGAATAACACCCATAACTAGAGTCATAGAATTTGCGAGACAAATTTCCAGATGAACTCAAAGACAAAACTCAACTACAAAGATTTTTAGGATGTTTAAATTATGTTTTGATTTTTTCCTAATCTACGCTAATCATGTAGTATTTTATTTCAAAGATTGCAAAAGAATCCTCCTGCATGGTCAGAGTCGCATACAAAATTAGTCCAGAGTCTCAAACAAAGAGTCAAAAATCTCCCATGTCTTGTTTTACCACATCCAAATGCATTCATGATTGTAGAAACAGATGCGTCTGAAATAGGTTATGGTGGCATCCTCAAACAAAAACTGCATATCAAAGAAGAACTAGTCAGATATCATTCTGGAATTTGGCTAGGTCCTCAGAAAAACTATTCAACAATAAAAAAGGAAATTTTATCTATCGTATTATGTATTTCAAAATTTCAAGATGATCTTTTCAATAAAAAATTTCTTTTAAGAGTCGATTGTAAATCTGCAAAAGAAGTTTTAACAAAAGATGTCAAAAATATTGTTTCAAAACAAATTTTTGCCCGTTGGCAAGCTATTTTATCTGTTTTCGATTTTGATATTGAATACATCAAAGGAGATCAAAATTCCCTACCAGATTTCTTAACCAGGGAATTCTTACAGGGAAGATGTCAAACAACAAAGGAAAAACTCAAATTGGAGGATATCAATCCTCGGATGACTATGAGATGAAAATTCAAATCTCAAAACCTTCGTCCTCAAAACAAATGCACTCCAAAACCTCAAACCACTTCAAACCAAATACAAACCTCAAACCAATTCATTCCTTTAGCTGATTACCCAGCCTTGCCTTATTCTCAAGCTTTAATTAGTCAGCCTCAAAAACAACAATCCAAAGCCCAACAAATTCAAGAACAGAGAAAAAACACCTCTCCACCTTCAACAGGATACTTTTCAAAAGGTTTCTACGAACCCTTATGTCTCACGAAATATAGAGAAACACCACCTATTGAAGAATTTAGAAAAAACAACTACAAAACTTTTCCCCAAGGACTCCAATGGTTCTCTGATAACATCTCAAAGAATCAATTATTTTATGAATTCATTTTGGTTGACTCAGGTTCTGTTGACATCAAGCACGAACGATCAACCACTGGTACTATTCAATATTCAAAACTGATCATCAAACGGGTAAGATCCTCTGATGAATGGATCGAACCTTTTGCTGAGAAAGACCTTTCAAAAAATTTCACCCCTCAAACCTACTCCTATAACGACTACAAAAATGCTTGGTCAAGAGCCCTTCTCCTACGAGACTATGATCATTCCTGGTTCATTACCTTTCATAAAGACTGTCCAAAACAATTTCCAATATGGTTCTACCAATGGTGGTACTACTTTGGACCAACCCAGGACATTTACCCTCCAATCTGTAAACAAGGCCTCGATATTTTCATAGCCCAAACCAAAGGCGAATTATATCAAAAACCATTGCTTTTTCATGCTGAATTTAAAATTCCATGGATAATGTGTTGGAGTTATGGACTATTTCAACATCTACGCCCTCCATATCCATTGTCACTGCTCGCAAATTCAACATCAAATGGTGGTCAAAATTCCAAACAGATATTTGTTCCCGTGGTTGTTCAAGATTTTATTCGCACCGGTAAAAAGATCGAATGGAATATTAAGAATTTTAACAAGACTTCAAAGATTCAAACCTCTGCTTCGTCTCATTCGAAACCAAAGATTAGTAATTTTCATCACCAAGCTATCAAAGAAATGATGAAAGATCCATCAGTAGCACAGACACTACTTGCGATTATTCAAAACAAGTCCTCCGAAGAAGAATCCGGTTCATCCGCCCCTTCTTCACCTACATCAGATATCTATGGCGGTCCTTTTGCTCAGGATCCCAATGATATATAAAAAAAAAAAAAAAAAAAAAAAAAAAAAAAAAAAAATTATTTATTTTTTACGGGTCAGTATAAATACGCTTATCTATACAAATACGTATAAATGAACAGTAAAAATTGACTTTTTACTATTCATCCTGAGTCATGTAAATTAAAGTCTATGTATTTTAGTATTTTAGTATCTGCAAGTTCATGTATATTTAAAGTATTTGTTAGAATCTATATACGGGTCAGTTTGTATAATACGGCATTAGATACAAATCCAGAAATCAAGCATCGCTGGAAAGATACCAGCACTACCTTCAAAAGAACGATCCTCATTTAAAGCAGCCTCAATCATCAACACCACTCACCCGACAGGCTCCTGTAGCCACTACTCAAAAGCAACGGACGAAATTCATTTGTTCCTGTAGCCACTACGAAAAGGAACGAACGAAATTCACCTGCAAATAAGAAATCAACAACACTCATCAGCAAGAATCATAGAAGACACTCAAGCTCTCCTATATAAGGAGCCCCAAAGAACTCATTCAAGCATCGAACAATTTTAGCATTCTCAATTAGATTACAAAACTTCACAAAAATCACAAAAATTATAAGTTAGAAAGATCTCCAGATCTCCATTTCCTACTGTATTCATCAATCCTACTGTATTCATTGTAAGATTTATTTTCAAACTTATTTAATTCTGTAATTTTCAAAAGATTAAATAAAATCATAAGTTGTTTTCAAATTTGTTCTTCTTATTTCACCGCTTTAAAACTGTTTTTCGTTCTTTACCACGCATTTTATTTTACGGGTCAGTATAAATACGCTTATCTATACAAATACGTATAAATGAACAGTAAAAATTGACTTTTTACTATTCATCCTGAGTCATGTAAATTAAAGTCTATGTATTTTAGTATTTTAGTATCTGCAAGTTCATGTATATTTAAAGTATTTGTTAGAATCTATATACGGGTCAGTTTGTATAATACGGCATTAGATACAAATCCAGAAATCAAGCATCGCTGGAAAGATACCAGCACTACCTTCAAAAGAACGATCCTCATTTAAAGCAAATTTCAATCATCAACACCACTCACCCGACAGTGCTCCTGTAGCCACTACTCAAAGCAACTGACGAAATTCATTTGTTCCTCAGTAGCTACTACGAAAGGAACGAACGAAATTCACCTGCAAATAAGAAATCAACAACACTCATCAGCAAGAATCATAGAAGACACTCAAGCTCTCCTATATAAGGAGCCCCAAAGAACTCATTCAAGCATCGAACAATTTTAGCATTCTCAATTAGATTACAAAACTTCACAAAAATCACAAAAATTATAAGTTAGAAAGATCTCCAGATCTCCATTTCCTACTGTATTCATCAATCCTACTGGAATCACTGTAAGATTTATTTTCAAACTTATTTAATTCGTAATTTTCAAAAGATTAAATAAAATCATAAGTTGTTTTCAAATTTGTTCTTCTTATTTCACCGCTTTAAAACTGTTTTTCGTTCTTTACCACGCATTTTATACCTGGGCTCCATTTTGGTATCAGAGCCATTTTGGCTCAAAATATATTGTATTGCATACTGTGTCTGAGTGTTGGTAAGGGGTTTGGTCAGCCTGTAAGTCTGTTGGTAAGCCGTGGTTAGGTGTTCCCAGTAGGTGGTCCCTCCGTTCCCATTCACATATAGTCTGCATAGTAGTGTATTTTGTCGTTAATGATGGCACACTGGTTACGAAAAGCACTCCAGATAGGAACTGCGAGTAAAGATCAAGATACAGTTCAAAGTAATGAAATTAGTGTAGAAACCGATTTCTCAAACTGGAATATCCCAACTGAAAACATAACTCATATATATAAAATAGGAAATTTTGATTTCAAAACTGCCTTCTCAATTCGAACTCATGAAGAAACTAGAAGTATTCAAAAAGAAATGTAAACAATAGGTATGTTGTCTCATACAGAATTCAAAAATATATTGCAAATAAATATAAATTTATTCATTTTGGATTAGTTCAAGTAGGTATTAAACCTTTAGTTCATAAAGGAATAGACTGGCCCAATATACTTAGCCCTAAGAGATAATCGTCTTAATTCATATAAAGATTCATTATTAGTCATTGCTCAAACAAATGTTTGTAATGGTCCAAAGATATTTCAATTGTTTTCCAAATTTTACAGTAGACATCACCGATCCATTAATTCAAGAATCCTTGATTTTAGACATTCATGTTCATAATAATAAATTCAAAGAATTAGCTAAGAATTTTGCAATAGTATTCAGGCTTTATTTTAGACTCATGACTTCAATCGTTAATCCAAAATTCATACATGAACCATCTTCAAAAGAAGAAACTATTTTCATACAAGTTCAAGCTATAGATAACAAAACCAAATCCTTAGTTACAACAAAGAAAAGCTCTTTCATTAGATAAAATAACAATCCGAGTAGTTTTTATGATTCCCAAAGAACCTCCTACTCCTAGTATGCTTAAGCAAGATATAGATGAAATTGAAGAAGATGATCAAAGAATTTTGCTCCGATTTAATTCATTCAGAGAAACTTCTTCAATACCTAAAACCTCCTCCTCTTTTATTCCTTCAAGAAAATCATGTTCTCAAATTGATCCTTCTGAAACTCAATACAAAGTATATTATAAAACACCCATTCCGTATCACCAAGCAGCCTTCATCACCTCCTCAATCACCTACAATATCAGACTTTCAAACTATAAACACTATCACAGAGGAATTTAAGATAAATAAAGAATATTTACGTGAAGATTTTAACTCTCTTCAAAATAAAGAACAAAGAGAATGGTTTCTAAAATTTGATGAACAAATTAAAAATCAAATAAGAAAAGAATGGTACAATGATATGGAAAGAATCAAAATAAATATTCCTTTTTTCACTTGGTTTGAATTATATTGTCAAAAAAATGAAATAAATAATCCATATAATTTATTATATATCCAAGCTCAAACTCAATTAACTAGAAATTGGAAGATGGTTGATGGAATGAGCAGTCACATCCTGCTCATCCTCCACCTTCGTGTATCAAATTAATATTTGGAGAAAAGGAACTAGAAGCACTCCTTTTAAAACAGAAGAGAAGAACAAAGAGATCAAAGCGTCATCGTAGATGATATTCTAAAATCTATCAACAAAATAATTACTCAAATCAAATTCTACAAACAATAGCAACTCAAGTAGATCATGTGTCTACTAAAATGGATAATAAGCTATCTAAAGACTCTAAAGACACGTCTTCAAAATTAATTAAAACTCAAAACTTTCCAAATCAATTATCATACCCTCATTTTAAACCTCAAAGTCTCCCGTTTCCAATTGCTTCTAAATTGGCAAAGGCGTCTGAAGCCTCTACATCATCATCGGCAGAGACATTAAATAAACTTACAAGTAGTTTTTCTCATTTAAATCTAAAACAAGTAAACGTTATAAAAAGAGATTCCAGCTCAAGTTCAAGTTCAGAAAAGGATGCAGAAAGTGAAGATGATATATCTCAATTAGAACATCAATTTAATGATACTCAAGAAATTAACAAAATCAGAAACAGTAATTCTTCCTGGCAAAACATTCCAACCAGAAATTACTATCAAAGACCAACACCTCCTGACATTCAATACGAAGGACGGTCCAAAATTAGGACAAATCACTACGCCCCTAATACTATTCATGAATGGAATATAGACTAAAGTCGAATATGAGTCGTTAAATACTCTTCAAGAAATGGGTATGGCTAAGGCGCTTATAAATTCAGAGAATCAAATGAGCAGGTAGTCTTTAGCATGATTATTCTTTGGATTTACCTGGTCAATTAAAAATTGGTGGGATAATTGCTTAACTTTAGAAAACAAGCTAGAAATTCGGATCATAAAAGCGAGAATTTACAGATGATAGTGGCATGCAAGTTCAAGTAAATGACTGCTGTGACTTTTTAATCATAACCATAGGATTATATTTCAGTAGGAAATCCTCAAGAAGAATTATCATCTCAAAAGATTATTCTTACTAATTTAAGATGTCCTACTTTAAGTGACTATAGATGGTATAAGGATATGTTCTTAACCTATGTCCTTCAAGATCCGATTGTAATGAAGGATTTTGGAAAGAAAAGCTAATTCCGGACTTCCCAATCTCTTTTCCCAAAGGATTTTCCGAAAATTAAAAGAAATTACAGGCGGAGAAAGTGTTCCCTATTCACGCATAACTTATGGTCAATTATTTGCTTTTATTAAAGAACAAGGATTAGCCCTCTGTGAGGAACTTAGAATTCAATCCAAGTATAACTCAGAAAAGAAACAATCAAGAAAAGAACTAGGATGCTTCTGTGAAGCTTTTGGTATGGAAAAAATACAAGCACCATCATCCAGAAGAAAATCTCAAATGAAAAAATTGACAAAGAAAAGGTTCAACTCTAATCAAGCAAGAAACTTTTCTACTCCACAAAAATATTATAGAAGAAAATCCAAAAAACCTACTCAAAAATATTCTAGTAATACTAATAAAGATATTATTTGTTTTAAATGTGGAAAACCTGGTCATAAAGCTAATAAATGTTATGTTAAAAAGAAAATCAATGAAATATTTCAAGAAGATCCAGATATGTGTCAAAAATTATCTACCTGTTTTTAAAATCCTCATCTGAAGAAGAGGATGAAAACGAAGTAGATATTATTCAAAATTCAACAGATGACTCCTACGATTCTGCAACCTCTTCTCCCAAATTCATAATAAATGTAATCTCAGAAAAGAATGATGCAGACTTTCTTTTAGATATCTTAGATAAGGTAGAAGACCCGATCATTAAAAAGGATGTCATTTCAAAATTAAAAGGATTAATGAATAATGAAGTAAAACCCTCTACTATTCTCCCATCAACTGAACCTTTTAGTATTTCAAAGCTATTTAATAAATACCCTTCAAATTCATTCAAATCATTGGAACATATGAATTCCCCTATTAATCAAATGCAACATGAAATTAATACTTTGAAAGTTCAAATAAATGAATTAAAAGGTCATATTTATAATATTCAAATAAATGAATCAGATTTAAATCAAAGACTCTTAAACATAGAACAAAAAGAACCATCTTCATCTCCAATAGCAGAACAAACTATAAGTCACAATATATTATCTGAAAATCAAAATTCAGATGATCAATTTATTAAAACCATTCAAAAAATAAAATTCCAAAAATGGATTGTAATAGTAACACTAAAAATAGATAATTTTACCCAAAACTTTTATGCTCTAATAGATTCCGGAGCAGATCAGAATTGTCTCAAGTATGGAATAATACCTAACAAATACTATCAACCAACTAATACACAATTATACAGTGCAGATAGTCAACCTCTTCAAATTAAACATAAGCTTACAAATGCTTCTATAGTTAATAATGATTATTGTTTCAAAAATACCTTCATCGTAGTTGAAGGAATTAGTAATGATATTATTCTTGGCACACCATTCATTACTCAACTAACACCCTTCAAAGTAAATAATGAAGGAATTCATACCAAAATATTAGGAAGGAAAATATCATTTAAATTTCTTAGCGCTGTTGTCCAGAAAGATAACCACTTGCTTCAAGACTGTACAATTTATCAAACCATTAACATTATTAATCAGAAAATATTTCAAGTAAATGATCTAAAGGAAGAAATCTCTTATCAAAAAATGGAAGAAAAATTAGCAGACCCAAACACTCAAAAAAGGATATTAGATCTAGAAGAAGTCTTCAAAAAAGCTTTTGTCAGATATTCCCAATGCCTTTTGGGACAGAAAAAACATATTGTTAATCTCCCTTATATTCAAAATTTTGATGAAAAATTAATTCCTACTAAGGCCCGCCCTATCCAAATGAATTCAACTCTTAGAATTCAGTAAACAAGAAATTCAAACTCTATTAGACAAAAACTCATTAGACCTTCCAAATCACCATGGAGTTGTACAAAGATTTTATGTTTATAATCTTTGCGAGAAAAGGAACGAGGTGTTCCTAGACTTGTCATAAATTATAAACCCTTAAACAAGGTTCTTCAATGGATTCGATACCCCATACCAAATAAAAGAGATTTACTCAAACGTCTTCATGATTCAAAAATATTTTCTAAATTCGATATGAAATCAGGATTTTGGCAAATTCAAATAGTGAAGGTGATAGATATAAAACTGCTTTCACTGTTCCGTTTGGACATTACGAGTGGAATGTAATGCCCTTCGGACTCAAAAATGCTCCCTCAGAATTTCAAAATATTATGAACGAAATCCTTACTCCTTATACTTCATTTTCTATAGTCTATATAGATGATGTTTTAATATTTTCAAAAAGTTTAGATCAACACTTTAAAAACCTTCAAACATTTTTACATATAGTTAAGAAAAATGGGTTAGTTATATCTGCCCCAAAGATGAAATTATTTCAAACTAATGTACGATTTTTAGGTCATCAAATTAACAGAGGAAGAATAACACCCATAACTAGAGTCATAGAATTTGCAGACAAATTTCCAGATGAACTCAAAGACAAAACTCAACTACAAAGATTTTTAGGATGTTTAAATTATGTTTCAGATTTTTTTCCTAATCTACGTCAATCATGTAGTATTTTATTTCAAAGATTGCAAAAGAATCCTCCTGCATGGTCAGAGTCGCATACAAAATTAGTCCAGAGTCTCAAACAAAGAGTCAAAAATCTCCCATGTCTTGTTTTACCACATCCAAATGCATTCATGATTGTAGAAACAGATGCGTCTGAAATAGGTTATGGTGGCATCCTCAAACAAAAACTGCATATCAAAGAAGAACTAGTCAGATATCATTCTGGAATTTGGCTAGGTCCTCAGAAAAACTATTCAACAATAAAAAAGGAAATTTTATCTATCGTATTATGTATTTCAAAATTTCAAGATGATCTTTTCAATAAAAAATTTCTTTTAAGAGTCGATTGTAAATCTGCAAAAGAAGTTTTAACAAAAGATGTCAAAAATATTGTTTCAAAACAAATTTTTGCCCGTTGGCAAGCTATTTTATCTGTTTTCGATTTTGATATTGAATACATCAAAGGAGATCAAAATTCCCTACCAGATTTCTTAACCAGGGAATTCTTACAGGGAAGATGTCAAACAACAAAGGAAAAACTCAAATTGGAGGATATCAATCCTCGGATGACTATGAGATGAAAATTCAAATCTCAAAACCTTCGTCCTCAAAAACCAGCCACTCCAAAACCTCAAACCACTTCAAACCAAATACAAACCTCAAACCAATTCATTCCTTTAGCTGATTACCCAGCCTTGCCTTATTCTCAAGCTTTAATTAGTCAGCCACAAAAACAACAATCCAAAGCCCAACAAATACAAGAATGAGAAAAAACACCTCTCCACCTTCAACAGGATACTTTTCAAAAGGTTTCTACGAACCCTTATGTCTCACGAAATATAGAGAAACACCACCTATTGAAGCATTTAGAAAAAACAACTACAAAACTTTTCCCCAAGGACTCCAATGGTTCTCGATAACATCTCAAAGAATCAATTATTTTATGAATTCATTTTGGTTGACTCGAGTTACATTGACATCAAGCACGAACGATCAACCACCGTACTATTCAATATTCAAATCGATCATCAAAGCGGGTAAGATCCTCCGATGAATGGATCGAACCTTTTCTTTGAAAGACCTTTCAAATAATTTCACCCCTCAAACCTACTCCTATAACGACTACAAAAATGCTTGGTCAAGAGCCCTTCTCCTACGAGACTATGATCATTCCTGGTTCATTACCTTTCATAAAGACTGTTCAAAACAATTTCCAATATGGTTCTACCAATGGTGGTACTACTTTGGACCAACCCAGGACATTTACCCTCCAATCTGTAAACAAGGCCTCGATATTTTCATAGCCCAAACCAAAGGCGAATTATATCAAAAACCATTGCTTTTTCATGCTGAATTTAAAATTCCATGGATAATGTGTTGGAGTTATGGACTATTTCAACATCTACGCCCTCCATATCCATTGTCACTGCTCGCAAATTCAACATCAAATGGTGGTCAAAATTCCAAATGTATATTTGTTCCCGAAGTTGTTCAAGATTTTATTCAGACCAGAAAAGATCGAATGGAATATTAAGAATTTTAACAAGACTTCAAAGATTCAAACCTCTGCTTCGTCTCATTCGAAACCAAAGATTAGTAATTTTCATCACCAAGCTATCAAAGAAATGATGAAAGATCCATCAGTAGCACAGACACTACTTGCGATTATTCAAAACAAGTCCTCCGAAGAAGAATCCGGTTCATCCGCCCCTTCTTCACCTACATCAGATATCTATGGCGGTCCTTTTGCTCAGGATCCCAATGATATATAAAAAAAAAAAAAAATAAAAAAAAAAAAAAAAAAAAAAAATATTTATTTTTACGAATTCAAGATAAATACGCTTATCTATACAAATACGTATAAATGAACAGTAAAAATTGACTTTTTACTATTCATCCTGAGTCATGTAAATTAAAGTCTATGTATTTTAGTATTTTAGTATCTGCAAGTTCATGTATATTTAAAGTATTTGTTAGAATCTATATACGGGTCAGTTTGTATAATACGGCATTAGATACAAATCCAGAAATCAAGCATCGCTGGAAAGATACCAGCACTACCTTCAAAAGAACGATCCTCATTTAAAGCAGCCTCAATCATCAACACCACTCACCCGAGTTGGGTCTTGGTGTTTTCGGGTGTCTCCTTACAAATCTGTGCGCGTCTTGATTTGTGAGTGTCGACTTGATTCGAGCACACTTTGTGGGTGTTTGGGTCGAGTTGGCTAACAAGGGGATTCGATGAATTTGCTGTGTGCTTTTCATTGGATTAGCTCTAGTTGTTTCCCTCGTTTTTTATCAAAACTTCATTCTTTCAAAAATCGTTTTTATTTTCTGAAAATTTCATCTTTTTGGATACCATTTTAATTGGCCAAAGTTTGAGGACAAACGTTTTTGAAGAAGGGGAGAGTTGGAGCAAGCGGCAGCGATTTAGACCCGATTTTGGCCTACGACCTAACCATGGTCCTTGGACCCATGGTCACGAAATTTCAGCCAAAATAGGCCTAAAACTCGGCTGAATTCAAGTCCAAGATGATACAACAAATTCAAACACAAGTCCCTTTCAATAAAGTTTGCTTTAGTGCTTTATGTCTTTGTCGCTTTTGGTCTTTTGTATTCAAACAACAAAAATCAGTTTTGGGACCAAGTGGGACGTGTAACTTGAAGCTCCAAGGAGATGATCTAGGCCCTTGACTCAACAACACAAGTGAAGGGAGAGGATGCTACAACAAGTCGCTTTCTACTTTAGTTGTTAGTTGTTTTATTTTCAGATTTTGTAAGGCTCATGTGAGCTGATTTTTGTTGTATTTTGAAGGCCCCTCATGGCCCTTAGATCTTTAGGAAGATGTACGGCTAGGATGAAAGCCTTGGTCTTATATAAACCAAGCCAAATGCCTTGTAATTTTTCAGATTTGTTGAGTTATAAAAAAGATGAGTTTAAGAGTGAGTTTTCTTTGGAAACCTCCTTAGCTTTGTGCTTGGAGTATTATTGGGTGATGGTCATCGCTTAGTGCTTGATCGGAACCTTAGTCTTAGGCCCTAGCTTAGTGCTCGGTCTAATTCGTATCCCTTTTATTTTCGTTTCCACATAAAAATCACAAAAACACAAAAAAGAGTGCAACCATGAGAGTGAGTTTCCTCCATGGAAACGTGAGGGTCCTTGATGGAAACGTGATGATGCTTGAGGGAAACGTGAGTTCCCTTGAGTGTAGAGTGTGTTTCCTTGAGTGATTCTTGTGACACTCAACCCCTAAGCCATTGTCTTATGGCTTTGGCTAGGTTCTATCCTAGGCTTAAACTTGTTTAAGTCATATCCTTCATTTTCATTTTATGTTTTTGCAAATAAAAATCGAAACAATCCACAACAAAACGGCCCCTAAAACGTGTACAATGAGTGAGGCTCATGAGTGAGTCAAGTTTAGGGTGAGTGTGGTTTCAAGGTACAAAGAGGCCCGCTTCGAATCGCTCCAATTGGTATCAAAGCTTCGGCTCTTGAGTTTTCTTAAACCGAGACGATCTTGGGATGAGTTGGGTCTTGGTGTTTTCGGGTGTCTCCTTACAAATCATGCGGCGTCTTGATTTGTGAGTGTCGACTTGATTCGAGCACACTTTGTGGGTGTTTGGGTCGAGTTGGCTAACAAGGGGATTCGATGAATTTGCTGTGTGCTTTTCATTGGATTAGCTCTAGTTGTTTCCCTCGTTTTTTATCAAAACTTCATTCTTTCAAAAATCGTTTTTATTTTCTGAAAATTTCATCTTTTTGGATACCATTTTAATTGGCCAAAGTTTGAGGACAAACTTTTTTGAAGAAGGGGAGAGTTGGAACGAAACGGCTTGACGATTTAGACCCGATTTTTGGCCTACGACCTAACCATGGTCCTTGGACCCATGGTCACGAAATTTCAGCCAAAATAGGCCTAAAACTCGGCTGAATTCAAGTCCAAGATGATACAACAAATTCAAACACAAGTCCCTTTCAATAAAGTTTGCTTTAGTGCTTTATGTCTTTGTCACCTTTTGGTCTTTTGTATTCAAACAACAAAAATCAGTTTTGGGACCAAGTGGGACGTGTAACTTGAAGCTCCAAGGAGATGATCTAGGCCCTTGACTCAACAACACAAGTGAAGGGAGAGGATGCTACAACAAGTCGCTTTCTACTTTAGTTGTTAGTTGTTTTATTTTCAGATTTTGTAAGGCTCATGTGAGCTGATTTTTGTTGTATTTTGAAGGCCCCTCATGGCCCTTAGATCTTTAGGAAGATGTACGGCTAGGATGAAAGCCTTGGTCTTATATAAACCAAGCCAAATGCCTTGTAATTTTTCAGATTTGTTGAGTTATAAAAAAGATGAGTTTAAGAGTGAGTTTTCTTTGGAAACCTCCTTAGCTTTGTGCTTGGAGTATTATTGGGTGGTGGTCATCGCTAGTGCTTGATCGGAACCTTAGTCTTAGGCCCTAGCTTAGTGCTCGGTCTAATTCGTATCCCCTTTATTTTCGTTTCCACATAAAAATCACAAAAACACAAAAAAGAGTGCAACCATGAGAGTGAGTTTCCTCCATGGAAACGTGAGGGTCCTTGATGGAAACGTGATGATGCTTGAGGGAAACGTGAGTTCCCTTGAGTGTAGAGTGTGTTTCCTTGAGTGATTCTTGTGACACTCAACCCCTAAGCCATTGTCTTATGGCTTTGGCTAGGTTCTATCCTAGGCTTAAACTTGTTTAAGTCATATCCTTCATTTTCATTTTATGTTTTTGCAAATAAAAATCGAAACAATCCACAACAAAACGGCCCCTAAAACGTGTACAATGAGTGAGGCTCATGAGTGAGTCAAGTTTAGGGTGAGTGTGGTTTCAAGGTACAAAGAGGCCCGCTTCGAATCGCTCCAATTGGTATCAAAGCTTCGGCTCTTGAGTTTTCTTAAACCGAGACGATCTTGGGATGAGTTGGGGCTTGGTGTTTTGGTGTCTCCTTACAAATCATGCGGCGTCTTGATTTGTGAGTGTCGACTTGATTCGAGCACACTTTGTGGGTGTTTGGGTCGAGTTGGCTAACAAGGGGATTCGATGAATTTGCTGTGTGCTTTTCATTGGATTAGCTCTAGTTGTTTCCCTCGTTTTTTATCAAAACTTCATTCTTTCAAAAATCGTCTTTATTTTCTGAAAATTTCATCTTTTTGGATACCATTTTAATTGGCCAAAGTTTGAGGACAAACTTTTTTGAAGAAGGGGAGAGTTGGAACGAAACGGCTTGACGATTTAGTCCCGATTTTTGGCCTACGACCTAACCATGGTCCTTGGACCCATGGTCACGAAATTTCAGCCAAAATAGGCCTAAAACTCGGCTGAATTCAAGTCCAAGATGATACAACAAATTCAAACACAAGTCCCTTTCAATAAAGTTTGCTTTAGTCCTTTATGTCTTTGTCACCTTTTGGTCTTTTGTATTCAAACAACAAAAATCAGTTTTGGGACCAAGTGGGACGTGTAACTTGAAGCTCCAAGGAGATGATCTAGGCCCTTGACTCAACAACACAAGTGAAGGGAGAGGATGCTACAACAAGTCGCTTTCTACTTTAGTTGTTAGTTGTTTTATTTTCAGATTTTGTAAGGCTCATGTGAGCTGATTTTTGTTGTATTTTGAAGGCCCCTCATGGCCCTTAGATCTTTAGGAAGATGTACGGCTAGGATGAAAGCCTTGGTCTTATATAAACCAAGCCAAATGCCTTGTAATTTTTCAGATTTGTTGAGTTATAAAAAAGATGAGTTTAAGAGTGAGTTTTCTTTGGAAACCTCCTTAGCTTTGTGCTTGGAGTATTCTTGGGTGATGGTCATCGCTTAGTGCTTGATCGGAACCTTAGTCTTAGGCCCTAGCTTAGTGCTCGGTCTAATTCGTATCCCTTTTATTTTCGTTTCCACATAAAAATCACAAAAACACAAAAAAGAGTGCAACCATGAGAGTGAGTTTCCTCCATGGAAACGTGAGGGTCCTTGATGGAAACGTGATGATGCTTGAGGGAAACGTGAGTTCCCTTGAGTGTAGAGTGTGTTTCCTTGAGTGATTCTTGTGACACTCAACCCCTAAGCCATTGTCTTATGGCTTTGGCTAGGTTCTATCCTAGGCTTAAACTTGTTTAAGTCATATCCTTCATTTTCATTTTATGTTTTTGCAAATAAAAATCGAAACAATCCACAACAAAACGGCCCCTAAAACGTGTACAATGAGTGAGGCTCATGAGTGAGTCAAGTTTAGGGTGAGTGTGGTTTCAAGGTACAAAGAGGCCCGCTTCGAATCGCTCCAATTGGTATCAAAGCTTCGGCTCTTGAGTTTTCTTAAACCGAGACGATCTTGGGATGAGTTGGGTCTTGGTGTTTTCGGGTGTCTCCTTACAAATCTGTGCGCGTCTTGATTTGTGAGTGTCGACTTGATTCGAGCACACTTTGTGGGTGTTTGGGTCGAGTTGGCTAACAAGGGGATTCGATGAATTTGCTGTGTGCTTTTCATTGGATTAGCTCTAGTTGTTTCCCTCGTTTTTTATCAAAACTTCATTCTTTCAAAAATCGTTTTTAGGGTTTAGGGTTTAGGGTTTAGGGTTTAGGGTTTAGGGTTTAGGGTTTAGGGTTTAGGGTTTAGGGAATAATAAATTTTTTTTTTTTTTTTTTTTTTTTTTTACTTAAAAACCGTGTGAAATCAAACTGATAAGTCGATGTTAGAAGAGCGGAAATATGAGAATAGTACTTTTGGAGGCGATAGCGCTACGAGTCATAGCTAGGAAATCATCCCATTTGAGGTTTCTAAGTTCTTGTTTTTCCTCCTTTGATAGCTCCAAATTGGGCTCCCTTCCACATATGAATGCAGCTCTGCACATTCATAGTTCCCATGCAATGCACAAAATGTTAATCGAAAACTTACCCCGTACCTTTTTGAATGCACGGCTAGAAAGAAGAAACGGGACTGTAAGACACAGATGTATGCGTGCGATAAAACTATAAGACATATATGAAGAACTTTTATACAACAAAACGATGTTTTGAAACTTTGTCATACGCATACTCGTGTCACATACCGAGATTTGAAAAGGGTTTACGAACCTGTCGTATAGATGGACAGCTTCTTCTTGGGAATTAAGAGTGCCTAAATGAATTTGTTTTTTATCAACTTTGATAGCAGCTTGCCACTTATGATTCTTCATGTAAACACCTCTCATTGGTACTACATGTTTTTCTCCACCTTTTCTACGATATTGCTTTCTTCTCTTCAATACTTCCTCTTCTACACATAACATTTCCATTCATGTTTATATAATGAGATTATTATGAAATATATATTTGAAAAAGTTTAACTAAAATTCTCAATAATTTCACGGTTAGGTGCATAAGGCAACCAAAGTGGTCGCGCGTCTTTAACTCACCCTGCTCGGACACATGATACGATATTATACCTGCCTGATAGGTCTGATAAGGTTATTTTGAGAAAAAACAATCACCCACGACATCTTCAGATATATAATTGGAAAATCACTCCGATCACTCCTAAAAATCAATTTTAGACTCATGACTTCAACTGTTAATCCAAAATTCATACATGAACCATCTTCAAAAGAAGAAACTATTTTCATACAAGTTCAAGCTATAGATAACAAAACCAAATCCTTAGTTACAACAGCAAAAGCTCTTTCATTAGATAAAATAACAATCCCAGAAGTTTTTATGATTCCCAAAGAACCTCCTACTCCTAGTATGCTTAAGCAAGATATAGATGAAATTGAAGAAGATGATCAAAGAATTTTGCTCCGATTTAATTCATTCAGAGAAACTTCTTCAATACCTAAAACCTCCTCCTCTTTTATTCCTTCAAGAAAATCATGTTCTCAAATTGATCCTTCTGAAACTCAATACAAAGTATATTATAAAACACCCATTCCAGAATACCAAGCAGCTTCATCACCTCCTCAATCACCTACAATATCAGACTTTCAAACTATAAACACTATCACAGAGGAATTTAAGATAAATAAAGAATATTTACGTGAAGATTTTAACTCTCTTCAAAATAAAGAACAAAGAGAATGGTTTCTAAAATTTGATGAACAAATTAAAAATCAAATAAGAAAAGAATGGTACAATGATATGGAAAGAATCAAAATAAATATTCCTTTTTTCACTTGGTTTGAATTATATTGTCAGAAAAATGAAATAAATAATCCATATAATTTATTATATATCCAAGCTCAAACTCAAGTAACTAGAAATTGGAAGATGGTTGATGAATGACAGTCACATCTGCTCATCCTCCACCTTCGTATCAAATTAATATTTGGAGAAAAGGAACTAGAAGCGACTCCTTTTAAAAGCAGAAGAGAAGAACAAAGAGATCAAACTGTCATCGTAGATGATATTCTAAAAATCTATCAACAAAATAATTACTCAAATCAAATTCTACAAACAATAGCAACTCAAGTAGATCATGTGTCTACTAAAATGGATAATAAGCTATCTAAAGACTCTAAAGACACGTCTTCAAAATTAATTAAAACTCAAAACTTTCCAAATCAATTATCATACCCTCATTTTAAACCTCAAAGTCTCCCGTTTCCAATTGCTTCTAAATTGGCAAAGGCGTCTGAAGCCTCTACATCATCATCGGCAGAGACATTAAATAAACTTACAAGTAGTTTTTCTCATTTAAATCTAAAACAAGTAAACGTTATAAAAAGAGATTCCAGCTCAAGTTCAAGTTCAGAAAAGGATGCAGAAAGTGAAGATGATATATCTCAATTAGAACATCAATTTAATGATACTCAAGAAATTAACAAAATCAGAAACAGTAATTCTTCCTGGCAAAACATTCCAACCAGAAATTACTATCAAAGACCAACACCTCCTGATATTCAATACGAAGAACGTTCCAAATTTAAGACAAATCAATACGCCCCTAATACTATTCATGAATGGAATATAGACGGAAAGTCAGAATATGAGCTGTTAAATACTCTTCAAGAAATGGGTATGGCTAAGGCGGCTTATAAATTCAGAGAATCAAATGAACAGGTAGTCTTTAGCATGATTATTGCTGGATTTACCGGTCAATTAAAAAATTGGTGGGATAATTGCTTAACTTTAGAAAACAAGCTAGAAATTCTGGATCATAAAACAGAATTTACAGATGATAGTGGCATGCAAGTTCAAGTAAATGACTGTTGTGACTTTTTAATCATAACCATAGGATTATATTTCGTAGGAAATCCTCAAGAAGAATTATCATCTCAAAAGATTATTCTTACTAATTTAAGATGTCCTACTTTAAGTGACTATAGATGGTATAAGGATATGTTCTTAACCTATGTCCTTCGAAGATCTGATTGTAATGAAGGATTTTGGAAAGAAAAGCTAATTTCCGGACTTCCCAATCTCTTTTCCCAAAGGATTTTCCGAAAATTAAAAGAAATTACAGGCGGAGAAAGTGTTCCCTATTCACGCATAACTTATGGTCAATTATTTGCTTTTATTAAAGAACAAGGATTAGCCCTCTGTGAGGAACTTAGAATTCAATCCAAGTATAACTCAGAAAAGAAACAATCAAGAAAAGAACTAGGATGCTTCTGTGAAGCTTTTGGTATGGAAAAAATACAAGCACCATCATCCAGAAGAAAATCTCAAATGAAAAAATTGACAAAGAAAAGGTTCAACTCTAATCAAGCAAGAAACTTTTCTACTCCACAAAAATATTATAGAAGAAAATCCAAAAAACCTACTCAAAAATATTCTAGTAATACTAATAAAGATATTATTTGTTTTAAATGTGGAAAACCTGGTCATAAAGCTAATAAATGTTATGTTAAAAAGAAAATCAATGAAATATTTCAAGAAGATCCAGATATGTGTCAAAAATTATTTAAATCAAGTTTTTAAAATCCTCATCTGAAGAAGAGGATGAAAACGAAGTAGATATTATTCAAAATTCAACAGATGACTCCTACGATTCTGCAACCTCTTCTCCCAAATTCATAATAAATGTAATCTCAGAAAAGAATGATGCAGACTTTCTTTTAGATATCTTAGATAAGGTAGAAGACCCGATCATTAAAAAGGATGTCATTTCAAAATTAAAAGGATTAATGAATAATGAAGTAAAACCCTCTACTATTCTCCCATCAACTGAACCTTTTAGTATTTCAAAGCTATTTAATAAATACCCTTCAAATTCATTCAAATCATTGGAACATATGAATTCCCCTATTAATCAAATGCAACATGAAATTAATACTTTGAAAGTTCAAATAAATGAATTAAAAGGTCATATTTATAATATTCAAATAAATGAATCAGATTTAAATCAAAGACTCTTAAACATAGAACAAAAAGAACCATCTTCATCTCCAATAGCAGAACAAACTATAAGTCACAATATATTATCTGAAAATCAAAATTCAGATGATCAATTTATTAAAACCATTCAAAAAATAAAATTCCAAAAATGGATTGTAATAGTAACACTAAAAATAGATAATTTTACCCAAAACTTTTATGCTCTAATAGATGCTCGAGCAGATCAGAATTGTCTCAAGTATGGAATAATAACTAACAAATACTATCAACCAACTAATACACAATTATACAAAGGCGTAAAGTCAACCTCTTCAAATTAAACATAAGCTTACAAATGCTTCTATAGTTAATAATGATTATTGTTTCAAAAATACCTTCATCGTAGTTGAAGGAATTAGTAATGATATTATTCTTGGCACACCATTCATTACTCAACTAACACCCTTCAAAGTAAATAATGAAGGAATTCATACCAAAATATTAGGAAGGAAAATATCATTTAAATTTCTTACCCCTGTTATGCAAAAAGATATCAACTTACTTCAAGACTGTTCAATTTATCAAACCATTAACATTATTAATCAGAAAATATTTCAAGTAAATGATCTAAAGGAAGAAATCTCTTATCAAAAATGGAAGAAAAATTAGCGTAACTCCAAACACTCAAAAAAGGATATTAGATCTAGAAGAAGTCTTCAAAAAAACTGTTTGTGCAGATATTCCCAATGCCTTTTGGGACAAAAAAAAAACATATTGTTAATCTCCCTTATATTCAAAATTTTGATGAAAAATTAATTCCTACTAAGGCCCGTCCTATCCAAATGAATTCCGAACTCTTAGAATTCTGTAAACAAGAAATTCAAACTCTATTAGACAAAAAACTCATTAGACCTTCCAAATCACCATGGAGTTGTACAGCATTTTATGTTTATAATGCTGCAGAAAAGGAACGAGGTGTTCCTAGACTTGTCATAAATTATAAACCCTTAAACAAGGTTCTTCAATGGATTCGATACCCCATACCAAATAAAAGAGATTTACTCAAACGTCTTCATGATTCAAAAATATTTTCTAAATTCGATATGAAATCAGGATTTTGGCAAATTCAAATAGCTGAGCAGGATAGATATAAAACTGCTTTCACTGTTCCGTTTGGACATTACGAGTGGAATGTAATGCCCTTCGGACTCAAAAATGCTCCCTCAGAATTTCAAAATATTATGAACGAAATCCTTACTCCTTATACTTCATTTTCTATAGTCTATATAGATGATGTTTTAATATTTTCAAAAAGTTTAGATCAACACTTTAAAAACCTTCAAACATTTTTACATATAGTTAAGAAAAATGGGTTAGTTATATCTGCCCCAAAGATGAAATTATTTCAAACTAATGTACGATTTTTAGGTCATCAAATTAACAGAGGAAGAATAACACCCATAACTAGAGTCATAGAATTTGCAGACAAATTTCCAGATGAACTCAAAGACAAAACTCAACTACAAAGATTTTTAGGATGTTTAAATTATGTTTCAGATTTTTTTCCTAATCTACGTCAATCATGTAGTATTTTATTTCAAAGATTGCAAAAGAATCCTCCTGCATGGTCAGAGTCGCATACAAAATTAGTCCAGAGTCTCAAACAAAGAGTCAAAAATCTCCCATGTCTTGTTTTACCACATCCAAATGCATTCATGATTGTAGAAACAGATGCGTCTGAAATAGGTTATGGTGGCATCCTCAAACAAAAACTGCATATCAAAGAAGAACTAGTCAGATATCATTCTGGAATTTGGCTAGGTCCTCAGAAAAACTATTCAACAATAAAAAAGGAAATTTTATCTATCGTATTATGTATTTCAAAATTTCAAGATGATCTTTTCAATAAAAAATTTCTTTTAAGAGTCGATTGTAAATCTGCAAAAGAAGTTTTAACAAAAGATGTCAAAAATATTGTTTCAAAACAAATTTTTGCCCGTTGGCAAGCTATTTTATCTGTTTTCGATTTTGATATTGAATACATCAAAGGAGATCAAAATTCCCTACCAGATTTCTTAACCAGGGAATTCTTACAGGGAAGATGTCAAACAACAAAGGAAAAACTCAAATTGGAGGATATCAATCCTCGGATGACTATGAGATGAAAATTCAAATCTCAAAACCTTCGTCCTCAAAAACAGCCACTCCAAAACCTCAAACCACTTCAAACCAAATACAAACCTCAAACCAATTCATTCCTTTAGCTGATTACCCAGCCTTGCCTTATTCTCAAGCTTTAATTAGTCAGCCTCAAAAACAACAATCCAAAGCCCAACAAATTCAAGAACAGAGAAAAAACACCTCTCCACCTTCAACAGGATACTTTTCAAAAGGTTTCTACGAACCCTTATGTCTCACGAAATATAGAGAAACACCACCTATTGAAGAATTTAGAAAAACAACTACAAAACTTTTCCCAAGGACTCCAATGGTTCTCGATAACATCTCAAAGAATCAATTATTTTATGAATTCATTTTGGTTGACTCAGGTTCTGTTGACATCAAGCACGAACGATCAACCACTGGTACTATTCAATATTCAAAACTGATCATCAAACGGGTAAGATCCTCTGATGAATGGATCGAACCTTTTGCTGAGAAAGACCTTTCAAAAAATTTCACCCCTCAAACCTACTCCTATAACGACTACAAAAATGCTTGGTCAAGAGCCCTTCTCCTACGAGACTATGATCATTCCTGGTTCATTACCTTTCATAAAGACTGTCCAAAACAATTTCCAATATGGTTCTACCAATGGTGGTACTACTTTGGACCAACCCAGGACATTTACCCTCCAATCTGTAAACAAGGCCTCGATATTTTCATAGCCCAAACCAAAGGCGAATTATATCAAAAACCATTGCTTTTTCATGCTGAATTTAGAATCCCATGGATAATGTGTTGGAGTTATGGACTATTTCAACATCTACGCCTCCATATCCATTGTCACTGCTCGCAAATTCAACATCAAATGGTGGTCAAAATTCCAAACAGATATTTGTTCCCGTGAAGTTGTTCAAGATTTTATTCGCACCAGAAAAGATCGAATGGAATATTAAGAATTTTAACAAGACTTCAAAGATTCAAACCTCTCGCTTCGTCTCATTCGAAACCAAAGATTAGTAATTTTCATCACCAAGCTATCAAAGAAATGATGAAAGATCCATCAAGAGTAATGCACACTACTTGCGATTATTCAAAACAAGTCCTCCGAAGAAGAATCCGGTTCATCCGCCCCTTCTTCACCTACATCAGATATCTATGGCGGTCCTTTTGCTCAGGATCCCAATGATATATAAAAAAAAAAAAAATAAAAAAAAAAATTATTTATTTTTACTGTCAAGATAAATACGCTTATCTATACAAATACGTATAAATGAACAAAGAAAATTGACTTTTACTATTCATCCCGAGTCATGTAAATTAAAGTCTATGTATTTTAGTATTTTAGTATCTGCAAGTTCATGTATATTTAAAGTATTTGTTAGAATCTATATACGAATCAGGTTGTATAATACTGACATTAGATACAAATCCAGAATCAAGCATCACTGAAAGATACCAAAGACTACCTTCAAAAGAACGATCCTCATTTAAAGCAGCCTCAATCATCAACACCACTCACCCGACAGCTCCTCGTAGCCACTACTCAAAAGCAATCTGACGAAATTCATTTGTTCCTGTAGCCACTACGAAAAGGAACGAACGAAATTCACCTGCAAATAAGAAATCAACAACACTCATCAGCAAGAATCATAGAAGACACTCAAGCTCTCCTATATAAGGAGCCCCAAAGAACTCATTCAAGCATCGAACAATTTTAGCATTCTCAATTAGATTACAAAACTTCACAAAAATCACAAAAATTATAAGTTAGAAAGATCTCCAGATCTCCATTTCCTACTGTATTCATCAATCCTACTGTATTCATTGTAAGATTTATTTTCAAACTTATTTAATTCTGTAATTTTCAAAAGATTAAATAAAATCATAAGTTGTTTTCAAATTTGTTCTTCTTATTTCACCGCTTTAAAACTGTTTTTCGTTCTTTACCACGCATTTTATACCTGGGCTCCATTTTGGTCAATCAAGGCACTTTGTAGACGTTTATTATTGATGTTGTTGGGTGCAAAACAAGTAATTCTTCCTGGCAAAACATTCCAACCAGAAATTACTATCAA
Organism: Dianthus caryophyllus; assembly: GCA_023091065.1. NCBI lineage: Eukaryota > Viridiplantae > Streptophyta > Magnoliopsida > Caryophyllales > Caryophyllaceae > Dianthus > Dianthus caryophyllus. The sequence continues at coordinate 22,255,836 of CM041520.1, forward strand.
AGACCAACACCTCCTGATATTCAATACGAAGAACGTTCCAAATTTAAGACAAATCAATACGCCCCTAATACTATTCATGAATGGAATATAGACGGAAAGTCAGAATATGAGCTGTTAAATACTCTTCAAGAAATGGGTATGGCTAAGGCGGCTTATAAATTCAGAGAATCAAATGAACAGGTAGTCTTTAGCATGATTATTGCTGGATTTACCGGTCAATTAAAAAATTGGTGGGATAATTGCTTAACTTTAGAAAACAAGCTAGAAATTCTGGATCATAAAACAGAATTTACAGATGATAGTGGCATGCAAGTTCAAGTAAATGATCACAGACTTTTTAATCATAACCATAGGATTATATTTCGTAGGAAATCCTCAAGAAGAATTACCATCTCAAAAGATTATTCTTACTAATTTAAGATGTCCTACTTTAAGTGACTATAGATGGTATAAGGATATGTTCTTAACCTATGTCCTTCGAAGATCTGATTGTAATGAAGGATTTTGGAAAGAAAAGCTAATTTCCGGACTTCCCAATCTCTTTTCCCAAAGGATTTTCCGAAAATTAAAAGAAATTACAGGCGGAGAAAGTGTTCCCTATTCACGCATAACTTATGGTCAATTATTTGCTTTTATTAAAGAACAAGGATTAGCCCTCTGTGAGGAACTTAGAATTCAATCCAAGTATAACTCAGAAAAGAAACAATCAAGAAAAGAACTAGGATGCTTCTGTGAAGCTTTTGGTATGGAAAAAATACAAGCACCATCATCCAGAAGAAAATCTCAAATGAAAAAATTGACAAAGAAAAGGTTCAACTCTAATCAAGCAAGAAACTTTTCTACTCCACAAAAATATTATAGAAGAAAATCCAAAAAACCTACTCAAAAATATTCTAGTAATACTAATAAAGATATTATTTGTTTTAAATGTGGAAAACCTGGTCATAAAGCTAATAAATGTTATGTTAAAAAGAAAATCAATGAAATATTTCAAGAAGATCCAGATATGTGTCAAAAATTATCTAAACTGTTTTTAAAATCCTCATCTGAAGAAGAGGATGAAAACGAAGTAGATATTATTCAAAATTCAACAGATGACTCCTACGATTCTGCAACCTCTTCTCCCAAATTCATAATAAATGTAATCTCAGAAAAGAATGATGCAGACTTTCTTTTAGATATCTTCAACTTGCTCCCTTTCGTTGTAACTATTTCCATTTCATTCTGAACTTGCTTCAACCATCTCCACTTATTTCTAACTTCTTTCTGACTTCTCTTCAAACTCCTTCCACTATTTGCCATAAATTTTCTGCATAAAAGACAGATTGTTTCCATCAATTGTTCTCCATAATTTCCTCTTAACCACTACTTTTCATATTTTCGATTGATTATTAACTGATATTTTCTAGATTTCTCTTTCCTATTTCTCATATTTCATCAGTATTATACTATTATCACTTCTCCAAGAGGCTTCTCCTTTCATCAATTTAATGATTGACATAAATCATGCTTGCATTTCTACATGGGTATTGGATACCGGATGTGGATCTCATCTTTGCAATCACTTGCAGGGGATGAGAAACGCGCGAGCACTAGCCAAGGGTGATATAGATCTCCGCATGGGTAATGGAGCAAGAGTAGCGGCCGTTTCCGTGGGAATTTTTGTACTCACTCTAGCTAGTGGTTTAGAGTTGTTCTTGAATAACTGTTATTTTGTATCAACTCTAACCAAAACATTATCTCCGTTTCCGTGTTAGATGCGGAAGGCTTTTGTTTTATGATTAAGGACAATCGGTGTACTTTTTCATTTAATGAAATGGTTTATGGTGAAGCCATTTCAATCGGAGGTATTTATGTTTTGAATAATGTCAATGATGTTTATCATATAGAGAACAAGAAGCTCAAAACGAATGAATCAAACAAATCCTACCTTTGGCATTGTCGTTTAAGTCATATAAACGATAGACGCATAAAGAGACTTGTTGAGACCAAGGTTCTCAAACCATTTGATTGCTTTGGACCAACCCAGGACATTTACCCTCCAATCTGTAAACAAGGCCTCGATATTTTCATAGCCCAAACCAAAGGCGAATTATATCAAAAACCATTGCTTTTTCATGCTGAATTTAAAATTCCATGGATAATGTGTTGGAGTTATGGACTATTTCAACATCTACGCCCTCCATATCCATTGTCACTCGTTCGCAAATTCAACATCAAATGGTGGTCAAAATTCCAAATGTATATTTGTTCCCGAAGTTGTTCAAGATTTTATTCGCACTCAGAAAAAGATCGAATGGAATATTAAGAATTTTAACAAGACTTCAAAGATTCAAACCTCTGCTTCGTCTCATTCGAAACCAAAGATTAGTAATTTTCATCACCAAGCTATCAAAGAAATGATGAAAGATCCATCAGTAGCACAGACACTACTTGCGATTATTCAAAACAAGTCCTCCGAAGAAGAATCCGGTTCATCCGCCCCTTCTTCACCTACATCAGATATCTATGGCGGTCCTTTTGCTCAGGATCCCAATGATATATAAAAAAAAAAAAAAAAAAAAAAAAAAAAAATTATTATTTACGGGTCAGTATAAATACGCTTATCTATACAAATACGTATAAATGAACAGTAAAAATTGACTTTTTACTATTCATCCTGAGTCATGTAAATTAAAGTCTATGTATTTTAGTATTTTAGTATCTGCAAGTTCATGTATATTTAAAGTATTTGTTAGAATCTATATACGAATTAGGTTGTATAATACTGACATTAGATACAAATCCAGAATCAAGCATCATTTGAAAGATACCAAGACTACCTTCAAAAGAACGATCCTCATTTAAAGCAAATTTCAATCATCAACACCACTCACCCGACAGCTCCTCAGTAGCCACTACTCAAAAGCAACTGACGAAATTCATTTGTTCTCGTAGCCACTACTTAAAAGGAACGAACGAAATTCACCTGCAAATAAGAAATCAACAACACTCATCAGCAAGAATCATAGAACACACTCAAGCTCTCCTATATAAGGAGCCCCAAAGAACTCATTCAAGCATCGAACAATTTTAGCATTCTCAATTAGATTACAAAACTTCACAAAAATCACAAAAATTATAAGTTAGAAAGATCTCCAGATCTCCATTTCCTACTGTATTCATCAATCCTACTGTATTCATTGTAAGATTTATTTTCAAACTTATTTAATTCTGTAATTTTCAAAAGATTAAATAAAATCATAAGTTGTTTTCAAATTTGTTCTTCTTATTTCACCGCTTTAAAACTGTTTTTCGTTCTTTACCACGCATTTTATACCTGGGCTCCATTTTGACATCTTAAATTAGTAAGAATAATCTTTTGAGATGATAATTCTTCTTGAGGATTTCCTACGAAATATAATCCTATGGTTATGATTAAAAAGTCACAACAGTCATTTACTTGAACTTGCATGCCACTATCATCTGTAAATTCTGTTTTATGATCCAGAATTTCTAGCTTGTTTTCTAAAGTTAAGCAATTATCCCACCAATTTTTTAATTGACCGGTAAATCCAGCAATAATCATGCTAAAGACTACCTGTTCATTTGATTCTCTGAATTTATAAGCCGCCTTAGCCATACCCATTTCTTGAAGAGTATTTAACAGCTCATATTCTGACTTTCCGTCTATATTCCATTCATGAATAGTATTAGGGGCGTATTGATTTGTCTTAAATTTGGAACGTTCTTCGTATTGAATATCAGGAGGTGTTGGTCTTTGATAGTAATTTCTGGTTGGAATGTTTTGCCAGGAAGAATTACTGTTTCTGATTTTGTTAATTTCTTGAGTATCATTAAATTGATGTTCTAATTGAGATATATCATCTTCACTTTCTGCATCCTTTTCTGAACTTGAACTTGAGCTGGAATCTCTTTTTATAACGTTTACTTGTTTTAGATTTAAATGAGAAAAACTACTTGTAAGTTTATTTAATGTCTCTGCCGATGATGATGTAGAGGCTTCAGACGCCTTTGCCAATTTAGAAGCAATTGGAAACGGGAGACTTTGAGGTTTAAAATGAGGGTATGATAATTGATTTGGAAAGTTTTGAGTTTTAATTAATTTTGAAGACGTGTCTTTAGAGTCTTTAGATAGCTTATTATCCATTTTAGTAGACACATGATCTACTTGAGTTGCTATTGTTTGTAGAATTTGATTTGAGTAATTATTTTGTTGATAGATTTTTAGAATATCATCTACGATGACAGTTTGATCTCTTTGTTCTTCTCTTCCTGTTTTAAAAGGAGCTGCTTCTAGTTCCTTTTCTCCAAATATTAATTTGATACCTGAAGGTGGAGGATGAACAGATGTGACTGTTCGTCCATCAACCATCTTCCAATTTCTAGTTAATTGAGTTTGAGCTTGGATATATAATAAATTATATGGATTATTTATTTCATTTTTTTGACAATATAATTCAAACCAAGTGAAAAAAGGAATATTTATTTTGATTCTTTCCATATCATTGTACCATTCTTTTCTTATTTGATTTTTAATTTGTTCATCAAATTTTAGAAACCATTCTCTTTGTTCTTTATTTTGAAGAGAGTTAAAATCTTCACGTAAATATTCTTTATTTATCTTAAATTCCTCTGTGATAGTGTTTATAGTTTGAAAGTCTGATATTGTAGGTGATTGAGGAGGTGATGAAGCTGCTTGGTATTCTGGAATGGGTGTTTTATAATATACTTTGTATTGAGTTTCAGAAGGATCAATTTGAGAACATGATTTTCTTGAAGGAATAAAAGAGGAGGAGGTTTTAGGTATTGAAGAAGTTTCTCTGAATGAATTAAATCGGAGCAAAATTCTTTGATCATCTTCTTCAATTTCATCTATATCTTGCTTAAGCATACTAGGAGTAGGAGGTTCTTTGGGAATCATAAAAACTTCTGGGATTGTTATTTTATCTAATGAAAGAGCTTTTGCTGTTGTAACTAAGGATTTGGTTTTGTTATCTATAGCTTGAACTTGTATGAAAATAGTTTCTTCTTTTGAAGATGGTTCATGTATGAATTTTGGATTAACAGTTGAAGTCATGAGTCTAAAATAAAGCCTGAATACTATTGCAAAATTCTTAGCTAATTCTTTGAATTTATTATTATGAACATGAATGTCTAAAATCAAGGATTCTTGAATTAATGGATCGGTGATGTCTACTGTAAAATTTGGAAAACAATTGAAATATACTGGACCATTACAAACATTTGTTTGAACAGCAGCTAATAATGAATCTTTATATGAATTAAGACGATTATCTCTTAGGGCTAAGTATATTGGACAGTCTATTCCTTTATGAACTAAAGGTTTAATACCTACTTGAACTAATCCAAAATGAATAAATTTATATTTATTTGCAATATATTTTTGAATTCCTGTATGAGACAACATACCTATTGTTTCTGTTTCTTTTTGAATACTTCTAGTTTCTTCATGAGTTCGAATTGAGAAGGCAGTTTTGAAATCAAAATTTCCTATTTTATATATATGAGTTATGTTTTCAGTTGGGATATTCCAGTTTGAGAAATCGGTTTCTACACTAATTTCATTACTTTGAACTGTATCTTGATCTTTACTCGCAGTTCCTATCTGGAGTGCTTTTCGTAACCAGTGTGCCATCATTAAACAAGTAAACGTTATAAAAAGAGATTCCAGCTCAAGTTCAAGTTCAGAAAAGGATGCAGAAAGTGAAGATGATATATCTCAATTAGAACATCAATTTAATGATACTCAAGAAATTAACAAAATCGTAAATGATAATTCTTCCTGGCAAAACATTCCAACCAGAAATTACTATCAAAGACCAACACCTCCTGATATTCAATACGAAGAACGTTCCAAATTTAAGACAAATCAATACGCCCCTAATACTATTCATGAATGGAATATAGACGGAAAGTCAGAATATGAGCTGTTAAATACTCTTCAAGAAATGGGTATGGCTAAGGCGGCTTATAAATTCAGAGAATCAAATGAACAGGTAGTCTTTAGCATGATTATTCTTTGGATTTACCTGGTCAATTAAAAATTGGTGGGATAATTGCTTAACTTTAGAAAACAAGCTAGAAATTACGGATCATAAAGCACAATTTACAGATGATAGTGGCATGCAAGTTCAAGTAAATGACTGTTGTGACTTTTTAATCATAACCATAGGATTATATTTCGTAGGAAATCCTCAAGAAGAATTATCATCTCAAAAGATTATTCTTACTAATTTAAGATGTCCTACTTTAAGTGACTATAGATGGTATAAGGATATGTTCTTAACCTATGTCCTTCGAAGATCTGATTGTAATGAAGGATTTTGGAAAGAAAAGCTAATTTCCGGACTTCCCAATCTCTTTTCCCAAAGGATTTTCCGTAAATTAAAAGAAATAACAAAGTGAGAAAGTGTTCCCTATTCACGCATAACTTATGGTCAATTATTTGCTTTTATTAAAGAACAAGGATTAGCCCTCTGTGAGGAACTTAGAATTCAATCCAAGTATAACTCAGAAAAGAAACAATCAAGAAAAGAACTAGGATGCTTCTGTGAAGCTTTTGGTATGGAAAAAATACAAGCACCATCATCCAGAAGAAAATCTCAAATGAAAAAATTGACAAAGAAAAGGTTCAACTCTAATCAAGCAAGAAACTTTTCTACTCCACAAAAATATTATAGAAGAAAATCCAAAAAACCTACTCAAAAATATTCTAGTAATACTAATAAAGATATTATTTGTTTTAAATGTGGAAAACCTGGTCATAAAGCTAATAAATGTTATGTTAAAAAGAAAATCAATGAAATATTTCAAGAAGATCCAGATATGTGTCAAAAATTATCTAAACTGTTTTTAAAATCCTCATCTGAAGAAGAGGATGAAAACGAAGTAGATATTATTCAAAATTCAACAGATGACTCCTACGATTCTGCAACCTCTTCTCCCAAATTCATAATAAATGTAATCTCAGAAAAGAATGATGCACTTACTTTTAGATATCTTAGATAAGGTAGAAGACCCGATCATTAAAAAGGATGTCATTTCAAAATTAAAAGGATTAATGAATAATGAAGTAAAACCCTCTACTATTCTCCCATCAACTGAACCTTTTAGTATTTCAAAGCTATTTAATAAATACCCTTCAAATTCATTCAAATCATTGGAACATATGAATTCCCCTATTAATCAAATGCAACATGAAATTAATACTTTGAAAGTTCAAATAAATGAATTAAAAGGTCATATTTATAATATTCAAATAAATGAATCAGATTTAAATCAAAGACTCTTAAACATAGAACAAAAAGAACCATCTTCATCTCCAATAGCAGAACAAACTATAAGTCACAATATATTATCTGAAAATCAAAATTCAGATGATCAATTTATTAAAACCATTCAAAAATAAAATTCCAAAATGGATTGTAATAGTAACACTAAAAATAGATAATTTTACCCAAAACTTTTATGCTCTAATAGATTCTGGAGCGGATCAATTGTCTCAAGTATGGAATAATACCTAACAAATACTATCAACCAACTAATACACAATTATACAAAGGTCTGAGATAGTCAACCTCTTCAAATTAAACATAAGCTTACACTTGCTTCTATAGTTAATATTGATTATTGTTTCAAAAATACCTTCATCGTAGTTGAAGGAATTAGTAATGATATTATTCTTGGCACACCATTCATTACTCAACTAACACCCTTCAAAGTAAATAATGAAGGAATTCATACCAAAATATTAGGAAGGAAAATATCATTTAAATTTCTTACCCTGTTATGCAAAAGATATCAACTTACTTCAAGACTGCTCAATTTATCAAACCATTAACATTATTAATCGAAAAATATTTCAAGTAAATGATCTAAAGGAAGAAATCTCTTATCAAAAATGGAAGAAAAATTAGCACTCCAAACACTCAAAAGGATATTAGATCTAGAAGAAGTCTTCAAAAAAAGCTGTTTGTCTGAGATATTCCCAATGCCTTTTGGGACAGAAAAAAACATATTGTTAATCTCCCTTATATTCAAAATTTTGATGAAAAATTAATTCCTACTAAGGCCCGTCCTATCCAAATGAATTCCGAACTCTTAGAATTCTGTAAACAAGAAATTCAAACTCTATTAGACAAAAAACTCATTAGACCTTCCAAATCACCATGGAGTTGTACAGCATTTTATGTTTATAATGCTGCAGAAAAGGAACGAGGTGTTCCTAGACTTGTCATAAATTATAAACCCTTAAACAAGGTTCTTCAATGGATTCGATACCCCATACCAAATAAAAGAGATTTACTCAAACGTCTTCATGATTCAAAAATATTTTCTAAATTCGATATGAAATCAGGATTTTGGCAAATTCAAATAGCTGAGCAGGATAGATATAAAACTGCTTTCACTGTTCCGTTTGGACATTACGAGTGGAATGTAATGCCCTTCGGACTCAAAAATGCTCCCTCAGAATTTCAAAATATTATGAACGAAATCCTTACTCCTTATACTTCATTTTCTATAGTCTATATAGATGATGTTTTAATATTTTCAAAAAGTTTAGATCAACACTTTAAAAACCTTCAAACATTTTTACATATAGTTAAGAAAAATGGGTTAGTTATATCTGCCCCAAAGATGAAATTATTTCAAACTAATGTACGATTTTTAGGTCATCAAATTAATGAGAGGAAGAATAACCCCCATAACTAGAGTCATAGAATTTGCAGACAAATTTCCAGATGAACTCAAAGACAAAACTCAACTACAAAGATTTTTAGGATGTTTAAATTATGTTTCAGATTTTTTTCCTAATCTACGTCAATCATGTAGTATTTTATTTCAAAGATTGCAAAAGAATCCTCCTGCATGGTCAGAGTCGCATACAAAATTAGTCCAGAGTCTCAAACAAAGAGTCAAAAATCTCCCATGTCTTGTTTTACCACATCCAAATGCATTCATGATTGTAGAAACAGATGCGTCTGAAATAGGTTATGGTGGCATCCTCAAACAAAAACTGCATATCAAAGAAGAACTAGTCAGATATCATTCTGGAATTTGGCTAGGTCCTCAGAAAAACTATTCAACAATAAAAAAGGAAATTTTATCTATCGTATTATGTATTTCAAAATTTCAAGATGATCTTTTCAATAAAAAATTTCTTTTAAGAGTCGATTGTAAATCTGCAAAAGAAGTTTTAACAAAAGATGTCAAAAATATTGTTTCAAAACAAATTTTTGCCCGTTGGCAAGCTATTTTATCTGTTTTCGATTTTGATATTGAATACATCAAAGGAGATCAAAATTCCCTACCAGATTTCTTAACCAGGGAATTCTTACAGGGAAGATGTCAAACAACAAAGGAAAAACTCAAATTGGAGGATATCAATCCTCGGATGACTATGAGATGAAAATTCAAATCTCAAAACCTTCGTCCTCAAAAACAGCCACTCCAAAACCTCAAACCACTTCAAACCAAATACAAACCTCAAACCAATTCATTCCTTTAGCTGATTACCCAGCCTTGCCTTATTCTCAAGCTTTAATTAGTCAGCCTCAAAAACAACAATCCAAAGCCCAACAAATTCAAGAACAGAGAAAAAACACCTCTCCACCTTCAACAGGATACTTTTCAAAAGGTTTCTACGAACCCTTATGTCTCACGAAATATAGAGAAACACCACCTATTGAAGAATTTAGAAAAAACAACTACAAAACTTTTCCCCAAGGACTCCAATGGTTCTCTGATAACATCTCAAAGAATCAATTATTTTATGAATTCATTTTGGTTGACTCAGGTTCTGTTGACATCAAGCACGAACGATCAACCACTGGTACTATTCAATATTCAAAACTGATCATCAAACGGGTAAGATCCTCTGATGAATGGATCGAACCTTTTGCTGAGAAAGACCTTTCAAAAAATTTCACCCCTCAAACCTACTCCTATAACGACTACAAAAATGCTTGGTCAAGAGCCCTTCTCCTACGAGACTATGATCATTCCTGGTTCATTACCTTTCATAAAGACTGTCCCAAAACAATTTCCAATATGGTTCTACCAATGGTGGTACTACTTTGGACCAACCGTGACATTTACCCTCCAATCTGTAAACAAGGCCTCGATATTTTCATAGCCCAAACCAAAGGCGAATTATATCAAAAACCATTGCTTTTTCATGCTGAATTTAAAATTCCATGGATAATGTGTTGGAGTTATGGACTATTTCAACATCTACGCCCTCCATATCCATTGTCACTCGTTCGCAAATTCAACATCAAATGGTGGTCAAAATTCCAAACAGATATTTGTTCCCCAGAAGTTGTTCAAGATTTTATTCGCACCGGTAAAAAGATCGAATGGAATATTAAGAATTTTAACAAGACTTCAAAGATTCAAACCTCTGCTTCGTCTCATTCGAAACCAAAGATTAGTAATTTTCATCACCAAGCTATCAAAGAAATGATGAAAGATCCATCAAGAGTACGCATAACTACTTGCGATTATTCAAAACAAGTCCTCCGAAGAAGAATCCGGTTCATCCGCCCCTTCTTCACCTACATCAGATATCTATGGCGGTCCTTTTGCTCAGGATCCCAATGATATATAAAAAAAAAAAAAAAAAAAAAAAAAAAAAATTATTTTTTACGGGTCAGTATAAATACGCTTATCTATACAAATACGTATAAATGAACAGTAAAAATTGACTTTTTACTATTCATCCTGAGTCATGTAAATTAAAGTCTATGTATTTTAATATTTTAGTATCTGCAAGTTCATGTATATTTAAAGTATTTGTTAGAATCTATATACGGGTCAGTTTGTATAATACGGCATTAGTTACAAATCCAGAATCAAGCATCAGGAAAGATACTCAAAGACTACCTTCAAAAGAACGATCCTCATTTAAAGCAGCCTCAATCATCAACACCACTCACCCGACAGGCTCCTGTAGCCACTACTCAAAAGCAACGGACGAAATTCATTTGTTCCTGTAGCCACTACGAAAAGGAACGAACGAAATTCACCTGCAAATAAGAAATCAACAACACTCATCAGCAAGAATCATAGAAGACACTCAAGCTCTCCTATATAAGGAGCCCCAAAGAACTCATTCAAGCATCGAACAATTTTAGCATTCTCAATTAGATTACAAAACTTCACAAAAATCACAAAAATTATAAGTTAGAAAGATCTCCAGATCTCCATTTCCTACTGTATTCATCAATCCTACTGTATTCATTGTAAGATTTATTTTCAAACTTATTTAATTCTGTAATTTTCAAAAGATTAAATAAAATCATAAGTTGTTTTCAAATTTGTTCTTCTTATTTCACCGCTTTAAAACTGTTTTTCGTTCTTTACCACGCATTTTATACCTGGGCTCCATTTTGGTATCAAAATATATTGGCTCAAAATATATCTAAGGAAGAATAATACCCATAACTAGAGTCATAGAATTATTTCAAACTAATGTGCGATTTTTAGGTCATCAAATTAACAGAGGAAGAATAACACCCATAACTAGAGTCATAGAATTTGCAGACAAATTTCCAGATGAACTCAAAGACAAAACTCAACTACAAAGATTTTTAGGATGTTTAAATTATGTTTCAGATTTTTTTCCTAATCTACGTCAATCATGTAGTATTTTATTTCAAAGATTGCAAAAGAATCCTCCTGCATGGTCAGAGTCGCATACAAAATTAGTCCAGAGTCTCAAACAAAGAGTCAAAAATCTCCCATGTCTTGTTTTACCACATCCAAATGCATTCATGATTGTAGAAACAGATGCGTCTGAAATAGGTTATGGTGGCATCCTCAAACAAAAACTGCATATCAAAGAAGAACTAGTCAGATATCATTCTGGAATTTGGCTAGGTCCTCAGAAAAACTATTCAACAATAAAAAAGGAAATTTTATCTAACGTTTTATGTATTTCAAAATTTCAAGATGATCTTTCCAATAAAAATTTTCTTTTAAGAGTCGATTGTAAATCTGCCAAAGAAGTTTTAACAAAAGATGTCATAAATATTGTTTCAAATCAAATTTTTGCCCGCTGGCAAGCTATTTTATCTGTTGATTTTGATATTGAATACATCAAAGGAGATCAAAATTCCCTACCAGATTTCTTAACCAGGGAATTCTTACAGGAAGATGTCAAACAACAAAGGAAAAACTCAAATTGGAGGATATCAATCCTCGGATGACTATGAGATGAAAATTCAAATCTCAAAACCTTCGTCCTCAAAAACAAATACTCCAAAACCTCAAACCACTTCAAACCAAATACAAACCTCAAACCAATTCATTCCTTTAGCCGATTACCCGGCCTTGCCTTATTCTCAAGCTTTAATTAGTCAGCCTCAAAAACAACAATCCAAAGCCCAACAAATTCAAGAACAGAGAAAAAACACCTCTCCACCTTCAACAGGATACTTTTCAAAAGGTTTCTACGAACCCTTATGTCTCACTTAAATATAGAGAAACACCACCTATTGAAGAATTTAGAAAAACAACTACAAAACTTTTCCCCAAGGACTCCAATGGTTCTCTGATAACATCTCAAAGAATCAATTATTTTATGAATTCATTTTGGTTGACTCAGGTTCTGTTGACATCAAGCACGAACGATCAACCACTGGTACTATTCAATATTCAAAACTGATCATCAAACGGGTAAGATCCTCTGATGAATGGATCGAACCTTTTGCTGAGAAAGACCTTTCAAAAAATTTCACCCCTCAAACCTACTCCTATAACGACTACAAAAATGCTTGGTCAAGAGCCCTTCTCCTACGAGACTATGATCATTCCTGGTTCATTACCTTTCATAAAGACTGTCCAAAATAATTTCCAATATGGTTCTACCAATGGTGGTACTACTTTGGACCAACCCAGGACATTTACCCTCCAATCTGTAAACAAGGCCTCGATATTTTCATAGCCCAAACCAAAGGCGAATTATATCAAAAACCATTGCTTTTTCATGCTGAATTTAAAATTCCATGGATAATGTGTTGGAGTTATGGACTATTTCAACATCTACGCCCTCCATATCCATTGTCACTCGTTCGCAAATTCAACATCAAATGGTGGTCAAAATTCCAAACAGATATTTGTTCCCCAGAAGTTGTTCAAGATTTTATTCGCACCGGTAAAAAGATCGAATGGAATATTAAGAATTTTAACAAGACTTCAAAGATTCAAACCTCTGCTTCGTCTCATTCGAAACCAAAGATTAGTAATTTTCATCACCAAGCTATCAAAGAAATGATGAAAGATCCATCAGTAGCACAGACACTACTTGCGATTATTCAAAACAAGTCCTCCGAAGAAGAATCCGGTTCATCCGCCCCTTCTTCACCTACATCAGATATCTATGGCGGTCCTTTTGCTCAGGATCCCAATGATATAAAAAAAAAAAAAAAAAAAAAAAAAATTATTTATTTTTTACGGGTCAGTATAAATACGCTTATCTATACAAATACGTATAAATGAACAGTAAAAATTGACTTTTTACTATTCATCCTGAGTCATGTAAATTAAAGTCTATGTATTTTAATATTTTAGTATCTGCAAGTTCATGTATATTTAAAGTATTTGTTAGAATCTATATACGGGTCAGTTTGTATAATACGGCATTAGATACAAATCCAGAAATCAAGCATCGCTGGAAAGATACCAGCACTACCTTCAAAAGAACGATCCTCATTTAAAGCAGCCTCAATCATCAACACCACTCACCCCACAGCCTCCTCGAGCCACCACCCAAAAGCAACTGACGAAATTCATTTGTTCTGTGAGCCACTACGAAAAGGAACGAACGAAATTCACCTGCAAATAAGAAATCAACAACACTCATCAGCAAGAATCATAGAAGACACTCAAGCTCTCCTATATAAGGAGCCCCAAAGAACTCATTCAAGCATCGAACAATTTTAGCATTCTCAATTAGATTACAAAACTTCACAAAAATCACAAAAATTATAAGTTAGAAAGATCTCCAGATCTCCATTTCCTACTGTATTCATCAATCCTACTGTATTCATTGTAAGATTTATTTTCAAACTTATTTAATTCTGTAATTTTCAAAAGATTAAATAAAATCATAAGTTGTTTTCAAATTTGTTCTTCTTATTTCACCGCTTTAAAACTGTTTTTCGTTCTTTACCACGCATTTTATACCTGGGCTCCATTTTGGTATCAAAATATATTGGCTCAAAATATATCTAAGGAAGAATAATACCCATAACTAGAGTCATAGAATTATTTCAAACTAATGTGCGATTTTTAGGTCATCAAATTAACAGAGGAAGAATAACACCCATAACTAGAGTCATAGAATTTGCAGACAAATTTCCAGATGAACTCAAAGACAAAACTCAACTACAAAGATTTTTAGGATGTTTAAATTATGTTTTGATTTTTATCCTAATCTACGTCAATCATGTAGTATTTTATTTCAAAGATTGCAAAAGAATCCTCCTGCATGGTCAGAGTCGCATACAAAATTAGTCCAGAGTCTCAAACAAAGAGTCAAAAATCTCCCATGTCTTGTTTTACCACATCCAAATGCATTCATGATTGTAGAAACAGATGCGTCTGAAATAGGTTATGGTGGCATCCTCAAACAAAAACTGCATATCAAAGAAGAACTAGTCGATATCATTCGGAATTTGGCTAGGTCCTCGAGAAAAACTATTCAACAATAAAAAGGAAATTTTATCTATCGTATTATGTATTTCAAAATTTCAAGATGATCTTTTCAATAAAAATTTCTTTAAGAGTCGATTGTAAATCTGCAAAAGAAGTTTTAACAAAGATGTCAAAAATATTGTTTCAAAACAAATTTTTGCCGCTTGCAAGCTATTTTATCTTCGATTTTGATATTGAATACATCAAAGGAGATCAAAATTCCCTACCAGATTTCTTAACCAGGGAATTCTTACAGGGAAGATGTCAAACAACAAAGGAAAAACTCAAATTGGAGGATATCAATCCTCGGATGACTATGAGATGAAAATTCAAATCTCAAAACCTTCGTCCTCAAAAACAGCCACTCCAAAACCTCAAACCACTTCAAACCAAATACAAACCTCAAACCAATTCATTCCTTTAGCTGATTACCCAGCCTTGCCTTATTCTCAAGCTTTAATTAGTCAGCCTCAAAAACAACAATCCAAAGCCCAACAAATTCAAGAACAGAGAAAAAACACCTCTCCACCTTCAACAGGATACTTTTCAAAAGGTTTCTACGAACCCTTATGTCTCACTAAATATAGAGAAACACCACCTATTGAAGAATTTAGAAAAACAACTACAAAACTTTTCCCCAAGGACTCCAATGGTTCTCTCGATAACATCTCAAAGAATCAATTATTTTATGAATTCATTTTGGTTGACTCGAGGTTACGCTGACATCAAGCACGAACGATCAACCACCGTACTATTCAATATTCAAAATCGATCATCAAACGGGTAAGATCCTCCGATGAATGGATCGAACCTTTTCTTTGAGAAAGACCTTTCAAAAATTTCACCCTCAAACCTACTCCTATAACGACTACAAAAATGCTTGGTCAAGAGCCCTTCTCCTACGAGACTATGATCATTCCTGGTTCATTACCTTTCATAAAGACTGCCCAAAATAATTTCCAATATGGTTCTACCAATGGTGGTACTACTTTGGACCAACCCAGACATTTACCCTCCAATCAGTAAACAAGGCCTCGATATTTTCATAGCCCAAACCAAAGGCGAATTATATCAAAACCATTGCTTTTTCATGCCGAATTTAAAATTCCATGGATAATGTGTTGGAGTTATGGACTATTTCAACATCTACGCCCTCCATATCCATTGTCACTGCTCGCAAATTCAACATCAAATGGTGGTCAAAATTCCAAATGTATATTTGTTCCCCAGAAGTTGTTCAAGATTTTATTCGCACCGGTAAAAAGATCGAATGGAATATTAAGAATTTTAACAAGACTTCAAAGATTCAAACCTCTGCTTCGTCTCATTCGAAACCAAAGATTAGTAATTTTCATCACCAAGCTATCAAAGAAATGATGAAAGATCCATCAGTAGCACAGACACTACTTGCGATTATTCAAAACAAGTCCTCCGAAGAAGAATCCGGTTCATCCGCCCCTTCTTCACCTACATCAGATATCTATGGCGGTCCTTTTGCTCAGGATCCCAATGATATAAAAAAAAAAAAAAAAAAAAAAAAATTATTTATTTTTTACGGGTCAGTATAAATACGCTTATCTATACAAATACGTATAAATGAACAGTAAAAATTGACTTTTTACTATTCATCCTGAGTCATGTAAATTAAAGTCTATGTATTTTAGTATTTTAGTATCTGCAAGTTCATGTATATTTAAAGTATTTGTTAGAATCTATATACGGGTCAGTTTGTATAATACGGCATTAGATACAAATCCAGAAATCAAGCATCGCTGGAAAGATACCAGCACTACCTTCAAAAGAACGATCCTCATTTAAAGCAGCCTCAATCATCAACACCACTCACCCGACAGGCTCCTGTAGCCACTACTCAAAAGCAACGGACGAAATTCATTTGTTCCTGTAGCCACTACGAAAAGGAACGAACGAAATTCACCTGCAAATAAGAAATCAACAACACTCATCAGCAAGAATCATAGAAGACACTCAAGCTCTCCTATATAAGGAGCCCCAAAGAACTCATTCAAGCATCGAACAATTTTAGCATTCTCAATTAGATTACAAAACTTCACAAAAATCACAAAAATTATAAGTTAGAAAGATCTCCAGATCTCCATTTCCTACTGTATTCATCAATCCTACTGTATTCATTGTAAGATTTATTTTCAAACTTATTTAATTCTGTAATTTTCAAAAGATTAAATAAAATCATAAGTTGTTTTCAAATTTGTTCTTCTTATTTCACCGCTTTAAAACTGTTTTTCGTTCTTTACCACGCATTTTATACCTGGGCTCCATTTTGGTATCAAAATATATTGGCTCAAAATATATCTAAGGAAGAATAATACCCATAACTAGAGTCATAGAATTATTTCAAACTAATGTGCGATTTTTAGGTCATCAAATTAACAGAGGAAGAATAACACCCATAACTAGAGTCATAGAATTTGCAGACAAATTTCCAGATGAACTCAAAGACAAAACTCAACTACAAAGATTTTTAGGATGTTTAAATTATGTTTCAGATTTTTTTCCTAATCTACGTCAATCATGTAGTATTTTATTTCAAAGATTGCAAAAGAATCCTCCTGCATGGTCGAGTCGCATACAAAATTAGTCCGTAGTCTCAAACAAAGAGTCAAAATCTCCCATGTCTTGTTTTACCACATCCAAATGCATTCATGATTGTAGAAAGCAGATGCGTCTGAAATAGGTTATGGTGGCATCCTCAAACAAAATCGCATATCAAAGAAGAACTAGTCGATATCATTCGAATTTGGCTAGGTCCTCGGAAAAACTATTCAACAATAAAAAGGAAATTTTATCTATCGTATTATGTATTTCAAAATTTCAAGATGATCTTTTCAATAAAAATTTCTTTTAAGAGTCGATTGTAAATCAAGAAAGAAGTTTTAACAAAAGATGTCAAAAATATTGTTTCAAAACAAATTTTTGCCCGTTGGCAAGCTATTTTATCTGTTTTCGATTTTGATATTGAATACATCAAAGGAGATCAAAATTCCCTACCAGATTTCTTAACCAGGGAATTCTTACAGGGAAGATGTCAAACAACAAAGGAAAAACTCAAATTGGAGGATATCAATCCTCGGATGACTATGAGATGAAAATTCAAATCTCAAAACCTTCGTCCTCAAAAACAGCCACTCCAAAACCTCAAACCACTTCAAACCAAATACAAACCTCAAACCAATTCATTCCTTTAGCTGATTACCCAGCCTTGCCTTATTCTCAAGCTTTAATTAGTCAGCCTCAAAAACAACAATCCAAAGCCCAACAAATTCAAGAACAGAGAAAAAACACCTCTCCACCTTCAACAGGATACTTTTCAAAAGGTTTCTACGAACCCTTATGTCTCACGAAATATAGAGAAACACCACCTATTGAAGAATTTAGAAAAAACAACTACAAAACTTTTCCCCAAGGACTCCAATGGTTCTCTGATAACATCTCAAAGAATCAATTATTTTATGAATTCATTTTGGTTGACTCAGGTTCTGTTGACATCAAGCACGAACGATCAACCACTGGTACTATTCAATATTCAAAACTGATCATCAAACGGGTAAGATCCTCTGATGAATGGATCGAACCTTTTGCTGAGAAAGACCTTTCAAAAAATTTCACCCCTCAAACCTACTCCTATAACGACTACAAAAATGCTTGGTCAAGAGCCCTTCTCCTACGAGACTATGATCATTCCTGGTTCATTACCTTTCATAAAGACTGTCCAAAACAATTTCCAATATGGTTCTACCAATGGTGGTACTACTTTGGACCAACCCAGGACATTTACCCTCCAATCTGTAAACAAGGCCTCGATATTTTCATAGCCCAAACCAAAGGCGAATTATATCAAAAACCATTGCTTTTTCATCTTTGAGTTTAAAATTCCATGGATAATGTGTTGGAGTTATGGACTATTTCAACATCTACGCCCTCCATATCCATTGTCACTCGTTCGCAAATTCAACATCAAATGGTGGTCAAAATTCCAAACAGATATTTGTTCCCCAGAAGTTGTTCAAGATTTTATTCGCACCGGTAAAAAGATCGAATGGAATATTAAGAATTTTAACAAGACTTCAAAGATTCAAACCTCTGCTTCGTCTCATTCGAAACCAAAGATTAGTAATTTTCATCACCAAGCTATCAAAGAAATGATGAAAGATCCATCAGTAGCACAGACACTACTTGCGATTATTCAAAACAAGTCCTCCGAAGAAGAATCCGGTTCATCCGCCCCTTCTTCACCTACATCAGATATCTATGGCGGTCCTTTTGCTCAGGATCCCAATGATATAAAAAAAAAAAAAAAAGAGGAAGAAATTATTTATTTTTTACGGGTCAGTATAAATACGCTTATCTATACAAATACGTATAAATGAGCAGTAAAATTGACTTTTACTATTCATCCTGAGTCATGTAAATTAAAGTCTATGTATTTTAATATTTTAGTATCTGCAAGTTCATGTATATTTAAAGTATTTGTTAGAATCTATATACGGGTCAGTTTGTATAATACGGCATTAGATACAAATCCAGAAATCAAGCATCGCTGGAAAGATACCAGCACTACCTTCAAAAGAACGATCCTCATTTAAAGCAGCCTCAATCATCAACACCACTCACCCGACAGGCTCCTGTAGCCACTACTCAAAAGCAATCTGACGAAATTCATTTGTTCCTGTAGCCACTACGAAAAGGAACGAACGAAATTCACCTGCAAATAAGAAATCAACAACACTCATCAGCAAGAATCATAGAAGACACTCAAGCTCTCCTATATAAGGAGCCCCAAAGAACTCATTCAAGCATCGAACAATTTTAGCATTCTCAATTAGATTACAAAACTTCACAAAAATCACAAAAATTATAAGTTAGAAAGATCTCCAGATCTCCATTTCCTACTGTATTCATCAATCCTACTGTATTCATTGTAAGATTTATTTTCAAACTTATTTAATTCTGTAATTTTCAAAAGATTAAATAAAATCATAAGTTGTTTTCAAATTTGTTCTTCTTATTTCACCGCTTTAAAACTGTTTTTCGTTCTTTACCACGCATTTTATACCTGGGCTCCATTTTGGTATCAGAGCCATTTTGGCTCAAAATATATTGCATTGCATACTGTGTCTGAGTGTTGGTAAGGGGTTTGGTCAGCCTGTAAGTCTGTTGGTAAGCCGTGGTTAGGTGTTCCCAGTAGGTGGTCCCTCCGTTCCCATTCACATATAGTCTGCATAGTAGTGTATTTTGTCGTTAATGATGGCACACTGGTTACGAAAAGCACTCCAGATAGGAACTGCGAGTAAAGATCAAGATACAGTTCAAAGTAATGAAATTAGTGTAGAAACCGATTTCTCAAACTGGAATATCCCAACTGAAAACATAACTCATATATATAAAATAGGAAATTTTGATTTCAAAACTGCTTTCTCAATTCGAACTCATGAAGAAACTAGAAGTATTCAAAAAGAAACAGAAACAATAGGTATGTTGTCTCATACAGGAATTCAAAAATATATTGCAAATAAATATAAATTTATTCATTTTGGATTAGTTCAAGTAGGTATTAAACCTTTAGTTCATAAAGGAATAGACTGTCCAATATACTTAGCCCTAAGAGATAATCGTCTTAATTCATATAAAGATTCATTATTAGCTGCTGTTCAAACAAATGTTTGTAATGGTCCAAAGATATTTCAATTGTTTTCCATATTTTACAGTAGACATCACCGATCCATTAATTCAAGAATCCTTGATTTTAGACATTCATGTTCATAATAATAAATTCAAAGAATTAGCTAAGAATTTTGCAATAGTATTCAGGCTTTATTTTAGACTCATGACTTCAACATTAATCCAAAATTCATACATGAACCATCTTCAAAAGAAGAAACTATTTTCATACAAGTTCAAGCTATAGATAACAAAACCAAATCCTTAGTTACAACAAAGAAAAGCTCTTTCATTAGATAAAATAACAATCCTAAGTTTTTATGATTCCCAAAGTACCTCCTACTCCTAGTATGCTTAAGCAAGATATAGATGAAATTGAAGAAGATGATCAAAGAATTTTGCTCCGATTTAATTCATTCAGAGAAACTTCTTCAATACCTAAAACCTCCTCCTCTTTTATTCCTTCAAGAAAATCATGTTCTCAAATTGATCCTTCTGAAACTCAATACAAAGTATATTATAAAACACCCAATCCAGAAAACCAAGCAGCTTCATCACCTCCTCAATCACCTACAATATCAGACTTTCAAACTATAAACACTATCACAGAGGAATTTAAGATAAATAAAGAATATTTACGTGAAGATTTTAACTCTCTTCAAAATAAAGAACAAAGAGAATGGTTTCTAAAATTTGATGAACAAATTAAAAATCAAATAAGAAAAGAATGGTACAATGATATGGAAAGAATCAAAATAAATATTCCTTTTTTCACTTGGTTTGAATTATATTGTCAAAAAAATGAAATAAATAATCCATATAATTTATTATATATCCAAGCTCAAACTCAATTAACTAGAAATTGGAAGATGGTTGATGGACGAACAGTCACATCTGTTCATCCTCCACCTTCAGGTATCAAATTAATATTTGGAGAAAAGGAACTAGAAGCAGCTCCTTTTAAAACAGGAAGAGAAGAACAAAGAGATCAAACTGTCATCGTAGATGATATTCTAAAAATCTATCAACAAAATAATTACTCAAATCAAATTCTACAAACAATAGCAACTCAAGTAGATCATGTGTCTACTAAAATGGATAATAAGCTATCTAAAGACTCTAAAGACACGTCTTCAAAATTAATTAAAACTCAAAACTTTCCAAATCAATTATCATACCCTCATTTTAAACCTCAAAGTCTCCCGTTTCCAATTGCTTCTAAATTGGCAAAGGCGTCTGAAGCCTCTACATCATCATCGGCAGAGACATTAAATAAACTTACAAGTAGTTTTTCTCATTTAAATCTAAAACAAGTAAACGTTATAAAAAGAGATTCCAGCTCAAGTTCAAGTTCAGAAAAGGATGCAGAAAGTGAAGATGATATATCTCAATTAGAACATCAATTTAATGATACTCAAGAAATTAACAAAATCGAAGCTTGATAATTCTTCCTGGCAAAACATTCCAACCAGAAATTACTATCAAAGACCAACACCTCCTGATATTCAATACGAAGAACGTTCCAAATTTAAGACAAATCAATACGCCCCTAATACTATTCATGAATGGAATATAGACGGAAAGTCAGAATATGAGCTGTTAAATACTCTTCAAGAAATGGGTATGGCTAAGGCGGCTTATAAATTCAGAGAATCAAATGAACAGGTAGTCTTTAGCATGATTATTGCTGGATTTACCGGTCAATTAAAAAATTGGTGGGATAATTGCTTAACTTTAGAAAACAAGCTAGAAATTCTGGATCATAAAACAGAATTTACAGATGATAGTGGCATGCAAGTTCAAGTAAATGACTGTTGTGACTTTTTAATCATAACCATAGGATTATATTTCGTAGGAAATCCTCAAGAAGAATTATCATCTCAAAAGATTATTCTTACTAATTTAAGATGTCCTACTTTAAGTGACTATAGATGGTATAAGGATATGTTCTTAACCTATGTCCTTCGAAGATCTGATTGTAATGAAGGATTTTGGAAAGAAAAGCTAATTTCCGGACTTCCCAATCTCTTTTCCCAAAGGATTTTCCGAAAATTAAAAGAAATAACAAAGTGAGAAAGTGTTCCTATTCACGCATAACTTATGGTCAATTATTTGCTTTTATTAAAGAACAAGGATTAGCCCTCTGTGAGGAACTTAGAATTCAATCCAAGTATAACTCAGAAAAGAAACAATCAAGAAAAGAACTAGGATGCTTCTGTGAAGCTTTTGGTATGGAAAAAATACAAGCACCATCATCCAGAAGAAAATCTCAAATGAAAAAATTGACAAAGAAAAGGTTCAACTCTAATCAAGCAAGAAACTTTTCTACTCCACAAAAATATTATAGAAGAAAATCCAAAAAACCTACTCAAAAATATTCTAGTAATACTAATAAAGATATTATTTGTTTTAAATGTGGAAAACACAGTCATAAAGCTAATAAATGTTATGTTAAAAGAAAATCAATCAAATATTTCAACAACATGCACATATGTGTCAAAAATTATCTAAACTGTTTTTAAAATCCTCATCTGAAGAAGAGGATGAAAACGAAGTAGATATTATTCAAAATTCAACAGATGACTCCTACGATTCTGCAACCTCTTCTCCCAAATTCATAATAAATGTAATCTCAGAAAAGAATGATGCAGACTTTCTTTTAGATATCTTAGATAAGGTAGAAGACCCGATCATTAAAAAGGATGTCATTTCAAAATTAAAAGGATTAATGAATAATGAAGTAAAACCCTCTACTATTCTCCCATCAACTGAACCTTTTAGTATTTCAAAGCTATTTAATAAATACCCTTCAAATTCATTCAAATCATTGGAACATATGAATTCCCCTATTAATCAAATGCAACATGAAATTAATACTTTGAAAGTTCAAATAAATGAATTAAAAGGTCATATTTATAATATTCAAATAAATGAATCGATTTAAATCAAAGACTCTTAAACATAGAACAAAAAGAACCATCTTCATCTCCAATAGCGTAACAAACTATAAGTCACAATATATTATCTGAAAATCAAAATTCAGATGATCAATTTATTAAAACCATTCAAAAAATAAAATTCCAAAAATGGATTGTAATAGTAACACTAAAAATAGATAATTTTACCCAAAACTTTTATGCTCTAATAGATTCTGGAGCAGATCAGAATTGTCTCAAGTATGGAATAATACCTAACAAATACTATCAACCAACTAATACACAATTATACAGTGCAGATAGTCAACCTCTTCAAATTAAACATAAGCTTACAAATGCTTCTATAGTTAATAATGATTATTGTTTCAAAAATACCTTCATCGTAGTTGAAGGAATTAGTAATGATATTATTCTTGGCACACCATTCATTACTCAACTAACACCCTTCAAAGTAAATAATGAAGGAATTCATACCAAAATATTAGGAAGGAAAATATCATTTAAATTTCTTACCCCTGTTATGCAAAAAGATATCAACTTACTTCAAGACTGTTCAATTTATCAAACCATTAACATTATTAATCAGAAAATATTTCAAGTAAATGATCTAAAGGAAGAAATCTCTTATCAAAAAATGGAAGAAAAATTAGCAGACCCAAACACTCAAAAAAGGATATTAGATCTAGAAGAAGTCTTCAAAAAAACTGTTTGTGCAGATATTCCCAATGCCTTTTGGGACAGAAAAAAACATATTGTTAATCTCCCTTATATTCAAAATTTTGATGAAAAATTAATTCCTACTAAGGCCCGTCCTATCCAAATGAATTCCGAACTCTTAGAATTCTGTAAACAAGAAATTCAAACTCTATTAGACAAAAAACTCATTAGACCTTCCAAATCACCATGGAGTTGTACAGCATTTTATGTTTATAATGCTGCAGAAAAGGAACGAGGTGTTCCTAGACTTGTCATAAATTATAAACCCTTAAACAAGGTTCTTCAATGGATTCGATACCCCATACCAAATAAAAGAGATTTACTCAAACGTCTTCATGATTCAAAAATATTTTCTAAATTCGATATGAAATCAGGATTTTGGCAAATTCAAATAGCTGAGCAGGATAGATATAAAACTGCTTTCACTGCATTCGCTTTGGACATTACGAGTGGAATGTAATGCCCTTCGGACTCAAAAATGCTCCCTCAGAATTTCAAAATATTATGAACGAAATCCTTACTCCTTATACTTCATTTTCTATAGTCTATATAGATGATGTTTTAATATTTTCAAAAAGTTTAGATCAACACTTTAAAAACCTTCAAACATTTTTACATATAGTTAAGAAAAATGGGTTAGTTATATCTGCCCCAAAGATGAAATTATTTCAAACTAATGTACGATTTTTAGGTCATCAAATTAACAGAGGAAGAATAACACCCATAACTAGAGTCATAGAATTTGCAGACAAATTTCCAGATGAACTCAAAGACAAAACTCAACTACAAAGATTTTTAGGATGTTTAAATTATGTTTCAGATTTTTTTCCTAATCTACGTCAATCATGTAGTATTTTATTTCAAAGATTGCAAAAGAATCCTCCTGCATGGTCAGAGTCGCATACAAAATTAGTCCAGAGTCTCAAACAAAGAGTCAAAAATCTCCCATGTCTTGTTTTACCACATCCAAATGCATTCATGATTGTAGAAACAGATGCGTCTGAAATAGGTTATGGTGGCATCCTCAAACAAAAACTGCATATCAAAGAAGAACTAGTCAGATATCATTCTGGAATTTGGCTAGGTCCTCAGAAAAACTATTCAACAATAAAAAAGGAAATTTTATCTATCGTATTATGTATTTCAAAATTTCAAGATGATCTTTTCAATAAAAAATTTCTTTTAAGAGTCGATTGTAAATCTGCAAAAGAAGTTTTAACAAAAGATGTCAAAAATATTGTTTCAAAACAAATTTTTGCCCGTTGGCAAGCTATTTTATCTGTTTTCGATTTTGATATTGAATACATCAAAGGAGATCAAAATTCCCTACCAGATTTCTTAACCAGGGAATTCTTACAGGGAAGATGTCAAACAACAAAGGAAAAACTCAAATTGGAGGATATCAATCCTCGGATGACTATGAGATGAAAATTCAAATCTCAAAACCTTCGTCCTCAAAAACAGCCACTCCAAAACCTCAAACCACTTCAAACCAAATACAAACCTCAAACCAATTCATTCCTTTGGTGATTACCCGGCCTTGCCTTATTCTCAAGCTTTAATTAGTCACCTCAAAAACAACAATCCAAAGCCCAACAAATTCAAGAATGAGAAAAACACCTCTCCACCTTCAACAGGATACTTTTCAAAAGGTTTCTACGAACCCTTATGTCTCACGAAATATAGAGAAACACCACCTATTGAAGAATTTAGAAAAACAACTACAAAACTTTTCCCCAAGGACTCCAATGGTTCTCTGATAACATCTCAAAGAATCAATTATTTTATGGATTCATTTTGGTTGACTCAGGTTCTGTTGACATCAAGCACGAGCGATCAACCACTGGTACTATTCAATATTCAAAACTGATCATCAAACGGGTAAGATCCTCTGATGAATGGATCGAACCTTTTGCTGAGAAAGACCTTTCAAAAAATTTCACCCCTCAAACCTACTCCTATAACGACTACAAAAATGCTTGGTCAAGAGCCCTTCTCCTACGAGACTATGATCATTCCTGGTTCATTACCTTTCATAAAGACTGTCCAAAACAATTTCCAATATGGTTCTACCAATGGTGGTACTACTTTGGACCAACCCAGGACATTTACCCTCCAATCTGTAAACAAGGCCTCGATATTTTCATAGCCCAAACCAAAGGCGAATTATATCAAAAACCATTGCTTTTTCATGCTGAATTTAAAATTCCATGGATAATGTGTTGGAGTTATGGACTATTTCAACATCTACGCCCTCCATATCCATTGTCACTCGTTCGCAAATTCAACATCAAATGGTGGTCAAAATTCCAAACAGATAAGGATTAATCCTCCAATAAACAAGACTCACAAGACTCACAAAAGTCAGCTCAAGGAGGTCTAGGAGCCGGCTCCCACAAGCTCACAAAGTCCCACATTATTTTGTGCTTTAAGTCGTTTTCATTAGTGTCACTTTCATTACTTTATGCTTTATTGTTTTTAGTTTATAAAATCTGATTTGTGAGGAGTGTGGACCGTCCCACCTTGACCCAAGGCTCTCTCATGGCCCTTGGATGATCACCTAAAAGCAAGGAGAGGATTGAGCCACAAGTCGCTATCAAACTTTATGCTTTAGTAGTTTGTTGTTTACTTTAAAATTTTCAGCAATTGTAAGGTCCTTAGGACCATTTATTTCGGCTGAGTGAAGGCCCTTTTAGGACCCTTAGATTAAGCTTAGATTGTATGGCTAGGATGTAAAGACTTGGTCTATATAAACCAAGCTCAAAACCTTGTAATTTTCAGATTTAATGAATGAACAAAAACCCTAAGTTTGAGAGTTGTTAACTTGTGTTCTCCTAGCTAAGTGCAAGAGAGTGTGAGTGATTAATTAGTGGCTTTGTGCTTGATTAATCAAACCCTAAGTCTATTGCTTTGTGCTTAGATTTAGTCTATCTTTATGTTTTCTTTTAAGTTACAAAAATCAGAAAAATTCACACAAAAAAATCCCACTTTGGCCGAGATTTTCTGGACCAAGAATGGTCAAGGTGGTCAAGGATGAGATGGGGTTGAGCCAAGGGTTGGGTCCTTGGGCTCAAACCCAAGCCTAGGCCATGGGTCAAGGGACCACTAGGGGCTAAGTCAAGTCAATTCTATGGTCAAATCTAGCCAACCTTAGTGGTCAAGGAAAGTCAAGAGGAAGTCAAGTTGGAGAGCAATTAAAAGTCAATGAACATGCTATTTTTGAATGTGGTCAAAATGGGTGCACCCATGTGAGTCAATCCTCCAATAAAAGGACTCACATGGCTCACAAAGCTAGCTCAAGGAGGTCCCAAGGAGCCGGCTACAAACAAATCTCCCAAGCCATCACATTGTTTTATGTTTATGTCATTTTCATTCATGTCACTTTCACTACTTTATACTTTATTGTATTAGCTTTTAAATTTCTGAAAAAATGGAGCATGGACCGTCTAACCCAAGCCCAAGGCTCACTCAAGGACCCTTGGATGATCATCAACAAAGAATGGAGAGGATTGAGTCAAGTGTCACCATCACCTTTATGCTTTTGTAGTTTGTCTTTTACAATTGAAATTTTCAGCTCACATGTGAGCCTTTGAGCCGTTATTTTGTATCATTTGGGGACTCTTGTGAGCCCTTAGATCATCTTAGGATTGAAGGGTCAAGATTAGAGGAAGGGTATTATATAACCTCCTCTCATTACCTTGTAATTTTTCAGATTTGGTTGAATGAGAAAAACAAACCCTAGAGTTTGAACTTGTGTGGCTTCATTATACTCTTTGCTTAGTGCTTGAGTTAGTGAATGATTAATTTAGTGGCTTAGTGCTTGAATTAATCAAAACCTAATTCTTTTGCTTAGTGCTTAGAATTAGTTCTATCCTTTATGTTTTCTTTTGTTCACAAAAAATCAGAAAAATACTTCACAAAAATTGTCACTTTGGCCGAAAATTTCATCACCATCACAAATTGATTTTAGTTCATCCTTTGAGTGAAACTTAGCCCATCTAGTTTCATTCCATTTTCACAACAATTCAAAGTCGATTTTAGTTAGTCTCTTGAGTGAAATCTAACCCATTAGGTTTCACTCCATCAAGCAAGAGCGATACTGAAGATGAGGAGGAAAAAATTCTCTTAGGCTCCAATCTTATAGGCGTCGGGTAATCTATCGACCCATCTTCTAGCTTTAGCTTAGACTTTTTATTTGAGGAGGCTAGCTCCAACTCTTCTCTTAATTTGTCAAACAATTCTTCTTTAATGAATAATACGAATAAGTTTGCTTATGTCTCGTCTCAAGCTAAAAACAAACAAACAAACAATAAACAAGAAACAAACAACAAACAAATGAATCAAAACAACGCAACACTTCACACTAACTCTTGCGATAAAAATGAACTACCGAATGAACAATCGTTAAATAAATATATTGCAAACATCGTGAGCAAACCGACGCAGGATCCAATCATCGAGGACACCATAACCATCAACGTGGGAACCCCCGAAGAAACAAGAGAACAACAACTAGGCGCCTCACTAAGCAAGGACGAACGCGCGCAATTTACACAA
Organism: Dianthus caryophyllus; assembly: GCA_023091065.1. NCBI lineage: Eukaryota > Viridiplantae > Streptophyta > Magnoliopsida > Caryophyllales > Caryophyllaceae > Dianthus > Dianthus caryophyllus. Next base: position 22,284,464 of record CM041520.1, read on the forward strand.
CTCTTAACCAAGTTCGAGGACGTCTTTGCATGGTCATACGAAGACATGTCCGGCATCGACCGAAGCATCGCCGAACATCACATCCCTATCAAACCCGGTTTCAAACCCGTCAAGAAAAAACTAAGGCGACTACGACCCGAATGGTCCCTTATGGTGAAGGAAGAAATCGAGAAGCAATTACAAGCCGGTTTCATTCAAGTCGTCGAGTACTCAGATTGGGTCTCAAACATGGTCCCACTTCTCAAGAAAAACGGCAAAATTCGAGTGTGCGTCGACTTCCGCGATTTAAACAAGGCAAGTCCAAAGGATGACTTCCCACTACCGCACGTGGACGTCCTAGTCGACAATACCGCCGACCATGCTCTTCTATCCTTCATGAATGGTTACGCAGGCTATAACCAAATCAAGATGGCCCACGAATACATGGCAAAGACCACATTCATTACACCGTGGGGCACATACTGCTACACGGTTATGCCTTTTGGTCTAATCAACGCAGGTGCAACATACCAACGCACCGCAACAACACTCCTACACGACATGACGCACAAGGAGGTCGAAGTGTACGTCGGCGACATGATCGTCAAGTTAAAGGAGAGAGGTGATCACATCACCAACCTTCGCAAATTCTTCATACGCCTTCGTCAATAGAAGATGCGCCTCAATCCCAAAAAATGCACATTTGGAGTAAAGTCCGTCAAGCTACTAGGACACGTAGTAAGCCAAAGAGGCATCGAGGTCGACCCCTCAAAAATAAAGGCAATTATAGCAATGCAACCTCTTAAGAACCTCGACGATATCCGAAGCTTCTTAGGGAAAATCCAATACATCTCACGCTTCATAAGCAAACTCACCATGATATGTGAACCGATCTTCAAAAAGCGCAAGAAGACCGACCACGTCGAATGGGACGAAACGTGCCAACAAGCATTTTACAAGGTCAAGGAGTTACTATCAAACCCTCCAGTGCTAAGGCCACCGCAGAAGGACCTACCCTTGTCACTCTACCTAACAACAACATCCACTGTAATGGGCGCCATGCTCGCAGAAGAAGTCAACGGCGAAGAGCACCCCATTTATTACATTAGCAAAAAGTTTCTCGACTACGAAATTCGATACGCACCCGTCGAGAAAAGTTGTCTAGCATTAGTATGGGCATCCAAAAAGCTCCGTAACTACATGCTGGCACACCAAACAAAGGTCTACTCAAAAATGGACCCAGTCAAATACCTCTTCGAGAAACCCGTGCCAAATGGACGCATGGCACGGTGGACGTTGCTCTTAGCCGAATTTGACATCGTCTACGTCCCTCTCAAAGCAATCAAGGGACGAGTATTCTCAGAATTTCTCGCCGAACACGCAATCGACGAGGAACCCATCGTCGACACTACATCATTTCCCGACGACGGAATCTACAACATAAACGACGAGCAATGGGAGCTATACTTCGATGGTTGGACCAAGAATGGTCAAGGTGGTCAAGGAAGAGATGGAGTTGAGCCAAGGGTTGAGTCCTTGGGCTCAAACCCTAGCCTAGGCCATGGTTCAAGGGGCCACCAAGAGCTAAGTGAAGTCAATTCTATGGTCAAATCAAGCCATACTTGGTGGTCAAGAGAAGTCAAGGGTAGGTCATGTTGGAGAGCAACAAAAGTCAATGAATATGCTATTTTTGAATGTGGTCAAATTGGGTGCACCCATGTGAGTCAATCCTCCAATAAAAGGACTCACATGGCTCACAAAAGTTAGCTCAAGGAGGTCCCATGGAGCTGGCTACAATCAACCCCCACAACCATAACATTGTTTTATGTTTATGTCATTTTCATTCATGTCGCTTTCGTTACTTTATGCTTTGTTGTTTTAGTTTGTAAAAATCAAAATGTGGAGCACATGGACCGTCCTTTCTCAAGCCCAAGGCTCACTCAAAGACCCTTGGATGATCCTAAACAAAGAATGGAGAGGATTGAGTCAAGTGTCAACATCAACCTTTATGCTTTTATATTTTGTTTGTTAGCCTTCAAATTTCAGCTCATGTAAGGCCTCTTGGCCGTTTTTTTTGTTTTCAAAGGCTCATATGAGCCCTTAGATCCTCTTTGAATTGTATGGCCAAGATTAGAGTGAGGGTATTATATAAACCCTCATTCTCACAACATAATTTTTAGATTTGAATGAATTGAAAACCCTAGTGTTTAAGTTGAGAGTTCTTCATTTTTCTCATTGCTTTGTGCTTGAGTTTAGTGAGTGATTAGTTAGTGGCTTAGTGCTTAACTAATCAAAACCTAAATCTATTACTTTGTGTTTAGATTTAGTACTATCTTTATGTTTTTCATTTATCAACAAAAATCAGAAAATTCTCACAAAAATAACTTCACTTGGCCGAAAATTTCATAAGTCTCACAAATCGATTTTAGTCAATCCCTTGAGTGAAACTTAACCCATCTAGTTTCACTCCAAATTGGTCATCAAAGCCTAGGTTTGTTCTTGTTTTTGATTTGTTTTTGTGTTTCTCGGGTTTTACTCTTGTTTTCCTCTTCATTTTTTCGTTTTCTTTCCTTCTTTTCCTTGTTTATTTCCACAAAACTTCCACAAAAATCTCACAAAATTGTCACAAAATGGAAGAGGATAAGAGGCTTTCCGATTTAGAAGAGAAGTTGACTCAACTCACCGGTAATTGTACTTTAATGATGAATGCTATAAACACCCTCTTGGAACAAAACATTCATGAACCAAGACCACCACCTAGGGGTGGAGGGGGAAGAGGCCGTGGGCTTGGAGGCCGTGGGAGAGGCCAACCACCTCCTCACATGGAAGATCAATACTCGGATTCGGAGGAGTCCCTTGAAGTTCACCCAAGAGATCATGACCGAGACATCAAGGTAGAAATTCCCGACTTTTATGGTAGTCTTAATCCCGAGGATCTACTAGATTGGCTTAGGTCGGTCGAAAGAATCTTTGAATTTAAAGAATACCCCGATAGAAAGTGTTTTAAGGTGGCCATCATGAAATTCAAAGGCTATGCCTCCCTTTGGTATGAAAACCTTAAGAACCAAAGAAATCGAGAGGGAAAGGAACCCATTAGGTCATGGCTCAAACTCAAGAAAAAGCTCAAAGATAAGTTCGTTCCCAAGGACTACACTCAAGACATGTTCCTTAGATTGGCTCAACTCAAACAAGAGACACTACCCATCGAATCCTACCTTAGGGACTTTGAACAACTCACTTTACAATGTGAGATGAACGAAAAACCCGAGCAAAAGATTGCAAGATTTGTCGAGGGTCTAAACCCTAGGATAGCTAACCGGGTGAAGATGCACAACTTATGGTCGTTCGATGAGGCCGTCACTATGGCCACTCATGTGGAAAGGCTAGAGAAGGGGAGAGGGGATTCGGCTAAGAGCACCACCAAGGCCAACCCTACATCGAGCCAAGGAGGGATCAAAATTGTTGAGCCTAGCCCCACCATCAAGCCATCAAGTGTTGACAAGGGGAAGGGAATTGACTATGGCCCTAAGAAAACGATTCCTCTCAAGAGATGCTACCAATGTCAAGGGTATGGTCATTTTGCTAAGGAGTGCCCTAACAAGAGAGCCTTGAACACAAGTGAAGTAGTGCATTGGGGAGACGATGAGGTCTTAGTTTGTGAGGAAGAAAAGAAAGAGGGAGTAGAGGAGGTAAAGGTGGCCGAAACTATAGTTCCCCCGGACTCGGGGTTGAGCTTGGTCACATGGCGAGTAATGCACACTCAAGAATCAAATGAGAGCATGTACCAAAGGCACCAAATTTTTCGGTCCAAGTGTACAATCAATGGGAGAGTGTGCAACCTAATTATTGATGGAGGAAGTTGTGTTAATGTTGCTTCAAAAACCCTCATTGATAAACTTGCCTTACCTACTTTGAAGCATCCTCATCCTTACAAGTTAAGGTGGCTGGACCAAAAATGGTCAAGGCGAGCAAAGGCGGTTTTTGTCTAAATCACGGTTTGGGTCCTTGGGCTCGAACCATGGGCTAGGCCACGGTCCTAGGGTCCACCCAAGCTTATTTTGAGTGAATTAAACAATAATATCTTGGTCAAGCTTGGTGGGTCAAAGAAGTCAAGGAAAGTCAAGTTGGGGAGCAACCGAAAAGTCAATGAATGTGCTATTTTTGAGGTGTGAACTTTGGGTGCACCCATGTGGGTTCGAACCACAAGTCAATTAAAATCATCAAGAGCAAGAATCAAGAGGGAAAGGTCCCAAGTCAGCCGAAAAACAAATCAAAGGAAGGTTCACATGTGTTCCTCAATAAGTCCCTTTCAACACATGTCACTATCTACCTTTTATGCTTTATGCTTTATACTTTATGTATTTGTTTGTTTTCTCTTCAAATTTTCAGCTCATGTGAGCCTTTGGAAACCGAGTATTATGTTGTATTGTGGGTTTAATTGTAGCCCTTAGATTAGCTTTGAATTGTAAGGCTAGGATGTAAAGACTTGGTCTATATAAACCAAGCCTCACCACATCATTTTTTCAGATTTTGATTGAATGAAAACCCTAGAGTTTTATTTGAGTGTTCTTCATTTTTCTCCTTGCTTTGTGCTTGAGATTTATGATAATTAGTTAGTGGCTTTGTGCTTAACTAATTAAAACCTAAATCTATTACTTTGTGTGTAGATTTAGTCACTATCTTTTATGTTTTATTGTTTCACAAAATTTCAGAAAATTCATCACAAAAAATTACTACTTTGGCCGAGATTTTCACTTGCAATTCAAGATCGATTTTTGTTCATCCCTTGAGTGAAACTTGATCCACTTAGTTTCACTCCAGTGGCTTAATCAAGGAGCCGAGGTAAAGGTTGATAAACAATGCAAAGTCTCGTTCTCGATTGGACAAGACTATAAGGATGAAATTGTGTGTGAAGTGTTGGACATGGATGCGTGTCATGTGTTGCTTGGTAGGCCATGGGAATATGAGAAGAATTCTTCCCATCACGGAAGAGATAACACCTACTCGTTCAAGTACGGTGAAAAGCTTATCGTTCTAGCCCCCCTACCACCAATGATGGGATATAAAGCCAATGCGTGTTTGTTCGAATCACTTGAGAAAGGGAATCCTAGCAAGGTGGTGGAAGAGGAGCCGAGAATGGGTGTGGGTGAAGAAGAGGAGAGCCTTAGAGCAACAAGGGTGACTCTAGGAGAGGAGCATCATGAGGGAGATACAACAATCAACAATGAAACAACCGACTACAATGAGAATGTGATCAAAGAAAGAGCGAAAATTGATGGCAAGGAAAGATCGAGTGGGTCTTTAAGATGGAGAATCATTGATGGGCTCGATCATGAGCAAGAATGGTTGGATGGCATGGCTATGAGTCGTGGGCTCAAAGAAATGCTCGAGGAAGAATGTGTGGACAAGCAAGCCGTGATCAAAGATGAAACCATGGCCATTCACGAGAACCAAGCCAAGGGGGTCCAACCTTTCCTCCAAACCATCATCAAGTGGTGCCCTTGGAAGTCCAAAACCGTGAAAGCCAAGATCGAGCAAGGGTTAAGTCGAGAATTGAGCATGAAGTCAAGCCAAGGGAGAAGCAAAAGGATCTCCAAGGATTTGAGGGCAAATCCTTTCCAAGGAGAGGAGATTGGACCAAGAATGGTCAAGGTGGTCAAGGAAGAGTTGGAGTTGAGCCAAGGGTTGAGTCCTTGGGCTCAAACCCTAGCCTAGGCCATGGTTCAAGGGGCCACCAAGAGCTAAGTGAATTCAATTCTATGGTCAAATCAAGCCATACTTGGTGGTCAAGAGAAGTCAAGGGTAGGTCAAGTTGGAGAGCAACAAAAGTCAATGAATATGCTATTTTTGAATGTGGTCAAATTGGGTGCACCCATGTGAGTCAATCCTCCAATAAAATGACTCACATGGCTCACAAAAGTTAGCTCAAGGAGGTCCCATGGAGCCGGCTACAATCAACCCCCACAACCATCACATTGTTTTATGTTTATGTCATTTTCATTCATGTCGCTTTCGTTACTTTATGCTTTGTTGTTTTAGTTTGTAAAAATCAAAATGTGGAGCACATGGACCGTCCTTTCTCAAGCCCAAGGCTCACTCAAAGACCCTTGGATGATCCTAAACAAAGAATGGAGAGGATTGAACCAAATCAAGCAAGCTCGATTTTGTTCGGTTTGAAAGTAAGGGTTGGTTTGGGTGCATGGGCTCAAACCCAAGCCTAGGCCATGACCCTAGGGGCCACTAAGAGCTAAATCAAGTCAATTCTATGGTCAAATCTAGCCATACTTAGTGGTCAAGGGAAGCCAAGAGAAGTCAAGTTGGAGAGCAATCAAAAATTCAATGAATGTGCTATTTTTGAAGTGTGAACTTTGGGTGCACCCATGTGGGTTCGAACCACAAGTCAATTAGATCTTCAAGAGCAAAAATCAAGTGAGAAAAGGGTCCCAAGTCAGCCGAAAATAATTAAAAGGAAGGCTCACATGTTGTTCCACAATATGTCCCTTTCCCACATGTCACTATCCTCCTTTATGTTTTATGCTTTATGATTTGTTTGTATGTCTTCAAATTTTCAGCCATATGTAAGGCTTTTGGCCGTTTTTTTGTGTTGTTTCAAAGGCTCATGTGAGCCCTTAGATTAGCTTTGAAATGTAAGGCCAAGATTAGAGCAAGGGTGGACCAAAATTGGTCAAGGAAACCAAGGGTGAAGCCGAGGGGGGCCGTGGGTTGGACCCATGGGCTCGAACCCAAGCTTAAGCCATGGTCAAGGGGGGGTCACTAAGGGCTAAATAAAGTCAACTCTATGGTCAAATCAAGCCAACCTTAGTGATCAAGAAAGTCAAGATGGAGGGCAATTAAAAGTCAAGGAAAATATGCTATTTTTGAATGTGGTTCAACTTGGGTGCACCCATGTGAGTCAATCCTCCAATAAAAGGACTCACATGGCTCACAAAGCCAAGCTCAAGGAGGCCATGGAGCCGGCTCACCAAATCCCAACAAAACAATCACATTATTTTGTGTTTAATGTCTTTTTCATACATGTCGTTTTCATTACTTTTACTTTATGCTTTATTGAAAGGAGACAATATAATCCCATGTAATATGGTCACTAGGACCGTCCCACATGCCACCCAAGGTCAAATCTTGACCCTTGAAGACTACCTAAAATGCATGGAGAGGATGTGCTCACATGTCATTGTCTACTTTATGATTTGTTTGTTATCATTTTCAAAATTGTAAGGTGCAACAGGAGTTGCTCGTGCAATGCAATAGTCATGGAACCCATTTGCACCTTTGAAGAGAAATGCAAGTTTTGTCAAAGGAAACCTCATGGTCAATGGATCAAGGAGGCATAGGTGGTAAACTTGGGTCCTAAATCACATTTCATCCCTAGGAGTCGATGCCTAGAAAAGCCCCTAAGGAAAGGAAAGGAAAGCAACAACCTAGGCCATGAACCATGAAGCTCATTTTGACATGTCGGTAGAGATTTTAACGTAACTCCCAAACTGCTCATCCAATTGAGGTGAAACCACTTGCATACGAAAGCTAGCTCAAAGAGCTTTCATTTGACATATGGTTGGCTATCTAGTTCAAAGGGAGCTGAGAGTTATGGCCTCTACAAGTCAGGAGTCAGATTGTGAAACTTCAGTCCAAAGGAGGATTCGACATGTCTGTACTAAAAGCTCAATATCTTGAGTTGTAGGCCATATGTTTGGATGATTCTTTTTGCATTGGAAAGCCAACTCAATTACCTTTCCAATGACATATCATGGGCCTTCTAATTTGGAGTGAAACTAAGAGGATCAAGTTTCACTCAAGGGATGAACAAAAATCGAACTTGAACACCCTTGAAAATCTCGGCCACTACAATGTTTTTGTGAGATGATTTTTTCTGAAATTTTGAGAACAAGGAAAATAAAAGGGATAGTAACTAAATCTACACACTAAGTAATAGATTTAGGTTGTGATTAATTAAGCACAAAGCCACTAATTAATCTCTCACAAATCTCAAACACAAAGTAAAGAGATAAATGAAGAACACTCAATTTTGAAACTTAGGGTTTCTTTTTCATTCAAAGCAAATCTGAAAAATGTGAGGCAAGGATGAGGGTTTATATATTACCCTCATTCTAATCTTGACCATCCATTACAAGCTAATCTAAGGGCTTCAATAAACCCACAAATCCTACAATATACTCGGTCCATCAAGCTCTATTGAGCTGAAAAATTTGAACATATAACAACAAATACTTAAAGTAAAAAGCATAAAGTAGTAAAGGTAGATAGCGACATGTGTTGAAAGCGACTTATTGTGGAACACATGTGAAGCTTTCCTTTGATCATTTTTCGGCTGATATGGTGGCTCTTCCCATTTGATTTGTTCCTCTTGATAATTTAATTGACTTGTGGTTCGAACCCATATGGGTGCACTCGAGCGATCACAAACAAAAATAGCACTTTAGTCGACTTTCGGTTGCTCTCCGTCTTGACTTTTCTTGACTTCCTTGACCCACCAAGCTTGACCAAGATATTATTGTTTAAATTCACTCAAAATAAGCTTGGGTGGACCTTAGGATCGTGACCTAGCCCATGGTTCGAGCCCAAGGACCTAAACCGTGATTTGGACAAAAACCGTCTTTGCTAGCCTTGACCATTTTTGGTCCAATCTCCTCTCCTTGAAAAGGATTTGTCCTCAAATCCTCGGTCTCTCTTCCTCTTGCTCGGTTTGGACTATAGCTTGACTCATGGCTTGATCCTTTGCCTCCTTCTCGACTCGGACTCTTGTTGGCTTCATGACTTGAATCGTAGAACATGATGAGGGGTGCCCCATGAGCCCCATGACCAACTTTGGGCTCCATGGCTCTAGACTTCCAAGAATTCCACTTGCTTAGAGATTGAATGAGAGATTGATTCTTGTAAACTCGGTTCATTGAATTGAACTTGCTCTCTCCCTTACTCATGGTTTCTTTGGATTCACAATTAACCCCTAGCACAACTCGAAGTTCCTCATGTTTAGGACCGTCAATTAGCCACCCTTTGCCACGCTTAAACCCCACGTTTTTCTCCCCTTTCAAGGACTCACTTGAACCTTCTAACACATCGACCTTTTCACTTCCAAATGATTCACTTCCCTTGCACTTGATTGAGCTCCCCAAATTTTCAGTTTTGAGCTCATTGAGCTCCTCTCCTTGACTTCCCCTTATTGCTCTAGGGTTGTCTTTGATCACATGGAGGGCTACACCATCGATCATGAAGGTACTTGTGGAATTAGATGACATGAGGAGTGTGATTAAGTCGGTTATGGTCTTGAGGGCCGTGTTCTCCTCCCACAAGTCGATCTTTGGACTTTCACTTGAGCCATCTTCTATCTTGAGCTTAGATGAAGATTGTAGAAGATCATCACTTAGCTCTTTTTGTTCAAGCTTAGTTCCCCCTTTGAATCCCCATTTCATGAAACCACTCGAATAGACTTGAGTAGGATGATCACATAGTAGCTCCTTGTTGTTATTATTCACTTTGAATTTCCATTTTAGAAATTCCTTGACTCTTTGCTTGTATCAACATTCTCATACCACATGAACACCTTTCTCTTGACATTAGCCAAACACGTCTCATGATCATGCTCATCCCTTGGCTTGGCATTGTATCCCATGCTTTCCTCTTGAGTGTTAGGATAATCTTTAGCAAAGTGAATGGTCAATCTCTCACCAACATTCACTTCCTCACTTGTTTCGGCCTCCTCACTTAAAACAACCTCTTTGAACGACTCAAGTATGGAGGGTGGTTTGCATTGCTCTTTGGGGAACTCCTTAGCAAGGACATTAATCTCATCCTTCCCATGACTAACCCCAAGTTCAATTTCTGGTCCCCCATCAATCCCCATTGTTTCGTGTGACATGATCAAGGAGGGTGGGTTAGGGTTCTTCAAAATCGGAGGTAAGGGTGCAAGTTTGATTTTCTTAGCCCCAATCTTGAAAGTATAGGTATTGTCCCTCTCATCATGATTAGCATTCCTTTTCAACTTCCATGGTTTCCCTAAGAGGAGATGACAAGCCTCCATAGGTAACACATCACACAAAACCACATCCATGTAATCCCCACCAATGGAGAAAGAAACCAAGCATTGTCTATCCACCATCAACTCGGCTCCCATGTTTAGCCACTTTAATTTGTAAGGGTTAGGGTGTTCTTGTGTGGGCAAGGCTAACTTTTCAATGAGAGTGCTTGAGGCCACATTAGAACAACTCTCCCCATCAACAATCAAATCACAAACCCTTCCCATAATGGTACACCTAGACCTAAAGGCTTCGACTTGGTGATTCTCTTCTAGGTTTAGGGTTAGGGTTTGGGCAAGCTTGCCCCTACAAACCATTCGGCCAAGGTTAGGGGGTTGTTCTCCTCCTAACCGAGCCAATCTATCTCTCAAAGTCACAAGATCAAGATTAGGGTTAGGTTTAAGTTTACCCCTCATTCGACTCATTTTGATTTCAAGCTCTCTTCTAGCTTTCTCCATAGAATCACACATGGTCTCACCAAGAGTAGTACCACAAGAAACATCAAAAGGAAGAAACACACCCATTGATATAATCAAAGAAACAAAATCTGAAAATTTTGAGTAAAGCAAGGACCTTTGAGTGTAAGAACCGAGATCAACACTAACACAAGTGTAGATCTTCAACCATTTTGTGAAAATTTTGTGAGTATGCTTGTGGATTTTTGTGGAAACAAGAAAATTAAAAGAGAAAAACGAAAAAATAAAAGATGAAAAAACAAGAATATAACCGAGTAACACAAAAATAAATCGAAAATAAGAAGGAAACAAGAACAACTCGGTCAATACAAAAAGCAAATCGAAAACAAGGAACAAACCTAAGCTTTGATACCAATTTGGAGCGATTCGGGGCGGGCCTCTTTGTACCTTGTAACCACTCTAACCCTAAACTCGACTCACTCATGAGCCTCACTCAATACACACGGTTTTAGGGCTGTTTTGGTGATGATTGTTTTCGGTTTTTATTGTGAAACATAAAACAAACTAAAGATTAAGGATATGAATTAGACTAAGCACAAAGCCACTAGCCTAAGACTAAGGTTCCGATCAATCATCGCACAAAGCTATGATCATTACCCAAGAAACTCGAAACACCAAGCACAAAGCCAAGGTGGTTTCCAAGAGAAAAACTCACTTTTAAAACTCATTTTCTTATAACTTCAAATCTGATTTTTACAAGGGAGATAGGTGGGTTTATATAAGACCCATGCTATCATCTAAACCCTACATCTAATATCTAATCTAAGGGCCATGAGGGCCTTACAAAAACAGCCGAAAAATTGGGTCACAAGACCTTACAAAATCTGAAAAAATACAACAACTAACAACTAAAGTAGACAATGACATCTTGGTGCATCCTCTCCCTTCATTGTTGTTCTTGATTTAAGGGCCTTGATCTTCTCCTTGGAGCTCAAGTACACGTCCAAATAAGGTCCCAAGGCTGATTTGTTTGTTGTTGAATTCAAAAGATCAAAGGTGACAAAGACATAAAGTTTAAAGCAACTTTATTGAAAGGGACATGTGTTGAATTAAAATGTTTCTCTTGAACTTGAATTTTCAGCCGAGATTTAGGCCTATTTTGGCTGAAAATTCGTGACCATGGGTCCAAGGACCATGGTTGAATCGTAGACCAAAAATCGGGTCCAAATCGTCAAGCCGTTTCAGTGCAACTCTCCCTTTCTTCAAAAAAAGTTTGTCCTCAAACTTTGGCCAAAAAAATGGTATCCAAAAAGATGAATTTTCAGAAAATAAAAACGATTTTTGAAGAGTAAAGTTTTGATAAAAAGAGGGAAACAACAAGAGCAAATCCTATGAAAAGCACATAGCAAATTCATCGAATCCTCTTGTTAGCCAACTCGACTCAAACACCTACAAAGGTGCTCGAATCAAGTCGACACTCACAAGTCAAGACGCACACAAACTTGCAAGGTCACACCCGAGAACATCATAACCCAACTCATCCCAAGATCGTCTTGGTTTAAGAAAACTCAAGAGCCGAAGCTTTGATACCAATTTGGAGTGAAACTAAGAGGATCAAGTTTCACTCAAGGGATGAACAAAAATCGAACTTGAACACCCTTGAAAATCTCGGCCACTACAATGTTTTTGTGAGATGATTTTTTCTGAAATTTTGAGAACAAGGAAAATAAAAGGGATAGTAACTAAATCTACACACTAAGTAATAGATTTAGGTTGTGATTAATTAAGCACAAAGCCACTAATTAATCTCTCACAAATCTCAAACACAAAGTAAAGAGATAAATGAAGAACACTCAATTTTGAAACTTAGGGTTTCTTTTTCATTCAAAGCAAATCTGAAAAATGTGAGGCAAGGATGAGGGTTTATATATTACCCTCATTCTAATCTTGACCATCCATTACAAGCTAATCTAAGGGCTTCAATAAACCCACAAATCCTACAATATACTCGGTCCATCAAGCTCTATTGAGCTGAAAAATTTGAACATATAACAACAAATACTTAAAGTAAAAAGCATAAAGTAGTAAAGGTAGATAGCGACATGTGTTGAAAGCGACTTATTGTGGAACACATGTGAAGCTTTCCTTTGATCATTTTTCGGCTGATATGGTGGCTCTTCCCATTTGATTTGTTCCTCTTGATAATTTAATTGACTTGTGGTTCGAACCCATATGGGTGCACTCGAGCGATCACAAACAAAAATAGCACTTTAGTCGACTTTCGGTTGCTCTCCGTCTTGACTTTTCTTGACTTCCTTGACCCACCAAGCTTGACCAAGATATTATTGTTTAAATTCACTCAAAATAAGCTTGGGTGGACCTTAGGATCGTGACCTAGCCCATGGTTCGAGCCCAAGGACCTAAACCGTGATTTGGACAAAAACCGTCTTTGCTAGCCTTGACCATTTTTGGTCCATAATTCAATGTGAGTACGGAATGGTGAAGCCTAGAAGTCACTGTCAGATTATGAAATCCGGTTTGGACTGTTTTGGAGTAATGAGCCATGAACTTGACCTACATCATTCTCCTTGGGTGAGCTCACCTTGGGGACCTTTGAGAAGCCTCCTAATCAGCCCAAGAGACCCATGAACCGTGGTTAGCTCAAGAGGGGGACCAAAAACATCATCTCATTCCACAAATCAAAATCAGCTCACATGTCATTGTCACTAGTAGTCCTTATTTTACTTTATGTCCTTTTCCACTTTATATTGTTGTTGTTTGTTAGCTTTAGGATCAGATTTTAGGACCATTTTGGCTGGTACAACTTGTGCTCCAAGGAGCTCATCAAAGCCCTTGGATTAAAGCAACAATTGTAGGGAGTTGATGTAGTCAAGGGTCGCTTTCTACCTTTATGCTTTAGGTTGCTTTATTTTCAGATTTGTAAGGTCTTTAGGACCAAGATTTTCGGCTGTATTGAGGGCCATTTAGGACCCTTAGATCAAGGTTAGATTGTAAGGCAAGGATGTAAAGACTTGGTCTATATAAACCAAGCTCTAACCCTTGTAATTTTCAGATTTGAATGATAAAAGAAAACCCTAGTTGTTTGTTTGAGTTTCTTCATTTTCTCATTACTTAGTGTGTGAGTTAGTGGAAGATTAGTTTAGTGGCTTTGTGCTTAAGCTAATCAAACCCTAAATCTATTACTTTGTGTGTAGATTTAGATACTATCTTTTATGTTTCATTTGTTCACAAAATTTCAGAAAATTATCTCACAAAAACATACACTTGGCCGATATTTTTCAAGGGTTTGCAAGTTTGATTTTTGTTCATCCCTTGAGTGAAACTTGATCCTCCTAGTTTCACTCCAAATTGGCATCAAAGCTTTGGTTCAAGAGCACAAGATCCACCCTTGTGTTAGTTTTGATTTCGGTTTACACATTCAAAGGTCCGAAATTTTTTTTTCTCACAAAATCAGTTTTGTTTTTTTTTTGAGTTACAATGAGTCTTTCTTTTACTTTTGGGTCTACACTTTTTTCCTATGGGTCTTCACAAGAAATTCCTAGAGTTGAGTCGGTTTATGAGTCCATGGAAAGAGTTGGGAAAGAGTTAGGAGCCAAGGTGGCTAAGATGAGGGGAAAGGCCGAAAATTTCGGTTTGGGTAAAGGGATGGCTATTTTACTTGACCCTCCTACAAAAAAACCACCCTATGAGCCACCAAAGAGAGCCAAAGTTGTTGAACCAACCACTTCTCCTAAACCACCAACCCTAAACCAAAGGGAGGAAACCGACCTTAACCACAAAACACTCGTCCCCCTTAGGAGGTGCTCTCAATGTCATGGCTATGGTCATCTCGCTTTGGAGTGCCCTACAAGGAGAGCCCTTGATTCATTGGAAGTTGGAGCAAAATTGGTCAAGGAAGTCAAGGGAGACGAGATGGGAGACCATGGGTTAGGGCCATGGGCTCAAACCCAAGCCTAGGGCTTGGTCTAAGGGATCACTAAGGGTCAACTAAAGTCAATTCTATGGTCAACTCGAGCCAACCCTAGTGATCAAGCTAAGTCAAGGTGAAGTCAAAGATGGAGAGCAACAAAAAAGTCAAGATTGTGCTATTTTGGAATGTGGTCAAAGTGGGTGCACCCATGTGAGTTAACCCTCCAATAAAAGGACTCACATGGTTCACAAGCTAGCTCAAGGAGGTCCCTAGGAGCCGGCCCAACAAAATCCCAACCAACAATCACATTGTTTTACTTTATGTCTTTTTCATTCAAGTCGCTATCTACCTTTATTACTTTATGCTTTTTACTTTATGTATTTGTTGTTATTTGTTCAAAATTTTCAGCTCAATTGAGCTAAATGGACCGAGTATTTTGAAGCATTTGGGGGTTGATTGTAGCCCTTAGATCTTGTTGTAATGGAGGGTCAAGATTAGATGAGGGTAATATATAAACCCTCATCCTTGCCTCACATTTTTCAGATTTGGTTAATGAAAGAAAACCCTAGGTTTTATATTGAGAGTTCTTCATTTCTCATTGCTTTGTGAGTGAGATTTGTGAGAGATTAGTTTAGTGGCTTTGTGCTTAAGCTAATCACAACCTAATTCTCTTGCTAAGTGCTTAGAATTAGTCACTATCCTTTTTATTTTCCTTGTTTATACAAATTTCAGAAAAATATTTCACCAAAAACAACATTGAGGCCGAGATTTTCAAGGGGTTTCAAGGATCGATTTTTGTTCATCTCTTGAGTGATTCTTATCCCCATAAGTTTCACTCCAAATTGGTTATCAAAGCCTAGGTTTGTTCTTGATTTTCATTTTCATCTTTATTTTTTTCGGTTCATCTAAGTTAGGGTCGATTTTGTTTGAGTTTTTCCTCTTTGATTTTCGTTTTTCTCCTTTCTTTCCTTTCCTTGTTTTATTTTCCACAAAATCTTACAAAAATGGTTAAAGATTTACACTTGTGTTAGTATTGGTTGGAGTTGTTCTTGTGTTAACCGAAAATTTAGGGTTTGTTTTTCCTCTTCAATTTTTCGTTTTCTTTCTTTGTTTTCCTTGTTCATTTTCCACAAAATTTCCACAAAAAGATCTCACTACACTTTCACAAAATGGATGGGGATAGAGGTGAAGGTAAAAGACTTTCCGATGTAGAAGAGGAATTGTCTCAACTCACCCAGTAATTGCACTTTGATGATGAATGCTATTAACACACTCTTGGAACAAAACATGAATGAACCAAGAAGGGGTGAAGGGGAAGAGGAAGGGGCCGTGGAATGGGGTATGGGGGCGTGGGAGAGGACAAGTTCCTCCTCACATGGAAGATCAATTTTCGGATTCGGAAGAGTCCCTTGAGGCCCACCCTAGAGACCATGACCGAGACATTAAGGTGGACATACCCGATTTTTATGGTAGCTTGAACCCCGAGGATCTCCTAGATTGGCTTAGATCGGTTGAGAGAGTCTTTGAATTCAAGGAGTACTCCGATAGGAAGTGTTTCAAAGTGGCCATCATGAAATTCAAGGGTTATGCCTCCCTTTGGTATGAAAACCTTAAGAATCAAAGAAACCGAGAGGGTAAGGAACCCATCAAGTCATGGCTCAAACTCAAAAAGAAACTCAAAGACAAGTTTGTTCCCAAAGACTACACTCAAGACATGTTCCTCAAGCTAGCCCAACTAAAACAAGAGTCACACCCCATTGAAACCTATCTTAGGGACTTTGAGCAACTCACCCTCCAATGTGAAATGAATGAGAAACCCGAACAAAAAATTGCAAGGTTTGTTGAGGGCCTAAACCCTAGGATAGCCAATCGAGTCAAAATGCAAAACTTGTGGTCATTCGATGAGGCGGTTACCATGGCTACGTGTGGAGAGGCTAGAAAAGGGAGAGGAGAGCCGGCTAAGAGCACCCCCAAGTCCAACCCCATGTCGAGCCAAGGGGGGATCAAAATTGTTGAACCTAGCCCTACCATCAAGCCATCAAGTGTTGACAAGGGAAAGGGAATCGACTATGGCCCTAAGAGAACCATCCCTCTCAAGAAGTGTTACCAATGTCAAGGGTATGGTCACTTTGCTAAGGAGTGCCCTAGCAAGAGGACCTTGAACACAAGTGAGGTTGTGCATTGGGGAGACGATGAAGTGTTGGTTTGTGAGGAAGAAAAACAAGAGGGAGTTGAAGAAGTGAAAGTAGCCGAAACAATTGTACCCCCGGACTCGGGGTTGAGCTTGGTCACTTGGCGAGTGATGCACACTCAAGAATCAAACGAGAAAATGGACCAAAGACACCAAATATTTCGGTCCAAATGTACAATCATGGGGAGAGTGTGTAACTTGATTATCGATGGGGGAAGTTGTGTTAATGTTGCTTCCAAGACCCTCATTGATAAGCTTGCCTTGCCTACTTTGAAGCATCCTCACCCATACAAGCTAAGGTGGCTCAATCAAGGAGCCGAGGTCAAAGTGGACAAACAATGCCAAGTCTCGTTCTCAATTGGTCAAGACTATAAGGATGAAGTTGTATGTGAAGTGTTGGACATGGATGCTTGCCATGTGTTGCTTGGTAGACCTTGGGAGTTTGAAAAGAATTCTTCCCACCATGGAAGAGACAACACCTACTCATTCAAGTATGGTGAAAAGCTCATTGTCTTAGCTCCCCTACCACCAATGATGGGATGTAAATCCAATGCATGCTTGTTTGAATCCTTCATTGAGCCGAAACCTAGCAAGGAGATGAAGTCAAGGCCGAAATTGCATGAGCTTGAGAAGTTGAAGGGCCTTGGGCCGAGTGGAGAAGAGCAAGGGGAAAAGGTGAGCTTGGAATGTGAGGGAAGTTCTAGCATGGTAAGGAGGACTCTAGGAGAGGAGCCTCATGAAGGTGAAGCATCAAACAACAAGGGAACGACCGACTACATTGAGAATGTGGTCAATGAAAGAACAAAGATCGATGGTAAGGAAAGATCAAGCGGGTCTTTAAGGTGGAGAATCATTGATGGGCTCGAACATGAGCAAGAATGGATGGATGGCATGGTCATGAGTCGAGGGCTCAAAGAAATGCTCGAGGAAGAATGCGTGGTCAAAGAAACCGTGACCAAGGATGAAAATGTGACCAATTCTTCGAGCCAAGGCAAAGGGGTCCAACCATTGCTACAAACTCTAGCTAAGTGGTGCCCATGGAAGACCAAGACCGTGAAAGCCAAGACCGAGCAAAGATTGAGCCGAGCATCAAGCATGAAGTCGAGCAAGTCGAGCAAGAGGTTCTCCAAGGACTTGAGGGCAAGTCCTTTCCAAGGAGAGGAGATTGGAGCAAAATTGGTCAAGGAAGTCAAGGGAGCCGAGATGGGAGACCATGGGTTAGGGCCATGGGCTCAAACCCAAGCCTAGGGCTTGGTCTAAGGGATCACTAAGGGTCAACTAAAGTCAATTCTATGGTCAACTCGAGCCAACCCTAGTGATCAAGCTAAGTCAAGGTGAAGTCAAAGATGGAGAGCAACAAAAAGTCAAGATTGTGCTATTTTGGAATGTGGTCAAAGTGGGTGCACCCATGTGAGTTAACCCTCCAATAAAAGGACTCACATGGTTCACAAGCTAGCTCAAGGAGGTCCCTAGGAGCCGCCCAACAAAATCCCAACCAACAATCACATTGTTTTACTTTATGTCTTTTTCATTCAAGTCGCTATCTACCTTTATTACTTTATGCTTTTTACTTTATGTATTTGTTGTTATTTGTTCAAAATTTTCAGCTCAATTGAGCTAAATGGACCGAGTATTTTGAAGCATTTGGGGGTTGATTGTAGCCCTTAGATCTTGTTGTAATGGAGGGTCAAGATTAGATGAGGGTAATATATAAACCCTCATCCTTGCCTCACATTTTTCAGATTTGGTTAATGAAAGAAAACCCTAGGTTTTATATTGAGAGTTCTTCATTTCTCATTGCTTTGTGAGTGAGATTTGTGAGAGATTAGTTTAGTGGCTTTGTGCTTAAGCTAATCACAACCTAATTCTCTTGCTAAGTGCTTAGAATTAGTCACTATCCTTTTTATTTTCCTTGTTTATACAAATTTCAGAAAAATATTTCACCAAAAACAACATTGAGGCCGAGATTTTCAAGGGGTTTCAAGGATCGATTTTTGTTCATCTCTTGAGTGATTCTTATCCCCATAAGTTTCACTCCACAACCCTAGTGATCAAGCTAAGTCAAGGTGAAGTCAAAGATGGAGAGCAACAAAAAAGTCAAGATTGTGCTATTTTGGAATGTGGTCAAAGTGGGTGCACCCATGTGAGTTAACCCTCCAATAAAAGGACTCACATGGTTCACAAGCTAGCTCAAGGAGGTCCCTAGGAGCCGGCCCAACAAAATCCCAACCAACAATCACATTGTTTTACTTTATGTCTTTTTCATTCAAGTCGCTATCTACCTTTATTACTTTATGCTTTTTACTTTATGTATTTGTTGTTATTTGTTCAAAATTTTCAGCTCAATTGAGCTAAATGGACCGAGTATTTTGAAGCATTTGGGGGTTGATTGTAGCCCTTAGATCTTGTTGTAATGGAGGGTCAAGATTAGATGAGGGTAATATATAAACCCTCATCCTTGCCTCACATTTTTCAGATTTGGTTAATGAAAGAAAACCCTAGGTTTTATATTGAGAGTTCTTCATTTCTCATTGCTTTGTGAGTGAGATTTGTGAGAGATTAGTTTAGTGGCTTTGTGCTTAAGCTAATCACAACCTAATTCTCTTGCTAAGTGCTTAGAATTAGTCACTATCCTTTTTATTTTCCTTGTTTATACAAATTTCAGAAAAATATTTCACCAAAAACAACATTGAGGCCGAGATTTTCAAGGGGTTTCAAGGATCGATTTTTGTTCATCTCTTGAGTGATTCTTATCCCCATAAGTTTCACTCCAGAAGTTGTTCATTGGGGTGAAGATGAGATCCTTGTTTGTGAGGATGAGGAGAGTGAGGTAGTAACTAGTAAGGATGGAGAGGATGAGAAACGAAATGAAAATGATATCATGGTGAGGCCGTGTGATCTAATTCTAGAGGGGGGAAGCTCTACCAATGTAGCTCCTAAACCTCTAATTGAAGAGTTAGCCTTACCTTCAAAAAAGCATCCTAGTCCTTACAAGCTTGGTTGGTCAAACAATGGAGCCGAGTTGAGTAACTATGGTGATGAGGCTTTGGATGATTTGTTTGTAATGGGTGCTTGTCATCCCATCTTTGATAAGCCTTGTGAACCATGGAAGCATGAAGATGGTTTGGTCCATGGTGAGAGTTTAACCATCCACTTTGCTAATGATGATCCTAAGAATCAAGATGAGAGCATGAGGGAGGATCTCAAGGGAAGGGATGAGTTTGATTGGAACATAGCTAAGAACAAGAGAAAGACATTCATGCAATGGAAGTTGAAGGGGGAGCTAAACTTCTCCAAAGAGTTTGCTTACCCTAGGAAGAAAAAACCACCGGATAAGAATGACCAAAATTTGAGGAGAAATTTTTTTTCAAGAAGGGGAGTTTGCAACAGGAGTTGCTCGTGCAATGCAATAGTCATGGAACCCATTTGCACCTTTGAAGAGAAATGCAAGTTTTGTCAAAGGAAACCTCATGGTCAATGGATCAAGGAGGCATAGGTGGTAAACTTGGGTCCTAAATCACATTTCATCCCTAGGAGTCGATGCCTAGAAAAGCCCCTAAGGAAAGGAAAGGAAAGCAACAACCTAGGCCATGAACCATGAAGCTCATTTTGACATGTCGGTAGAGATTTTAACGTAACTCCCAAACTGCTCATCCAATTGAGGTGAAACCACTTGCATATGAAAGCTAGCTCAAAGAGCTTTCATTTGACATATGGTTGGCTATCTAGTTCAAAGGGAGCTGAGAGTTATGGCCTCTACAAGTCAGGAGTCAGATTGTGAAACTTCAGTCCAAAGGAGGATTCGACATGTCTGTACTAAAAGCTCAATATCTTGAGTTGTAGGCCATATGTTTGGATGATTCTTTTTGCATTGGAAAGCCAACTCAATTACCTTTCCAATGACATATCATGGGCCTTCTAATTCAATGTGAGTACGGAATGGTGAAGCCTAGAAGTCACTGTCAGATTATGAAATCCGGTTTGGACTGTTTTGGAGTAATGAGCCATGAACTTGACCTACATCATTCTCCTTGGGTGAGCTCACCTTGGGGACCTTTGAGAAGCCTCCTAATCAGCCCAAGAGACCCATGAACCGTGGTTAGCTCAAGAGGGGGACCAAAAACATCATCTCATTCCACAAATCAAAATCACCACATGTCATTGTCATTTAGTAGTCCTTATTTTACTTTATGTCCCTTTTCCACTTTATATTGTTGTTGTTTGTTAGCTTTAGGATCAGATTTTAGGACCATTTTGGCTGGTACAACTTGTGCTCCAAGGAGCTCATCAAAGCCCTTGGATTAAAGCAACAATTGTAGGGAGTTGATGTAGTCAAGGGTCGCTTTCTACCTTTATGCTTTAGGTTGCTTTATTTTCAGATTTGTAAGGTCTTTAGGACCAAGATTTTCGGCTGTATTGAGGGCCATTTAGGACCCTTAGATCAAGGTTAGATTGTAAGGCAAGGATGTAAAGACTTGGTCTATATAAACCAAGCTCTAACCCTTGTAATTTTCAGATTTGAATGATAAAAGAAAACCCTAGTTGTTTGTTTGAGTTTCTTCATTTTCTCATTACTTAGTGTGTGAGTTAGTGGAAGATTAGTTTAGTGGCTTTGTGCTTAAGCTAATCAAACCCTAAATCTATTACTTTGTGTGTAGATTTAGATACTATCTTTTATGTTTCATTTGTTCACAAAATTTCAGAAAATTATCTCACAAAAACATACACTTGGCCGATATTTTTCAAGGGTTTGCAAGTTTGATTTTTGTTCATCCCTTGAGTGAAACTTGATCCTCCTAGTTTCACTCCATAAGGTCACAAAGACCAACTTTTTCGGCTGAATTAGGGACCTCTTAGGACCCTTAGATTAAGTTTGAATTGTAGGGTGTGGATGTAAGGAAGGATATTATAAGTACCTCCACTCAACATTGTAATTTTTCAGCTTTGATATTGAATGAAACCCTAGTTGTTTATCTTGAGTTCTCTTCATTTTCTCATTACTTAGTGTGTGAGTTTAGTGAAAGATTAGTTTAGTGGCTTTGTGCTTAAACTAATCACAACCTAAATCTATTACTTAGTGTGTAGATTTAGTCACTATCCCTTTTATTTTCCTTGTTCTCAAAATTTCAGAAAATATTTCACCAAAAATATTCACTTGGGCCGAAAATTTCAAGGGTTTTCAAGATCGATTTGTGTTCATCTCTTGAGTGAAACTTGATCCTCCTAGTTTCACTCCAAATTGGTCATCAAAGCCTAGGTTTGTTTTTGATTTTTGTTTTTTTTACCTTTGTTTTTCGGTTTACTCTAGTAATGTCGAGTAGTTTGCTTTTCTTCCTCTTTTAATTTTTCGTTTTTCTTCCTTCTTTTCCTTGTTTATTTTCTATAAATTTCCCACAAAATTTCCACAAAGATCTCACAAAATTGTCACAAAATGGAAGGGGATAGAGGGGAAGATAAAAGACTTTCCGATTTAGAAGAGAAGTTAACTCAACTCACCGGTAATTGTACTCTAATGATGAATGCTCTAAACACCCTCTTAGACCAAAATATTAATGAACCAAGAAGGGGTGAAGGGGGAAGGGGGCGTGGCCGTGGGCATGGTTATGGGGGCCGTGGGAGAGGACACCCTCCTCCTCACATGGAAGATCAATTTTCGGATTCGGAAGAGTCCCTTGAAGCCCACCCTAGAGACCATGACCGAGATATCAAAGTGGATATCAAAGTGGATATATCAAAGTGGATATACCCGAGGATCTCCTAGATTGGCTTAGGTCGATAGAGAGGATCTTTGAATTTAAGGAATATCCCGATAGGAAGTGTTTCAAGGTAGCCATCATGAAGTTTAAGGGATATGCTTCCCTTTGGTACGAAAACCTCAAGAACCAACGAAACCGAGAGGGTAAGGAACCCATTAGGTCATGGCTCAAACTCAAAAAGAAACTCAAAGACAAGTTTGTTCCCAAGGATTATACCCAAGACATGTTCCTCAAGCTAGCTCAACTCAAACAAGAGACACAACCCATTGAGTCTTACCTTAGGGACTTTGAGCAACTCACATTACAATGTGAGATGAATGAGAAACCCGAGCAAAAAATAGCTAGGTTTGTCGAGGGCCTAAACCCTAGGATTGCTAACCGAGTGAAGATGCAAAACTTGTGGTCATTCGATGAGGCCGTTACCATGGCCACACGTGTGGAAAGGCTAGAGAAGGGGAGAGGAGAGTCGGCTAAGAACACCCCCAAAACCAACCCCATGTCGAGCCAAGGAGGGGTCAAGATTGTTGAGCCTTGCCCTACCACCAAGCCATCAAGTGTTGATAAGGGAAAGGGAATCGACTATGGCCCTAAGAGAACAATTCCTCTCAAGAAGTGCTACCAATGTCAAGGTTACGGTCATTTTGCTAAGGAGTGCCCTAGCAAGAGGACCTTGAATACAAGTGAGGTTGTACATTGGGGAGATGATGAGGTGTTAGTTTGTGAGGAAGAAAAAAAAGAGGGAGTTGAGGAAGTAAGGGCCGGCGGAACAATTGTTCCCCCGGACTCGGGGTTGAGCTTGGTTACTTGGCGAGTCATGCATACTCAAGATTCAAGCGAAAGCGTGGATCAAAGGCATCAATTATTTCGAACCAAATGTACCATCATGGGGAGAGTGTGCAACTTGATTATCGATGGGGGAAGTTGTGTTAATGTTGCTTCCAAAACCCTCATTGATAAACTTGCCTTACCAACTTTGAAACATCCTCATCCTTACAAGTTAAGGTGGCTTAATCAAGGAGCCGAGGTAAAAGTCGATAAACAATGCAAAGTCTCGTTCTCGATTGGACAAGACTACAAAGATGAAATTGTGTGTGAAGTGTTGGATATGGATGCTTGTCATGTCTTACTTGGGAGGCCATGGGAGTATGAAAAGAACTCTTCCCACCACGGAAGGGACAACACCTACTCATTCAAGTATGGTGAAAAGCTCATTGTCTTAGCTCCCCTACCACCAATGATGGGATGTAAATCCAATGCATGCTTGTTTGAATCCTTCATTGAGCCGAAACCTAGCATGGAGATGAAGTTGGGGCCGAGCTTGAGTGAGCTTGAGAAATTGAAGGGCCTTGAGCCGAATTAAGAAGAGCAAGGGGAAAAGATGGACTTGAAATGTGAGGGAAGCTCTAGCATGATAAGGAGGACTCTAGGAGAGGAGCCTCATGAAGGTGAAGCATCAATCAACAAGGAAACAACCGACTACATTGAGAATGTGGTCAATGAGAGAACAAAAATCGATGGCAAGGAAAGATCGAGCGGGTCTTTAAGATGGAGAATCATTGAAGGGCTCGATCATGAGCAAGAATGGATGGAAGGCATGGTTATGAGTCGTGGGCTCAAGGAAATGCTCGAGGAAGAATGCGTGGTCAAGCAAACCGTGACCAAGGATGAAAATATGATCAATTCTTCGAGCCAAGGCAAAGGGGTCCAACCACTTCTACAAACTCTAGCTAAGTGGTGCCCATGGAAGACTAAAACCATGAAGACCAAGATCGAGCAAAGGTTGAGCCGAGAATCAAGCATGAAATCGAGCAAGGGAGGAAGCAAGAGGATCTCCAAGGACTTGAGGGCAAGTCCTTTCCAAGGAGAGGAGATTGGACCAAAATTGGTCAAGGAAACCAAGGGTGAAGCCGAGGGGGGCCGTGGGTTGGACCCATGGGCTCGAACCCAAGCTTAAGCCATGGTCAAGGGGGGGTCACTAAGGGCTAAATAAAGTCAACTCTATGGTCAAATCAAGCCAACCTTAGTGATCAAGAAAGTCAAGATGGAGGGCAATTAAAAGTCAAGGAAAATATGCTATTTTTGAATGTGGTTCAACTTGGGTGCACCCATGTGAGTCAATCCTCCAATAAAAGGACTCACATGGCTCACAAAGCCAAGCTCAAGGAGGCCATGGAGCCGGCTCACCAAATCCCAACAAAACAATCACATTATTTTGTGTTTAATGTCTTTTTCATACATGTCGTTTTCATTACTTTTACTTTATGCTTTATTGAAAGGAGACAATATAATCCCATGTAATATGGTCACTAGGACCGTCCCACATGCCACCCAAGGTCAAATCTTGACCCTTGAAGACTACCTAAAATGCATGGAGAGGATGTGCTCACATGTCATTGTCTACTTTATGATTTGTTTGTTATCATTTTCAAAATTGTAAGGTCACAAAGACCAACTTTTTCGGCTGAATTAGGGACCTCTTAGGACCCTTAGATTAAGTTTGAATTGTAGGGTGTGGATGTAAGGAAGGATATTATAAGTACCTCCACTCAACATTGTAATTTTTCAGCTTTGATATTGAATGAAACCCTAGTTGTTTATCTTGAGTTCTCTTCATTTTCTCATTACTTAGTGTGTGAGTTTAGTGAAAGATTAGTTTAGTGGCTTTGTGCTTAAACTAATCACAACCTAAATCTATTACTTAGTGTGTAGATTTAGTCACTATCCCTTTTATTTTCCTTGTTCTCAAAATTTCAGAAAATATTTCACCAAAAATATTCACTTGGGCCGAAAATTTCAAGGGTTTTCAAGATCGATTTGTGTTCATCTCTTGAGTGAAACTTGATCCTCCTAGTTTCACTCCAAAGGGTAATATATAAACCCTCACTCTAACAACATAATTTTCAGATTTGATATTGAATGAAAACCCTAGAGTTTATGAGTTGAGTGTTCTTCATTTTCTCCTTGCTTTGTGCTTGAGATTGTGAAAGATTAATTAGTGGCTTTGTGCTTGATTAATCACAACCTAAATCTATTACTTTGTGTGTAGATTTAGTACTATCTTTATTGTTTTCTTTTATGTTACAAATTTTCAGAAAATTATCCCACAAAAATACATCATCTAGCCGAGATTTTCAAGACACTTCAAGTTCGATTTTTGTTAGTCTCTTGAGTGGAACTTAGCCCATCTAGTTTCATTCCAAATTGGTCATCAAAGCCTAGGTTTGTTCTTGTTTTTTCGATTTGTTCTTGTTCTTAGTTTTTTCGAGTTACTCCTTTTTTTCATCTTTCATTTTTGTTTTCTCTTTTATTTTCTACTTGTTATTTCACAAAACTTCCACAAATTCTCACAAAATTTTCACAAAATGGTTGGAGATCTACACTTGTGTTAGTGTTGGTTTCGGTTCTTACACCCAAAGGTCCAAACTTTGCTCGAATTTTTCAGATTTGTTCTTTGGTTATTTCAATGGGTATGTTTCTTCCTTTTGATGTTTCTTGTGGTACTACCCTTGATGAGACCATGTATGATTCCATGGAGAAAGCTAGAAGGGAGCTTGAAACCAAAATGAGTCGAATGAGGGGTAGACTTAAACCTAACCCTAACCTTGATATTGATTGTGACTTTGAGGGATCAAAGGGAGTTAGAAGCTAGAATGGCTCGGTTAGGAGGAGAGCCACCCCCTAACTGCAACGGGAGTTGAGAATTTGCGATCCATTGACCTAGGGCCCGCTTCCAACCTTAGGTCCAAGAGTCAACCACAAGTCAACTAAGTCAACAAAAGTCAAAGTCAAGGGAAGAAGCCCCAAGTCAGCCGAGAAATGAGCACAAGAAGTCCTCACATGTGTTCCCCAATAAGTCACTATCAACACATGTCGCTATCTACCTTTATTACTTTATGCTTTTTACTTTAAGTATTTGTTGTTTTATGTTCAAAATTTTCAGCTCAAGTGAGCTTAATTGGACCGAGTATAATGTTGCTTTTGGGGGTTGATTGTAGCCCTTAGATTATCTTGTAATGTAGGGTTGAGATGAGGCATTGGGTAATATATAAACCCACCCTCACACATCATTTTTTCAGATTTGGTTAATGATAAAGAAACCCTAGTTTCATTTGAGTGTTCTTCCTTTCTCATTACTTAGTGTGTGAGTTTAGTGAAAGATTAGTTTAGTGGCTTTGTGCTTAAACTAATCACAACCTAAATCTATTACTTAGTGTGTAGATTTAGTTACTATCATTTTTTATTTTCCTTGTTCACAAAATTTCAGAAAATTATCCCACAAAAAACATACATAAAACCGAGATTTTCAAGGGTTTCAAGGTTCGATTTTTGTTCATCTCTTGAGTGAAACTTGATCCTCCTAGTTTCACTCCAAATTGGTTATCAAAGCTTAGGTTTGAAGAGCACAAGATCCCACCTTTGTGCTAAATTCATACGGTCCAAAGGGAGTACATCAAGGTATTCGAAATTTCAGATTTTTTTTTGTGTTTGATTTCTCAATGAGTATACCTCTTTCTTGTGATACTACTCTTGAGGGAACTATGTATGATTCTATGGAGAAATTGAGAAGGGAAATTGAGTCTAAGTTGAGCCGAGTTAATGGAGGAATTGGGTTAAAATTTGGTCTTGTAACTTGGAGGGTTATGCATGCCCAACCCCATTCCTTGGATGAAAGTCAAAAAAATCAGATTTTTAGGTCTAAATGTACCATTGGGAAGAGGGTTTGTAACCTCATTATTGATGGAGGGAGTTGTGTTAATGTTGCTTCAAAAACCCTCATCGATAAACTTGCCTTACCCACACAAAAACACCCAAACCCTTACAAGTTGAGATGGTTGAATAGGGAGGCCGAAATTTTGGTTGATAAAAGATGTTTGGTTTCTTTTTCCATGGGAAGAGACTATATGGATGAAGTGTGGTGTGATGTGATTCCTATGGATGCTTGTCACCTTTTAT
This sequence comes from Dianthus caryophyllus, assembly GCA_023091065.1. Taxonomy (NCBI): domain Eukaryota; kingdom Viridiplantae; phylum Streptophyta; class Magnoliopsida; order Caryophyllales; family Caryophyllaceae; genus Dianthus; species Dianthus caryophyllus. Next base: position 22,311,742 of record CM041520.1, read on the forward strand.
TGGGGAGACCTTGGGAATTTGATCGAAATGCGACTCATGAGGGAAGGGACAACACCTACACTTTCAAGTTTAGAGACAAGAGGATCAAGCTTACACCCTTGCCTCCAAACTTGGGTGGCCGAGCCACTCCTACCTTAGCCAAGCCGCTTGAGGGAGTCTTATTGGTTGGAGAGCGAGAGATGAAACACGAGCTTAGCAAGGGGATGGTTGTTTATGCCCTCATCGCCAAAGAAACCTCCAAGGAAAGTGAGAAACCGATTCCATGTGAAGTTCAAGAGCTCTTAGAACTCTACAAGGATGTGTTCCCCCTTGAGCTTCCACACGGCCTACCCCCTATTAGGGGCATTGAGCATCAAATCGATCTTGTTCCGGGAGCTACACTACCTAATAAGGCCGCATATCGAAGTGATCCTAAGGCTACACAAGAACTTCAACAACAAATTGGGGAACTCATGGAAAAGGGGTTTGTAAGAGAATCTCTTAGTCCTTGTGCCGTTCCTACACTCTTGGTACCTAAGAAGGATGGAACTTGGAGAATGTGTACGGATAGTCGAGCTATTAATAATATTACGGTCAAGTATAGGTTTCCTATACCTAGACTTGATGACATTCTTGATGAGCTTAGTGGAGCTCGATTGTTTTCCAAGATTGATCTACGACAAGGTTACCATCAAGTGAGAATCAAAGAGGGTGATGAATGGAAGACGGCTTTTAAAACGAAGCATGGGTTATATGAATGGCTAGTCATGCCTTTTGGACTATCCAATGCTCCTAGCACCTTCATGAGATTGATGACCGAGGTTTTGAGACCTTACTTGGGAAGATTCATTGTGGTCTACTTTGACGATATCTTAGTGTATAGCCCTTCCAAGGAAGCTCACCTACATCATTTGCAGTGTTGTTTGAGACACTTAGAGATCACAAGTTGTATGGCAAGTTAGAGAAGTGTTCTTTCATGCAAAGCGAAGTCCAATTCTTGGGCTATATTATATCTAGCCGTGGTATTCTAGTGGATCAAGAGAAAGTGGAGGCTATCAAATCATGGCCAATTCCGAAGAACATAACCGAGGTGAGGAGCTTTCATGGCTTGGCTTCTTTTTATCGACGATTTATCAAGGATTTTAGCACCGCCATGGCACCCATCACCGAGGGTATGAAGAAAGGAGAGTTCAAGTGGGATGAGGGGGAGATTCCCTTCAACAAAATCAAGAAGTTGTTGTGTGATTCACCTATTCTTACACCACCGGATTTCAATAAGCTTTTTGAGGTCGAATGTGATGCTAGTGGAGTTGGAATTGGGGCCGTTCTATTACAAGAACACAAGCCAATTGCTTACTTTAGTGAGAAGTTGAATGGTGCCAAGCTCAATTATTCCACCTACGACAAAGAATTCTATGCCATCGTTCGGGCTCTCGCTCATTGGAGCCATTACCTCAAGCCCAAGCCATTTGTTCTTCATTCCGATCATGAGGCTCTCAAATACATCAATGGACAACACAAGTTGAATCATAGGCATGCCAAATGGGTCGAGTTTCTTCAATCATTCTCCTTCTCGAGTAAATTCATTGAGGGGAAGAATAACGTGGTGGCCGATGCTTTGTCACGGAGGCACACTATGCTAAGCTACATGGAGCAAAGAGTGTTGGGTTTTGAATTCATGAAAGAGCTCTATGTGGAGGATCCCGACTTCAAAGATGAGTGGAATTCCATACGTGAAGGACAAGGCAAAGTGGGAAGCAAGTACACACTTCAAGAGGGATTCTTGTTCTATGGGAATCGGCTATGTATACCTAAGGGCCCTTATCGAAATCTCCTAGTGAGGGAAGTTCATTCTAATGGTTTAGCCGGGCATTTCGGAATTCAATAGACTTATGACATCCTCCAAGATGAATTCCATTGGCCCAAGATGCTTGGAGATGTCCAAGATGTGAACAAGAGATGGGCTGCGTGCCAACAATCCAAGTCCTACTTTCAAACGGGGCCCTACACTCCTTTACCCGTCCCAAATCGGCCATGGGAGGACGTTAGCATGGATTTCATCGTCGCTTTGCCTAGAACTCAACGGGGTAAGGATTCCATCATGGTTGTGGTAGATCGATTTAGCAAGATGGCTCATTTCATTGCGTGCAAGAAAACCGAAGATGCTATGAGTGTAGCCGAGTTGTATTTCAAGGAGGTGGTTAAATTGCATGGAGTCCCTAAAACCATTGTATCCGATCGAGACACCAAGTTCATGAGCCACTTTTGGAAGACCTTATGGAAGTTACTAAAGACGAGGCTCTTGTTTAGCACAAGTCATCATCCTCAAACGGATGGCCAAACCGAGGTCACTAATAAAACCTTGGGGAGGATCCTTCGGAGCATCGTTTCTAGGTCCTTGAAAGATTGGGATCTCAAACTCGCCCACGCCGAATTTGCCTTCAACCGTGCCCCTTCTTCTAGCACGGGAAGTTCACCATTTGAGGTGGTCTATGGAACCAATCCCATCATGCCCACGGACCTAGCCCCCGTCAAGAGCAAGGAGATGAGTTACGATGCCAAGAAGCGGGTTGAGTTCATGATGAGTATCCACAACCAAGTCAAGAAGCAAATCGAGAAAGCGAATGAGACTTACAAGGCTAGAGCAAAGGGCCGAAAGATTTCAAAGGAGTTCGAGCCGGGAGACTTGGTATGGTTACACTTGAGGAAGGAACGGTTTCCGGATAAAAGAAAGAACAAACTCATGCCTAGGGCCGAGGGTCCCTTCGAGATACTTGAGAAAATTGGGCCGAATGCTTACAAAGTTGATCTACCGGGAGAGTACGGAGTCCATGGCACGTTTAACGTGGGAGACCTTAGCCCGTATCATGAAGACTTGGAAGATGAAGAAGGCGAGGATTTGAGGGCAAATCCTTTTCAACCCGGGGAGATTGCAACGGGAGTTGAGAATTTGCGATCCATTGACCTAGGGCCGGCTTCCAACCTTAGGTCCAAGAGTCAACCACAAGTCAACTAAGTCAACAAAAGTCAAAGTCAAGGGAAGAAGCCCCAAGTCAGCCGAGAAATGAGCACAAGAAGTCCTCACATGTGTTCCCCAATAAGTCACTATCAACACATGTCGCTATCTACCTTTATTACTTTATGCTTTTTACTTTAAGTATTTGTTGTTTTATGTTCAAAATTTTCAGCTCAAGTGAGCTTAATTGGACCGAGTATAATGTTGCTTTTGGGGGTTGATTGTAGCCCTTAGATTATCTTGTAATGTAGGGTTGAGATGAGGCATTGGGTAATATATAAACCCACCCTCACACATCATTTTTTCAGATTTGGTTAATGATAAAGAAACCCTAGTTTCATTTGAGTGTTCTTCCTTTCTCATTACTTAGTGTGTGAGTTTAGTGAAAGATTAGTTTAGTGGCTTTGTGCTTAAACTAATCACAACCTAAATCTATTACTTAGTGTGTAGATTTAGTTACTATCATTTTTTATTTTCCTTGTTCACAAAATTTCAGAAAATTATCCCACAAAAAACATACATAAAACCGAGATTTTCAAGGGTTTCAAGGTTCGATTTTTGTTCATCTCTTGAGTGAAACTTGATCCTCCTAGTTTCACTCCACTAACCATGGCCGTGTGATGTGTAGAGCAATACATGCTCAAACCCTAACCCTAGAAGAGAATCACCAAGTCCAAATCTTTAGATCTAGGTGTACCATTATGCGGAGGGTTTGTAATTTGAGTGTTGATGGGGAAAGTTGCAATAATGTTGCCTCAAATACTCTCATTGAAAAACTAGCCTTACCTACACAAGATCACCCTAACCCTTACAAGATGAAATGGCAAAAAAATGGAGCCGAGATGAGTGTGATGGTGGTTAGACAATGCTTGGTTTCTTTCTCCATTGGAAGGGATTACATGGATGAGGTTTTGTGTGATGTGATTCCCATGGATGCTTGTCACCTTCTATTGGGGAAACCTTGGAAGTTGGAAAGAAATGCTAATCATGATGGGAGGGACAATACTTATAACTTTAAGATTGGAGCCAAGAATATCAAACTTACACCCTTACCTCCAATTTTGAAGAACCCTAGCCCACCCTCCTTGGTTGAATCACACGGAAACATGAAGGTTGATGGGGGACCCGAAATGAAACAATTGCAAGCTGAAATGGTGGTGGTAAAGCCGTGTGATGTGACACTAGAGGAACTACCAACACCCCTACCTTCTACCTTGAAGTGTTCCACCCCACCCTCCATGTTTGAGCCAAGCAAGGATGTTGTATTAAGTGGAGGACTAGAAATGAAGCATGGGTTTAGTGATGAGAAGGTTGAATGTGTTCTTCTTCTCAAAGACGACCCTAATGATCAAGATGAGTTTGGAAAAGAAAGTCTACCTATGCTCAAGAAAGGGGATGAATGTGAGATGAGAAGTTTACCTAAGTTCATGGAAAGGAGATTCATGTGGAGTGGGAATGTTGATGCAAGCAAAGAGTCAAGGGAATTTCTAAAATGGAAATTCAAAGTGAATACTAACAACAACAAGGAGGATGAGCCCATTGAAAGACCAAAGATTGATTTGTGGCAAGGGTACCTCCAAATGAGAACCCAAGAAGAGGATGTGTGGAAGAGGAACACGGCCCTCAAGGCCATACACGGGTTGATCATGCTCCTTAGGTCGTTTAATTCAACTAGTACCTTCATGATTGAGAAGGTAGCCCTCCATTTGATCAAAGACAATCCTAGAGCAATAGAGGAAAGCATGGGGTACAATGTCAAGCATAGGAATGAGTTTGATTCTATGTGGGATTTAACCAAGGTCAAGAGGAAGTTGTTCAAAGAAATGCAATGTGGTTATCGTAATCAAATCGATTCAAGTGGTTTCATGAAATGGGGATTCAAAGGAGGAACTAAGCTTGAACAAAAGAGCTAAACGATGATCTCCTACAATCCTCACCTAAGCTCAAGAAGGAAGACCTTAAGAATGTACTAGGGTTAGAACTCGAGCCAAGGGAAACCAAGAGTGTTGGAGAAGAAGGATCAATCCTTATGGTCAAGAACGACCCCAAGACACTAAGGAGGAAACAAGAAGAGGAGCTTAATGATGACTCCTTTCAAGCCTACCCTAGACTCGAGTGTGAGGAGCATAAGATCATGCTAGGGAGTGGCTACAACTTAAAGACCACCATGAAGAGGAAGGAGAACACGGCCAAACAAGATCAAACGAGCCAAGCCAAAGGTGTTCAATCTTTCATCCGTAATTTATGTCAAGGTTGTTCTTTGAGGCCAAAACCTATTAAGACCAAGGTTGGTTATGGGTCTAATGAGGTGCCTCTCCTTGGAGGTTATGATCAATGTCAAAATGAAACTCATGTTAAGAACCCCAAGGATTTGAGGACAAATCCTTTTCAAGAAAAGGAGATTGAACCAAATCAAGCACGCTCGATTTTGTTCGGTTTGAAAGTAAGGGTTGGTTTGGGTGCATGGGCTCAAACCCGAGCCTAGGCCATGACCCTAGGGGCCACTAAGAGCTAAATCAAGTCAATTCTATGGTCAAATCTAGCCATACTTAGTGGTCAAGGGAAGCCAAGAGAAGTCAAGTTGGAGAGCAATCGAAAAGTCAATGAATGTGCTATTTTTGAAGTCTGAACTTTGGGTGCACCCATGTGGGTTCGAACCACAAGTCAATTAGATCTTCAAGAGCAAAAATCAAGTGAGAAAAGGGTCCCAAGTCAGCCGAAAATAATCAAAAGGAAGGCTCACATGTTGTTCCACAATATGTCCCTTTCCCACATGTCACTATCCTCCTTTATGCTTTATGCTTTATGATTTGTTTGTATGTCTTCAAATTTTCAGCCATATGTAAGGCTTTTGGCCGTTTTTTTGTGTTGTTTCAAAGGCTCATGTGAGCCCTTAGATTAGCTTTGAAATGTAAGGCCAAGATTAGAGCAAGGGTACTATATAAACCCTCACTCTAACAACATAATTTTCAGATTTGATATTGAATGAAAACCCTAGAGTTTATGAGTTGAGTGTTCTTCATTTTCTCCTTGCTTTGTGCTTGAGATTGTGAAAGATTAATTAGTGGCTTTGTGCTTGATTAATCACAACCTAAATCTATTACTTTGTGTGTAGATTTAGTACTATCTTTATTGTTTTCTTTTATGTTACAAATTTTCAGAAAATTATCCCACAAAAATACATCATCTAGCCGAGATTTTCAAGACACTTCAAGTTCGATTTTTGTTAGTCTCTTGAGTGGAACTTAGCCCATCTAGTTTCATTCCAAATTGGTCATCAAAGCCTAGGTTTGTTCTTGTTTTTTCGATTTGTTCTTGTTCTTAGTTTTTTCGAGTTACTCCTTTTTTTCATCTTTTATTTTCGTTTTCTCTTTTATTTTCTACTTGTTATTTCACAAAACTTCCACAAATTCTCACAAAATTTTCACAAAATGGTTGGAGATCTACACTTGTGTTAGTGTTGGTTTCGGTTCTTACACCCAAAGGTCCAAACTTTGCTCGAATTTTTCAGATTTGTTCTTTGGTTATTTCAATGGGTATGTTTCTTCCTTTTGATGTTTCTTGTGGTACTACCCTTGATGAGACCATGTATGATTCCATGGAGAAAGTTAGAAGGGAGCTTGAAACCAAAATGAGTCGAATGAGGGGTAGACTTAAACCTAACCCTAACCTTGATATTGTGACTTTGAGGGATCAAAGGGAGTTAGAAGCTAGAATGGCTCGGTTAGGAGGAGAGCCACCCCCTAACCATGGCCGTGTGATGTGTAGAGCAATACATGCTCAAACCCTAACCCTAGAAGAGAACCACCAAGTCCAAATCTTTAGATCTAGGTGTACCATTATGGGGAGGGTTTGTAATTTGAGTGTTGATGGGGAAAGTTGCAATAATGTTGCCTCAAATACTCTCATTGAAAAACTAGCCTTACCTACACAAGATCACCCTAACCCTTACAAGATGAAATGGCAAAAAAATGGAGCCGAGATGAGTGTGATGGTGGTTAGACAATGCTTGGTTTCTTTCTCCATTGGAAGGGATTACATGGATGAGGTTTTGTGTGATGTGATTCCCATGGATGCTTGTCACCTTCTATTGGGGAAACCTTGGAAGTTGGAAAGAAATGCTAATCATGATGGGAGGGACAATACTTATAACTTTAAGATTGGAGCCAAGAATATCAAACTTACACCCTTACCTCCAATTTTGAAGAACCCTAGCCCACCCTCCTTGGTTGAATCACACGGAAACATGAAGGTTGATGGGGGACCCGAAATGAAACAATTACAAGCTGAAATGGTGGTGGTAAAGCCGTGTGATGTGACACTAGAGGAACTACCAACACCCCTGGAGTGAAACTAAGTGGATCAAGTTTCACTCAAGGGATGAACAAAAATCGAACTTGAAACCTTGAAATAAAAACGGCCGAGTATGATGTTTTTTGTGAGAAAATTTTCTGATTTTTTGTGACAAATGAAAAACATAAAGATAGTATCTAAATCCACACACAAAGTAATAGATTTAGGTTTGTAATTAGTTAAGCACTAAGCCACTAACTAATTGTTCACAAATCTCAAACACAAAGTAATGAGAAAAATGAAGAACACTCAATAAACACTAGGGTTTTCTTTATCATTGCAAATCTGAAAAAATGATGTGGTGAGGCTTGGTTTATATAGACCAAGTCTTTACATCCTAGCCTTACAATTCAAAGCTAATCTAAGGGCTACAATTAAACCCACAATACAACATAATACTCGGTTTCCAAAGGCTCACATGAGCTGAAAATTTGAAGAGAAAACAAACAAATACATAAAGTATAAAGCATAAAGCATAAAAGGTAGATAGTGACATGTGTTGAAAGGGACTTATTGAGGAACACATGTGAACCTTCCTTTGATTTGTTTTTCGGCTGACTTGGGACCTTTCCCTCTTGATTCTTGCTCTTGATGATTTTAATTGACTTGTGGTTCGAACCCACATGGGTGCACCCAAAGTTCACACCTCAAAAATAGCACATTCATTGACTTTTCGGTTGCTCTCCAACTTGACTTTCCTTGACTTCTTTGACCCACCAAGCTTGACCAAGATATTATTGTTTAATTCACTCAAAATAAGCTTGGGTGGACCCTAGGACCGTGGCCTAGCCCATGGTTCGAGCCCAAGGACCCAAACCGTGATTTAGACAAAAACCGCCTTTGCTCGCCTTGACCATTTTTGGTCCAATCTCCTCTTCTTGAAAAGGATTTGTCCTCAAATCCTTAGGGTTCTTAACATGAGTTTCATCTTGACATTGATCATGGAGTGAAACTAAGTGGATCAAGTTTCACTCAAGGGATGAACTAAAATCGATCTTGTGAAGCTTGTGTGTTACTCGGCCAAGTGCTCTTTTTTGGGGTTGATTTTTCTGATTTTTGTGAAAACAAAAGAAACATAAAGGATAGTTACTAAATCTACACACAAAGTAATAGATTTAGTGTTTGATTAGTTTAAGCACTAAGCCACTAAACTAATATTTCACAAATCTCAAACACAAAGTAATGAGAAAAGGAAGAACACTCAAATAAACACAAAGGTTTTCTTTTCAATCTCCAAATCTGAAAATTATGTTGTTTGAGCTTGGTTTATATAGACCAAGTCTTTACATCCTAACCTTACAATACATTGTTGATCTAATGGCCATAAGGGCCTTACATAATCAGCCGAAATATTGGTCTTAGAGACCTTACAAATGCTGAAAAATTAAATACAAACAAACAACTACAAAAGCATAAAGTTAGATAGTGACTTGTGGCTCAATCCTAGCCTTGCTCTTTAGGTGATCATCCAAGGGTCTTGAGAGGCTCTTGGGGTGCAAGAGGACGGTCCACATGCTCCAACAAATCTGAATTTTGAAGACTAAAACAATAAAGTATAAAGCGTGAAAGCGACATAAGTGAAAATGACTTAAAGCACAAAATAAAGTGATGGTTATGGGGATTTGTTTTGAGCCAGCTCTAGGACCTCCATGAGCTAACTTTTGTGAACCAAGTGGGTCTAATTTATTGGAGGGTTAACCCACTTAGGTGTACCCAAGGTGATCACATTCAAAATAGCACATTCTTTGACCTTTTAGTTGCTCTCCAACTTGACTTTCCCTTGACTTCTCTTGATCCACTAGGTTTGGCTAAATTGACCATTAGATTGACTTGACTTAGCACTTAGTGGACCCTAGGTTCAAGGTTTAGACCACGGTTTGAGCCCAAGGTCCCAAACCAACCCATACTCTCAAACTCAACCAAATGGAGCTTGCTTGATTTGGTTCAATCTCCTCTTCTTGAAAAGGATTTGTCCTCAAATCCTTGGGGTTCTTAACATGAGTTTCATCTTGACATTGATCATGACCTCCAAGGAGAGGCACCTTATTAGACCCACAACCAACCTTGGTCTCAATAGGTTTTGGCCTCAAAGAACAACCTTGACATAAAATACGGATGAAAGATTGAACACCTTTGGCTTGGCTCGTTTGGTTTTGTTTGGCCGTGTTCTTCTTCTTCTTCATAGTGGCCTTTAAGTTGTAGCCACTCCCTAGCACGATCTTATGCTCCTCACACTCGAGTCTAGGGTAGGCTTGAAAGGAGTCATCATTAAGCTCCTCTTCTTGTTTTCTCCTTAGTGTCTTGGGGTCGTTCTTGACCATAAGGATTGATCTTTCTTCTCCAACACTCTTGGTTTCCCTTGGCTCGAGTTCTAACCCTAGTACATTCTTAAGGTCTTCCTTCTTGAACTTAGGTGAGGATTGTAGGAGATCATCGCTTAGCTCTTTTAGTTCAAGCTTAGTTCCTCCCTTGAATCCCCATTTCATGAAACCACTTGAATCGATTTGATTACGATAACCACATTGCATTTCTTTGAACAACTTCCTCTTGACCTTGGTTAAATCCCACATAGAATCAAACTCATTCCCATGCTTGACATTGTACCCCATGCTTTCCTCTTGATTGTTAGGATCATCCTTAGCAAAGTGAATGGCCAATTTCTCACCAACATTCATCCCATCACTTATTTCGGCCTCTTCACTCACTAACACTCTCTTGGGAGCCTCAAACAAACAAGGGGCAGCCTTGGACCCCAAGGTAGGAGGCAATGGAGCTAGGACAACATGCTTAACTCCATGAGAATCTAGCATGGCTTGTGCTTCTCTTGAGGGCAGCCCTTCTTGATCTTTCGGGGTCTCTTTAACAAGGAGAACAAACTCATCCTTCCCATGATTAACCCCAAGTTCCATTTCTGGTCCCCCATCATCCTTTGCATTTTCGGGTGACTCAACCAAGGAGGGTGGGTTAGGGTTCTTCAAAATTGGATGTAAGGGTGTAAGCTTGATATTCTTAGCTCCAATCTTAAAATTATAAGTGTTGTCCCTCCCATCATGACTAGCATTTCTTTTCAACTTCCATGGTCTCCCTAAAAGAATGTGACAAGCATCCATGGGAATCACATCACACAAAGCTTCATCCATGTAATCCCCTCCAATAGAGAAAGAAACCAAGCATTGTCTATCCACCATCACCTCGGCTCCCATGTTTAGCCACCTTAATTTGTAAGGGTTTGGGTGTTCTTGTGTAGGTAAGGCTAATTTTTCAATGAGGGTGTTTGAGGCAATATTGGAACAACTTTTCCCATCAATGGTTAGATTACAAACCCTACCCATAATGGTACATTTTGACTTAAAGACTTGCTGATTTTGGACTTGGTGATCCTCTTCTAGGGTTAGGGTTTGGGCATGTATGGAATTACAACCCACACGGCCAAGACTAGGGTTTGGTCCTCCTCCTAACCGAGCCATTCTAGCCTCTAACTCCCTTTGACCCCTCAAAGTCACAAGATCAAGGTTAGGGTTAGGTTTATGTCTACCCTCATTCGACTCAACTTAGCCTCTAATTCCCTCCTCAATTTCTCCATAGAATACATGGTTCCCTCAAGAGTAGTATCATAAGAAAGAGGCATACTCATTGAGAAAACAAAGACACATATCTGAAAAATTCGAGCAAAGTTTGGACCTTTGAGTGTAAGAACCGAAACCAACACTAACACAAGTGTAGATCTTCAACCATTTTGTGAAAATTTTGTGAGAATGTTTGTGGAAGTTTTGTGTAAATAAATAAGGAAAAAATAAAAGAGAAAAACGAAAATAAAAGATGAAAAACAAGAGTATAACCGAAAAACAAGATCAAACCGACAACAAAAACAAATCGAAAAAACAAGAACAAACCTAGGCTTTGATTACCAATTTGGAGTGAAACTAAGTGGATCAAGTTTCACTCAAGGGATGAACTAAAATCGATCTTGTGAAGCTTGTGTGTTACTCGGCCAAGTGCTCTTTTTTGGGGTTGATTTTTCTGATTTTTGTGAAAACAAAAGAAACATAAAGGATAGTTACTAAATCTACACACAAAGTAATAGATTTAGTGTTTGATTAGTTTAAGCACTAAGCCACTAAACTAATATTTCACAAATCTCAAACACAAAGTAATGAGAAAAGGAAGAACACTCAAATAAACACAAAGGTTTTCTTTTCAATCTCCAAATCTGAAAATTATGTTGTTTGAGCTTGGTTTATATAGACCAAGTCTTTACATCCTAACCTTACAATACATTGTTGATCTAATGGCCATAAGGGCCTTACATAATCAGCCGAAATATTGGTCTTAGAGACCTTACAAATGCTGAAAAATTAAATACAAACAAACAACTACAAAAGCATAAAGTTAGATAGTGACTTGTGGCTCAATCCTAGCCTTGCTCTTTAGGTGATCATCCAAGGGTCTTGAGAGGCTCTTGGGGTGCAAGAGGACGGTCCACATGCTCCAACAAATCTGAATTTTGAAGACTAAAACAATAAAGTATAAAGCATGAAAGCGACATAAGTGAAAATGACTTAAAGCACAAAATAAAGTGATGGTTATGGGGATTTGTTTTGAGCCGGCTCCTAGGACCTCCATGAGCTAACTTTTGTGAACCAAGTGGGTCTAATTTATTGGAGGGTTAACCCACTTAGGTGTACCCAAGGTGATCACATTCAAAATAGCACATTCTTTGACCTTTTAGTTGCTCTCCAACTTGACTTTCCCTTGACTTCTCTTGATCCACTAGGTTTGGCTAAATTGACCATTAGATTGACTTGACTTAGCACTTAGTGGACCCTAGGTTCAAGGTTTAGACCACGGTTTGAGCCCAAGGTCCCAAACCAACCCATACTCTCAAACTCAACCAAATGGAGCTTGCTTGATTTGGTTCAATCTCCTCTTCTTGAAAAGGATTTGTCCTCAAATCCTTGGGGTTCTTAACATGAGTTTCATCTTGACATTGATCATGACCTCCAAGGAGAGGCACCTTATTAGACCCACAACCAACCTTGGTCTCAATAGGTTTTGGCCTCAAAGAACAACCTTGACATAAAATACGGATGAAAGATTGAACACCTTTGGCTTGGCTCGTTTGGTTTTGTTTGGCCGTGTTCTTCTTCTTCTTCATAGTGGCCTTTAAGTTGTAGCCACTCCCTAGCACGATCTTATGCTCCTCACACTCGAGTCTAGGGTAGGCTTGAAAGGAGTCATCATTAAGCTCCTCTTCTTGTTTTCTCCTTAGTGTCTTGGGGTCGTTCTTGACCATAAGGATTGATCTTTCTTCTCCAACACTCTTGGTTTCCCTTGGCTCGAGTTCTAACCCTAGTACATTCTTAAGGTCTTCCTTCTTGAACTTAGGTGAGGATTGTAGGAGATCATCGCTAGCTCTTTTAGTTCAAGCTTAGTTCCTCCCTTGAATCCCCATTTCATGAAACCACTTGAATCGATTTGATTACGATAACCACATTGCATTTCTTTGAACAACTTCCTCTTGACCTTGGTTAAATCCCACATAGAATCAAACTCATTCCCATGCTTGACATTGTACCCCATGCTTTCCTCTTGATTGTTAGGATCATCCTTAGCAAAGTGAATGGCCAATTTCTCACCAACATTCATCCCATCACTTATTTCGGCCTCTTCACTCACTAACACTCTCTTGGGAGCCTCAAACAAACAAGGGGCAGCCTTGGACCCCAAGGTAGGAGGCAATGGAGCTAGGACAACATGCTTAACTCCATGAGAATCTAGCATGGCTTGTGCTTCTCTTGAGGGCAGCCCTTCTTGATCTTTCGGGGTCTCTTTAACAAGGAGAACAAACTCATCCTTCCCATGATTAACCCCAAGTTCCATTTCTGGTCCCCCATCATCCTTTGCATTTTCGGGTGACTCAACCAAGGAGGGTGGGTTAGGGTTCTTCAAAATTGGATGTAAGGGTGTAAGCTTGATATTCTTAGCTCCAATCTTAAAATTATAAGTGTTGTCCCTCCCATCATGACTAGCATTTCTTTTCAACTTCCATGGTCTCCCTAAAAGAATGTGACAAGCATCCATGGGAATCACATCACACAAAGCTTCATCCATGTAATCCCCTCCAATAGAGAAAGAAACCAAGCATTGTCTATCCACCATCACCTCGGCTCCCATGTTTAGCCACCTTAATTTGTAAGGGTTTGGGTGTTCTTGTGTAGGTAAGGCTAATTTTTCAATGAGGGTGTTTGAGGCAATATTGGAACAACTTTTCCCATCAATGGTTAGATTACAAACCCTACCCATAATGGTACATTTTGACTTAAAGACTTGCTGATTTTGGACTTGGTGATCCTCTTCTAGGGTTAGGGTTTGGGCATGTATGGAATTACAACCCACACGGCCAAGACTAGGGTTTGGTCCTCCTCCTAACCGAGCCATTCTAGCCTCTAACTCCCTTTGACCCCTCAAAGTCACAAGATCAAGGTTAGGGTTAGGTTTAAGTCTACCCCTCATTCGACTCAACTTAGCCTCTAATTCCCTCCTCAATTTCTCCATAGAATACATGGTTCCCTCAAGAGTAGTATCATAAGAAAGAGGCATACTCATTGAGAAAACAAAGACACATATCTGAAAAATTCGAGCAAAGTTTGGACCTTTGAGTGTAAGAACCGAAACCAACACTAACACAAGTGTAGATCTTCAACCATTTTGTGAAAATTTTGTGAGAATGTTTGTGGAAGTTTTGTGTAAATAAATAAGGAAAAAATAAAAGAGAAAAACGAAAATAAAAGATGAAAAACAAGAGTATAACCGAAAAACAAGATCAAACCGACAACAAAAACAAATCGAAAAAACAAGAACAAACCTAGGCTTTGATTACCAATTTGGAGTGAAACTAAGTGGATCAAGTTTCACTCAAGGGATGAACTAAAATCGATCTTGTGAAGCTTGTGTGTTACTCGGCCAAGTGCTCTTTTTTGGGGTTGATTTTTCTGATTTTTGTGAAAACAAAAGAAACATAAAGGATAGTTACTAAATCTACACACAAAGTAATAGATTTAGTGTTTGATTAGTTTAAGCACTAAGCCACTAAACTAATATTTCACAAATCTCAAACACAAAGTAATGAGAAAAGGAAGAACACTCAAATAAACACAAAGGTTTTCTTTTCAATCTCCAAATCTGAAAATTATGTTGTTTGAGCTTGGTTTATATAGACCAAGTCTTTACATCCTAACCTTACAATACATTGTTGATCTAATGGCCATAAGGGCCTTACATAATCAGCCGAAATATTGGTCTTAGAGACCTTACAAATGCTGAAAAATTAAATACAAACAAACAACTACAAAAGCATAAAGTTAGATAGTGACTTGTGGCTCAATCCTAGCCTTGCTCTTTAGGTGATCATCCAAGGGTCTTGAGAGGCTCTTGGGGTGCAAGAGGACGGTCCACATGCTCCAACAAATCTGAATTTTGAAGACTAAAACAATAAAGTATAAAGCATGAAAGCGACATAAGTGAAAATGACTTAAAGCACAAAATAAAGTGATGGTTATGGGGATTTGTTTTGAGCCGGCTCCTAGGACCTCCATGAGCTAACTTTTGTGAACCAAGTGGGTCTAATTTATTGGAGGGTTAACCCACTTAGGTGTACCCAAGGTGATCACATTCAAAATAGCACATTCTTTGACCTTTTAGTTGCTCTCCAACTTGACTTTCCCTTGACTTCTCTTGATCCACTAGGTTTGGCTAAATTGACCATTAGATTGACTTGACTTAGCACTTAGTGGACCCTAGGTTCAAGGTTTAGACCACGGTTTGAGCCCAAGGTCCCAAACCAACCCATACTCTCAAACTCAACCAAATGGAGCTTGCTTGATTTGGTTCAGATCATAACCTCCAAGGAGAGGCACCTCTTTGATTCCACAACCAAAAACGAATTCAAGGAGTATTAGCTTCAATGGACACCAAGGACTTAGAGCTCGAATGAATGGATGGATTTTCTTGACTTGACTCCTTTGATTGTGCTCGACTTCACCCATCCCTTTACTCAAGGAGCCCCATGGCTCGTGCGCTTGCCCTAGGTTAGTCCTAAGTCCTTCAAACTTGAGCTTAGGTGAGGTTTGCCTAGGATCATCACCTAGCTCTCCTTGGCCATGCTTAGTTCCCCCTTTGAATCCCCATTTCATGAAACCACTCGAGTAGACTTGATTAAGATAACCACATAGCACTCCTTTGGTATTGATAATCCCCACCTTGAACTTCCATCTCAAGGATTCACTCGAACTTTCTAACACATCGACCCTTGCATCTCCAAATGATCCACTTCCTTTGCGTTTGATTGAGTTTCCCAAATTTTCAGTTTTGGCTTCATTGAGCTCCTCTTCTTGACTTCCCCTTATTGCCCTAGGATTGTCTTTGATCACACGGAGGGCTACATTCTCAATCATGAAGGCACTTGTTGAATTAGATGACCTAAGGAGCGCGACCAACTCATGTATGGCCTTGAGGGCCGTGTCCCCCTTCCACAAATCGATCTTTGGACTTTCAAGGGACTCATCCTCCTTGCAATGTTTCGGATTTTTCAAATGATCGGTCTTGTCCTCCTCTCCTTTGTTGTTGTTAGTGTTCACTTTGAATTTCCATCTTAGGAAATCCCAAAACTCTTTGCTTGCATTAGCACTCCCACTCCAAGTGTATCTCCTTTCCTTGGACTTAGGTAGACTTCTCATTCCCAAGTCATCTTCTTCCTTGGTCTCCTTTTCCATGCCCTCATCTTGATTCTTAGGATGATCATTAGCAAAGTAGATGGACACAGTTTCACCACCATTCATCCCAGGGCTCGTTCAACCTCCTTACTCAACAACACTCTCATGGAGGCCTCAATCAAGTAAGAGGCAGCCTTGTACCCCAAGGTACGTGGCAATGGGGCTAGGACATCATGCTTAACTCCATGAGAATCTAGCAAGGCTTGTACTTCCTTGGTGGGCAACCTCTCTTGATCATTAGGGATGTCTTGGAGAAGAAGAACACATTCAACCTTCTCAACACTAAACCCATGCTTCATTTTCGGCCTCCTATCATCCTTCATGTTTTCGTGTGATTCAACCAAGGAGGGTGGGCTAGGGTTCTTCAAAGTTGGAGGTAAGGGTGTAAGTTTGATATTCTTGGCTCCAATCTTAAAGTTGTAAGTATTGTCCCTCCCATCATGATTAGCATTTCTTTCCAACTTCCATGGTTTCCCCAAGAGGAGATGACAAGCCTCCATGGGAATCACATCACACAAAACCTCATCCATGTAATCCCTTCCAATGGAGAAAGAAACCAAGCATTGTCTAACCACCATCACACTCATCTCGGCTCCATTTTTTTGCCATTTCGTCTTGTAAGGGTTAGGGTGATCTTGTGTAGGCAAAGCTAGTTTTTCAATGAGGGTGTTTGAGGCAACATTAGAACAACTTTCCCCATCAACAACCAAATTACAAACCCTTCCCATAATGGTACACCTAGATCTAAAGTTTTGGGCTTGGGGATTCCCTTCTAGGGTTAGGGTTTGAGCATGTGTTGCTCTATGAACCACACGGCCTAGACTAGGGGGTGGCTCTCCTCCTAACCAAGCCATTCTAGCCTCTAATTCTCTTTGACCCCTCAAAGTCACAAGATCAAGGTTAGGGTTAGGTTTAAGTCTACCCCTCATTCGACTCAACTTAGCCTCTAATTCCCTCCTCAATTTCTCCATAGAATACATGGTTCCCTCAAGAGTAGTATCATAAGAAAGAGGCATACTCATTGAGAAAACAAAGACACAAATCTGAAAATTCGAGCAAAGTTTGGACCTTTGAGTGTAAGAACCGAAACCAACACAAACACAAGTGTAGATCTTCAACCATTTTGTGAAAATTTTGTGAGAATGTTTGTGGAAGTTTTGTGTAAATAAACAAGGAAAAAATAAAAGAGAAAAACGAAAATAAAAGATGAAAAACAAGAGTATAACTGCACCAAAATGGATAAGCTCATTTTTGCTCATTTTGAGGCTTGGGCTTACTTGGGTCCTATGGCTCGAGCCATGGCTTAATTTGTGACCATTAGGGTCAAACCAAGTGAAATGTACAAAAGAAGAACGAAGGAAATCAGCCCACACATGGAAAACAACAATCTAGGCCATGAACCATAAAGCCCATCTTGACATGTCGGTAGAGATCGTAACATAACTCCCAATCTACTCATCCAATTGAGGTGAAACCACTTGCATATGAAAGCTAGCTCAAAGAGCTTTCATTTGACATATGGTTGGCTATCTGGTTCAAAGGGAGCTGAGAGTTATGGCCTCTACAAGTCAGGGGTCAGATTGTGAAACTTCAGTCCAAAGGAGGATTCGACATGTCTGTACTAAAAGCTCAATATCTTGAGTTGTAGGCCATATTTTTGGATGATTCTTTTTGCATTGGAAAGCCAACTCAATTACCTTTCCAATGACATATCATGGGCCTTCTAATTCAACGTGAGTACGGAATGGTGAAGCCTAGAAGTCACTGTCAGATTATGAAATCCGGTTTGGACTGTTTTGAAGTAATGAGCCATGAACTTAACCTACTTCATTCTCTTTGGGTGAGCTCACTTTGGGGACCATTTGGGAGTCTCCTAATGAGCCATGGACTCACATGGGACGTGGGATACACAAGAGAAGACCCAAAGATCAGCTCAATTCCACATTCACAAAATCAGCTCAACTTCTTATACATGTCATTGTCACTAGTAGTCCTTGTTTTTGCTTTATGTCCTTGTCCTCTTTATTGTCTTGTTTCTTTAGTTTTATGATCAGTTTGAAGGGGTCATTAGGACCACCTATACTTGCTCTCCAAGGCCATAATCTTGGCCATTAGATTAAAGCATCAATTGTAGGGTGTAGATTTAGGGAAGTGTCATTCTCTCTCTTTATGCTTTTAGTTTTGTTTGGATCAGTTGTAAGGTCCTTTGGACCGTTGTTTTTAGCTGAGTGTATGGTCATTTTGTGACCCTTAGATCCTTAGGAAGTGTAGGGTTAAGATGCAAGCCTTGGTATTATATAAACCAAGCATAACTCATTGTAGAAAATCAGATTTGGAGATTGAAAAGAAAACCTTTGTGTTTATTTGAGTGTTCTTCCTTTTCTCATTACTTTGTGTTTGAGATTTGTGAAATATTAGTTTAGTGGCTTATTAGTCTCTTGAGTGGAACTTAACCCATCTAGTTTCATTCCAAATTGGTTATCAAAGCTTTGGTTAGAAAACACAAGATCCACCATTGTGTTAGTTGTGATTTCGGTTCTTGCAAGCAAAGGTACAAACTTTGTCACAAAAATCAGTTTTTGTTTTTGAGTTATAATGGATCTATCTTTCCGATTTGGTTCTCCATCATTTTCTTATGGTACTTCATGTGAAACCCCTTGTGTTGAGACCATTTTCGAGTCTATGGAGAGGGCTAGAAAGGAGTTGGAATTCAAGTTGGCTAAAATGAGAGGAAAGGCTGAAAATTTTGGTATGGGTAAAGGGTTGACCGATTTACTTGACCCTCCTACTAAAACACAACCCTATGAGCCACCAAAAAGAGTCAAAGTTGTTGAGCCAACCACTTCTACTAAACCACCAGCCCTAGACAAAAGGGAGGCCATTGACCCTAGCCACAAAAACCATCACCCTTAAGAGATGCTATCAATGTTATGGCTTTGGTCACCTTGCTATGGATTGTCCTACAAAGAGAGCCCTTAGTTCATTAGAGGTTGTTCATTGGGGAAAGGAAGAGATACTTGTTTGTAAGGATGAAGAGGGTGTGAATCAAGAGCAAACTGAAAAAATGGTGTGTAATCTGGTCCTTGAGGAAGAGGGCACGACCAAGATGGCTTCTAAGCCTCTAATCAAGGAGTTAGCCTCACATACCCAAGAGCATCCTAATCCATTCGAACTAAGTTGGTTAGACAAAGGGGACAAGCTTAGGGAGAAATCTGATGAGAATTGTTGTGATGTACTTGAGAGGGGTGCTTGTCACCCTCTCTTTGATAAGCTTAGGGAACCGTGGGAGCATGAAGAGGCTGGTCAAGAAGGAAACTCAAATGGAAACCATGGAATGAATGTTGGTGAAAGTTTAACCATCCACTTTGCTAATGATGATCCTAAGTATCAAGATGAGAGCATGGGGAATAATCTCAAGGGAAAGGTTGAGCTTGATCTTATGAGATGTTCACCTAAGGCCAAGAAGAAGAAGCTCATGTGGAATGGGAAGCTTGGCACAAGCAAGAGGTCAAGAGGATTCTTGAAATGGAAATTCAAAATGGGGAGCTTAGTCAAGAACAACCCTAAGACACTAGGTAGGAATCAAGAAGAGGAGCTCAAACAAATGTTAAGAACCCCAAAGTTTGAGGACAAACTTTTTTGAAGAAGAGGAGATTGCACCAAAATGGATAAGCTCATTTTTGCTCATTTTGAGGCTTGGGCTTACTTGGGTCCTATGGCTCGAGCCATGGCTTAATTTGTGACCATTAGGGTCAAACCAAGTGAAATGTACAAAAGAAGAACGAAGGAAATCAGCCCACACATGGAAAACAACAATCTAGGCCATGAACCATAAAGCCCATCTTGACATGTCGGTAGAGCTCGTAACATAACTCCCAATCTACTCATCCAATTGAGGTGAAACCACTTGCATATGAAAGCTAGCTCAAAGAGCTTTCATTTGACATATGGTTGGCTATCTGGTTCAAAGGGAGCTGAGAGTTATGGCCTCTACAAGTCAGGGGTCAGATTGTGAAACTTCAGTCCAAAGGAGGATTCGACATGTCTGTACTAAAAGCTCAATATCTTGAGTTGTAGGCCATATTTTTGGATGATTCTTTTTGCATTGGAAAGCCAACTCAATTACCTTTCCAATGACATATCATGGGCCTTCTAATTCAACGTGAGTACGGAATGGTGAAGCCTAGAAGTCACTGTCAGATTATGAAATCCGGTTTGGACTGTTTTGAAGTAATGAGCCATGAACTTAACCTACTTCATTCTCTTTGGGTGAGCTCACTTTGGGGACCATTTGGGAGTCTCCTAATGAGCCATGGACTCACATGGGACGTGGGATACACAAGAGAAGACCCAAAGATCAGCTCAATTCCACATTCACAAAATCAGCTCAACTTCTTATACGCTATCATTGTCACTAGTAGTCCTTGTTTTTGCTTTATGTCCTTGTCCTCTTTATTGTCTTGTTTCTTTAGTTTTATGATCAGTTTGAAGGGGTCATTAGGACCACCTATACTTGCTCTCCAAGGCCATAATCTTGGCCATTAGATTAAAGCATCAATTGTAGGGTGTAGATTTAGGGAAGTGTCATTCTCTCTCTTTATGCTTTTAGTTTTGTTTGGATCAGTTGTAAGGTCCTTTGGACCGTTGTTTTTAGCTGAGTGTATGGTCATTTTGTGACCCTTAGATCCTTAGGAAGTGTAGGGTTAAGATGCAAGCCTTGGTATTATATAAACCAAGCATAACTCATTGTAGAAAATCAGATTTGGAGATTGAAAAGAAAACCTTTGTGTTTATTTGAGTGTTCTTCCTTTTCTCATTACTTTGTGTTTGAGATTTGTGAAATATTAGTTTAGTGGCTTAGTGCTTAAACTAATCAAACACTAAATCTATTACTTTGTGTGTAGATTTAGTAACTATCCTTTATGTTTCTTTTGTTTTCACAAAAATCAGAAAAATCAACCCCAAAAAAGAGCACTTGGCCGAGTAACACACAAGCTTCACAAGATCGATTTTAGTTCATCCCTTGAGTGAAACTTGATCCACTTAGTTTCACTCCAATAACCGAAAAAAATAAGATCAAACCAACAACAAAAACAAATCGAAAAAAACAAGAACAAACCTAGGCTTTGATAACCAATTTGGAGTGAAACTAAGTGGATCAAGTTTCACTCAAGGGATGAACAAAAATCGAACTTGAAACCTTGAAATAAAAACGGCCGAGTATGATGTTTTTTGTGAGAAAATTTTCTGATTTTTTGTGACAAATGAAAAACATAAAGATAGTATCTAAATCCACACACAAAGTAATAGATTTAGGTTTGTAATTAGTTAAGCACTAAGCCACTAACTAATTGTTCACAAATCTCAAACACAAAGTAATGAGAAAAATGAAGAACACTCAATAAACACTAGGGTTTTCTTTATCATTGCAAATCTGAAAAAATGATGTGGTGAGGCTTGGTTTATATAGACCAAGTCTTTACATCCTAGCCTTACAATTCAAAGCTAATCTAAGGGCTACAATTAAACCCACAATACAACATAATACTCGGTTTCCAAAGGCTCACATGAGCTGAAAATTTGAAGAGAAAACAAACAAATACATAAAGTATAAAGCATAAAGCATAAAAGGTAGATAGTGACATGTGTTGAAAGGGACTTATTGAGGAACACATGTGAACCTTCCTTTGATTTGTTTTTCGGCTGACTTGGGACCTTTCCCTCTTGATTCTTGCTCTTGATGATTTTAATTGACTTGTGGTTCGAACCCACATGGGTGCACCCAAAGTTCACACCTCAAAAATAGCACATTCATTGACTTTTCGGTTGCTCTCCAACTTGACTTTCCTTGACTTCTTTGACCCACCAAGCTTGACCAAGATATTATTGTTTAATTCACTCAAAATAAGCTTGGGTGGACCCTAGGACCGTGGCCTAGCCCATGGTTCGAGCCCAAGGACCCAAACCGTGATTTAGACAAAAACCGCCTTTGCTCGCCTTGACCATTTTTGGTCCAATCTCCTCTTCTTGAAAAGGATTTGTCCTCAAATCCTTGGGGTTCTTAACATGAGTTTCATCTTGACATTGATCATAACCTCCAAGGAGAGGCACCTCTTTGATTCCACAACCAAAAACGAATTCAAGGAGTATTAGCTTCAATGGACACCAAGGACTTAGAGCTCGAATGAATGGATGGATTTTCTTGACTTGACTCCTTTGATTGTGCTCGACTTCACCCATCCCTTTACTCAAGGAGCCCCATGGCTCGTGCGCTTGCCCTAGGTTAGTCCTAAGTCCTTCAAACTTGAGCTTAGGTGAGGTTTGCCTAGGATCATCACCTAGCTCTCCTTGGCCATGCTTAGTTCCCCCTTTGAATCCCCATTTCATGAAACCACTCGAGTAGACTTGATTAAGATAACCACATAGCACTCCTTTGGTATTGATAATCCCCACCTTGAACTTCCATCTCAAGGATTCACTCGAACTTTCTAACACATCGACCCTTGCATCTCCAAATGATCCACTTCCTTTGCGTTTGATTGAGTTTCCCAAATTTTCAGTTTTGGCTTCATTGAGCTCCTCTTCTTGACTTCCCCTTATTGCCCTAGGATTGTCTTTGATCACACGGAGGGCTACATTCTCAATCATGAAGGCACTTGTTGAATTAGATGACCTAAGGAGCGCGACCAACTCATGTATGGCCTTGAGGGCCGTGTCCCCCTTCCACAAATCGATCTTTGGACTTTCAAGGGACTCATCCTCCTTGCAATGTTTCGGATTTTTCAAATGATCGGTCTTGTCCTCCTCTCCTTTGTTGTTGTTAGTGTTCACTTTGAATTTCCATCTTAGGAAATCCCAAAACTCTTTGCTTGCATTAGCACTCCCACTCCAAGTGTATCTCCTTTCCTTGGACTTAGGTAGACTTCTCATTCCCAAGTCATCTTCTTCCTTGGTCTCCTTTTCCATGCCCTCATCTTGATTCTTAGGATGATCATTAGCAAAGTAAATGGACACACTTTCACCAACATTCATCCCATGGCTCGTTTCAACCTCCTTACTCAACAACACTCTCATGGAGGCCTCAATCAAGTAAGAGGCAGCCTTGTACCCCAAGGTACGTGGCAATGGGGCTAGGACATCATGCTTAACTCCATGAGAATCTGGCAAGGCTTGTACTTCCTTGGTGGGCAACCTCTCTTGATCATTAGGGATGTCTTGGAGAAGAAGAACACATTCAACCTTCTCAACACTAAACCCATGCTTCATTTTCGGTCTCCTATCATCCTTCATGTTTTAGGTGTGATTCAACCAAGGAGGGTGGGCTAGGGTTCTTCAAAGTTGGAGGTAAGGGTGTAAGTTTGATATTCTTGGCTCCAATCTTAAAGTTGTAAGTATTGTCCCTCCCATCATGATTAGCATTTCTTTCCAACTTCCATGGTTTCCCCAAGAGGAGATGACAAGCCTCCATGGGAATCACATCACACAAAACCTCATCCATGTAATCCCTTCCAATGGAGAAAGAAACCAAGCATTGTCTAACCACCATCACACTCATCTCGGCTCCATTTTTTTGCCATTTCGACTTGTAAGGGTTAGGGTGATCTTGTGTAGGCAAAGCTAGTTTTTCAATGAGGGTGTTTGAGGCAACATTAGAACAACTTTCCCCATCAACAACCAAATTACAAACCCTTCCCATAATGGTACACCTAGATCTAAAGTTTTGGGCTTGGGGATTCCCTTCTAGGGTTAGGGTTTGAGCATGTGTTGCTCTATGAACCACACGGCCTAGACTAGGGGGTGGCTCTCCTCCTAACCAAGCCATTCTAGCCTCTAATTCTCTTTGACCCCTCAAAGTCACAAGATCAAGGTTAGGGTTAGGTTTAAGTCTACCCCTCATTCGACTCAACTTAGCCTCTAATTCCCTCCTCAATTTCTCCATAGAATACATGGTTCCCTCAAGAGTAGTATCATAAGAAAGAGGCATACTCATTGAGAAAACAAAGACACAAATCTGAAAATTCGAGCAAAGTTTGGACCTTTGAGTGTAAGAACCGAAACCAACACAAACACAAGTGTAGATCTTCAACCATTTTGTGAAAATTTTGTGAGAATGTTTGTGGAAGTTTTGTGTAAATAAACAAGGAAAAAATAAAAGAGAAAAACGAAAATAAAAGATGAAAAACAAGAGTATAACCGAAAAAAATAAGATCAAACCAACAACAAAAACAAATCGAAAAAAACAAGAACAAACCTAGGCTTTGATAACCAATTTGGAGTGAAACTAAGTGGATCAAGTTTCACTCAAGGGATGAACAAAAATCGAACTTGAAACCTTGAAATAAAAACGGCCGAGTATGATGTTTTTTGTGAGAAAATTTTCTGATTTTTTGTGACAAATGAAAAACATAAAGATAGTATCTAAATCCACACACAAAGTAATAGATTTAGGTTTGTAATTAGTTAAGCACTAAGCCACTAACTAATTGTTCACAAATCTCAAACACAAAGTAATGAGAAAAATGAAGAACACTCAATAAACACTAGGGTTTTCTTTATCATTGCAAATCTGAAAAAATGATGTGGTGAGGCTTGGTTTATATAGACCAAGTCTTTACATCCTAGCCTTACAATTCAAAGCTAATCTAAGGGCTACAATTAAACCCACAATACAACATAATACTCGGTTTCCAAAGGCTCACATGAGCTGAAAATTTGAAGAGAAAACAAACAAATACATAAAGTATAAAGCATAAAGCATAAAAGGTAGATAGTGACATGTGTTGAAAGGGACTTATTGAGGAACACATGTGAACCTTCCTTTGATTTGTTTTTCGGCTGACTTGGGACCTTTCCCTCTTGATTCTTGCTCTTGATGATTTTAATTGACTTGTGGTTCGAACCCACATGGGTGCACCCAAAGTTCACACCTCAAAAATAGCACATTCATTGACTTTTCGGTTGCTCTCCAACTTGACTTTCCTTGACTTCTTTGACCCACCAAGCTTGACCAAGATATTATTGTTTAATTCACTCAAAATAAGCTTGGGTGGACCCTAGGACCGTGGCCTAGCCCATGGTTCGAGCCCAAGGACCCAAACCGTGAATTAGACAAAAAC
Organism: Dianthus caryophyllus; assembly: GCA_023091065.1. Taxonomy (NCBI): domain Eukaryota; kingdom Viridiplantae; phylum Streptophyta; class Magnoliopsida; order Caryophyllales; family Caryophyllaceae; genus Dianthus; species Dianthus caryophyllus. The sequence continues at coordinate 22,336,977 of CM041520.1, forward strand.
CGCCTTTGCTCGCCTTGACCATTTTTGGTCCAACCCCTACCTTCTACCTTGAAGTGTTCCACCCCACCCTCCATGTTTGAGCCAAGCAAGGATGTTGTATTTATTAAGTGGAGGACTAGAAATGAAGCATGGGTTTAGTGATGAGAAGGTTGAATGTGTTCTTCTTCTCAAAGACGACCCTAATGATCAAGATGAGTTTGGAAATGAAAGTCTACCTATGCTCAAGAAAGGGGATGAATGTGAGATGAGAAGTTTACCTAAGTTCATGGAAAGGAGATTCATGTGGAGTGGGAATGTTGATGCAAGCAAAGAGTCAAGGGAATTTCTAAAATGGAAATTCAAAGTGAATACTAACAACAACAAGGAGGATGAGCCCATTGAAAGACCAAAGATTGATTTGTGGCAAGGGTACCTCCAAATGAGAACCCAAGAAGATATCGTACACGGGTTGATCATGCTCCTTAGGTCGTTTAATTCAACTAGTACCTTCATGATTGAGAAGGTAGCCCTCCATTTGATCAAAGACAATCCTAGAGCAATAGAGGAAAGCATGGGGTACAATGTCAAGCATGGGAATGAGTTTGATTCTATGTGGGATTTAACCAAGGTCAAGAGGAAGTTGTTCAAAGAAATGCAATGTGGTTATCGTAATCAAATCGATTCAAGTGGTTTCATGAAATGGGGATTCAAAGGAGGAACTAAGCTTGAATAAAAAGAGCTAAACGATGATCTCCTACAATCCTCACCTAAGCTCAAGAAGGAAGACCTTAAGAATGTACTAGGGTTAGAACTCGAGCCAAGGGAAACCAAGAGTGTTGGAGAAGAAGGATCAATCCTTATGGTCAAGAACGACCCCAAGACACTAAGGAGGAAACAAGAAGAGGAGCTTAATGATGACTCCTTTCAAGCCTACCCTAGACTCGAGTGTGAGGAGCATAAGATCATGCTAGGGAGTGGCTACAACTTAAAGACCACCATGAAGAGGAAGGAGAACACGGCCAAACAAGATCAAACGAGCCAAGCCAAAGGTGTTCAATCTTTCATCCGTAATTTATGTCAAGGTTGTTTTTTGAGGCCAAAACCTATTAAGACCAAGGTTGGTTATGGGTCTAATGAGGTGCCTCTCCTTGGAGGTTATGATCAATGTCAAAATGAAACTCATGTTAAGAACCCCAAGGATTTGAGGACAAATCCTTTTCAAGAAGAGGAGATTGAACCAAATCAAGCACGCTCGATTTTGTTCGGTTTGAAAGTAAGGGTTGGTTTGGGTGCATGGGCTCAAACCCAAGCCTAGGCCATGACCCTAGGGGCCACTAAGAGCTAAATCAAGTCAATTCTATGGTCAAATCTAGCCATACTTAGTGGTCAAGGGAAGCCAAGAGAAGTCAAGTTGGAGAGCAATCGAAAAGTCAATGAATGTGCTATTTTTGAAGTGTGAACTTTGGGTGCACCCATGTGGGTTCGAACCACAAGTCAATTAGATCTTCAAGAGCAAAAATCAAGTGAGAAAAGGGTCCCAAGTCAGCCGAAAATAATCAAAAGGAAGGCTCACATGTTGTTCCACAATATGTCCCTTTCCCACATGTCACTATCCTCCTTTATGCTTTATGCTTTATGATTTGTTTGTATGTCTTCAAATTTTCTGCACCAAAATGGATAAGCTCATTTTTGCTCATTTTGAGGCTTGGGCTTACTTGGGTCCTTTTGCTCGAGCCATGGCTTAATTTGTGGTCATTAGGATCAAACCAAGTGAAATGTACAAGGAGGAACGAAGGAAATCAGCCCACACATGGAAAGCAACAATCTAGGCCATGAACCATGAAGCCCATCTTGACATGTTGGTAGAGATCTTAACGTAACTCCCAATCTACTCATCCAATTGAGGTGAAACCACTTGCATATGAAAGCTAGCTCAAAGAGCTTTCATTTGACATATGGTGGCTATCTGGTTCAAAGGGAGCTGAGAGTTATGGCCTCTACAAGTCAGGAGTCAGATTGTGAAACTTCAGTCCAAAGGAGGATTCGACATGTCTGTACTAAAAGCTCAATATCTTGAGTTGTAGGCCATATTTTTGGATGATTCTTTTTGCATTGGAAAGCCAACTCAATTACCTTTCCAATGACATATCATAGGCCTTCTAATTCAACGTGAGTACGGAATGGTGAAGCCTAGAAGTCACTGTCAGATTATGAAATCCGGTTTGGACTGTTTTGGAGTAATGAGCCATGAACTTGACCTACATCATTCTCCTTGGGTGAGCTCACCTTGGGGACCTTTGAGAAGCCTCCTAATCAGCCCAAGAGACCCATGAACCGTGGTTAGCTCAAGAGGGGGACCAAAAACATCATCTCATTCCACAAATCAAAATCAGCTCACATGTCATTGTCACTAGTAGTCCTTATTTTACTTTATGTCCTTTTCCACTTTATATTGTTGTTGTTTGTTAGCTTTAGGATCAGATTTTAGGACCATTTTGGCTGGTACAACTTGTGCTCCAAGGAGCTCATCAAAGCCCTTGGATTAAAGCAACAATTGTAGGGAGTTGATGTAGTCAAGGGTCGCCTTCTACCTTTATCTTTAGGTTCTTTATTTTCAGATTTGTAAGGTCTTTAGGACCAAGATTTTCGGCTGTATTGAGGGCCATTTAGGACCCTTAGATCAAGGTTAGATTGTAAGGCTAGGATGTAAAGACTTGGTCTATATAAACCAAGCTCTAACCCTTGTAATTTTTCAGATTTTTGATATTGAAAAGAAACCCTAGTTTCATTTGAGTGTTCTTCCTTTTCTCATTACTTTGTGTGTGAGATTTGTGAGAGATTAGTTTAGTGGCTTTGTGCTTAAACTAATCAAACCCTAAATCTATTACTTTGTGTGTAGATTTAGATACTATCTTTATGTTCTTGCATTTAACAACAAAAATCAGAAAAATACATCACAAAACAAGGCATTCGGCCGTTTTTATTTTCAAGGGTTTGAGATCGATTTTGTTCATCCTTTGAGTGAAGCTTGATCCACTAAGTTTCACTCCAAATTGGTTATCAAAGCTTTGGTTCAAGAGCACAAGATCCACCATTGTGTTAGTTGTGATTTCGGTTCTTGCAAGAAAAGGTACAAACTTTGTCACAAATCAGATTTTCGTTTTTGAGTTACAATGGGTCTATTTTTCCGATTTGGTTCTCCATCGTTTTCTTATGGTACTTCATGTGAAACCCCTTGTGTTGAGACCATTTTCGAGTCTATGGAGAGGGCTAGAAAGGAGTTGGAATTCAAGGTGGCTAAGATGAAGGGAAGGGCTGAAAATTTTGGTGTGGGTAAAGGGATGGCTACTTTACTTGATCCTCCTACCAAAACACCACCCTATGAGCCACCCATGAGAGCCAAAATCGTTGAACCCACTATAACCCCAACACCACCAACCCTAGGCACGGAGAAGTGGGCTGACCTAAACCAAAAAACAATCATCTCCCTCAAAAAATGTTTTCAATGTCAAGGATATGGTCACAATGCCAAGGAATGTCCCACAAAGGAGACCTTGAACTCGTGTGATATTATTCATTGGGGGGGAGATGAGATCCTTGTTTGTGAGGATGAGGGGAATGAGGTCCTTGCTAATGAGGATATAGAGGAAGAGAAACAAGAGCAAACCGAAATGATGGTGGTAAGGCCATATGATTTGGTCATACCTAAAACCCTACCTCATACCTTGAAGTGTTCCTTCCCACCCTCCATGGTTGAGCCTTGTAGAGAGGTTGTGGAGTGAAACTTATGGGGATAAGAATCACTCAAAGGATGAACAAAATCGATCTTGAAGTGTTGATAAAAATCTCGGCCTCAATGTTGTTTTTTGTGAAATGATTTTTCTGAAATTTGTATAAACAAGGAAAATAAAAAGGATAGTGACTAATTCTAAGCACTTAGCAAGAGAATTAGGTTGTGATTAGCTTAAGCACAAAGCCACTAAACTAATCTCTCACAAATCTCACTCACAAAGCAATGAGAAATGAAGAACACTCAATATAAAACCTAGGGTTTCTTTTCATTAATCCAAATCTGAAAAATGTGAGGCAAGGATGAGGGTTTATATATTACCCTCATTCTAATCTTGACCCTCCATTACAACAAGATCTAAGGGCTACAATCAACCCCCAAATGCTTCAAAATACTCGGTCCATTAAGCTCAATTGAGCTGAAAATTTTGAACAAATAACAACAAATACTTAAAGTAAAAAGCATAAAGTAATAAAGGTAGATAGTGACATGTGTTGATAGTGACTTATTGAGGAACACATGTGAGGACTCTTGTGATCAAATTCTCGGCTGACTTGGGCTTCTCCCTTGGCTTTGACTTTTGTTGACTTAGTTGACTTGTGGTTGACCCTTGGACCTAAGGTTGGAAGCGGGCCCAAGGTCAAAGGATCGTGAACTTTCAACTCCCGTTGCAATCTCCCCGGGTTGAAAAGGATTTGCCCTCAAATCCTCGATTTCCTCCTCCTCCAAGTCTTCATGGTACGGGCTAAGGTCTCCCACGTTGAACGTGCCATGGACACCATACTCTCCCGGTAGATCAACTTTGTAAGCGTTCGGTCCAATTTTCTCGAGTATCTCGAAGGGACCCTCGGCCCTAGGCATGAGTTTGTTCTTTCTTTTATCCGGAAACCGTTCCTTCCTCAAGTGTAACCATACCAAGTCTCCCGGCTCGAACTCCTTTGAAATCTTTCGGCCCTTTGCTCTAGCCTTGTAAGTCTCATTCGCTTTCTCGATTTGCTTCTTGACTTGGTTGTGGATACTCATCATGAACTCAACCCGCTTCTTGGCATCGTAACTCATCTCCTTGCTCTTGGCGGGGCTAGGTCCGTGGGCATGATGGGATTGGTCCCATAGACCACCTCAAATGGTGAACTTCCCGTGCTAGAAGAAGGGGCACGGTTGAAGGCAAATTCGGCGTGGGCGAGTTTGAGATCCCAATCTTTCAAGGACCTAGAAACGATGCTCCGAAGGATCCTCCCCAAGGTTTTATTAGTGACCTCGGTTTGGCCATCCGTTTGAGGATGATGACTTGTGCTAAACAAGAGCCTCGTCTTTAGTAACTTCCATAAGGTCTTCCAAAAGTGGCTCATGAACTTGGTGTCTCGATCGGATACAATGGTTTTAGGGACCCCATGCAATTTAACCACCTCCTTGAAATACAACTCGGCTACACCCATAGCATCCTCGGTTTTCTTGCACGCAATGAAATGAGCCATCTTGCTAAATCGGTCTACCACAACCATGATGGAATCCTTACCTCGTTGAGTCCTTGGCAAAGCGACGATAAAATCCATGCTAACATCCTCCCATGGCCGATTTGGAACGGGCAAAGGAGTGTAGGGACCCGTTTGAAAGAAGGACTTGGATTGTTGGCACGAAGCACATCTCTTGATCACATCTTGGACATCTCCAAGCATCTTGGGCCAATGGAATTGGTCTTGGAGGATGTCATAAGTCTTTGAATTCGAAATGCCCTGGCTAAACCATTAGAATGAACTTCCCTCACGAGGAGATTTCGATAAGGGCCCTTAGGTATGCATAGCCGATTGCCAAGGAACAAGAACCCCTCTTGAAGTGTGTACTTGCTTCCCACCTTGCCTTGCCCTTCACGTATGGAATTCCACTCGTCTTTGAAGTCGGGATCCTCCACATAGAGCTCTTTCATGAATTCAAAACCCAACACTCTTTGCTCCATGTAGCTTAGCATGGTATGCCTCCGAGACAAAGCATCGGCCACCACGTTATTCTACCCCTCAATGAACTTACTTGAGAAGGAGAATGATTGAAGAAATTCGACCCACTTGGCATGCCTATGATTCAACTTGTGTTGTCCATTGATGTATTTGAGAGCCTCATGATCGGAATGAAGAACAAATGGCTTGGGCTTGAGGTAGTGGCTCCAATGAGCGAGAGCCCGAACGATGGCATAGAATTCTTTGTCGTAGGTGGAATAATTGAGCTTGGCACCATTCAACTTCTCACTAAAGTAAGCAATTGGCTTGTGTTCTTGTAATAGAACGGCCCCAATTCCAACTCCACTAGCATCACATTCGACCTCAAAAGCTTATTGAAATCCGTGGTGTAAGAATAGGTGAATCACACAACAACTTCTTGATTTTGTTGAAGGAAATCTCGGCCCCTTCATTCCACTTGAACTCTCCTTTCTTCATACACTCGGTGATGGGTGCCATGACGGTGCTAAAATCCTTGATAAATCGTCGATAAAAAGAAGCCAAGCCATGAAAACTCCTCACCTCGGTTATGTTCTTCGGAATTGGCCATGATTTGATAGCCTCCACTTTCTCTTGATCCACTAGAATACCACGGCTAGATATAATATAGCCCAAGAATTGGACCTCGCTTTGCATGAAAGAACACTTCTCTAACTTGCCATACAACTTGTGATCTCTAAGTGTCTCAAATAACACTTGCAAGTGATGTAGGTGAGCTTCTTTGGAAGGGCTATACACCAAGATATCGTCAAAGTAAACCACAATGAATCTCCCCAAGTAAGGTCTCAAAACCTCGGTCATCAATCTCATGAAGGTACTAGGAGCATTGGATAGTCCAAAAGGCATGACTAACCATTCATATAACCCATGTTTCGCTTTTAAAAGCCGTCTTCCATTCATCACCCTCTTTGATTCTTACTTGATGGTAACCTTGTCGTAGATCAATCTTGGAAAACAATCGAGCTCCACTAAGCTCATCAAGAATGTCATCAAGCCTAGGTATAGGAAACCTATACTTGACCGTAATGTTATTAATAGCTCGACTATCCGTACACATTCTCCAAGTTCCATCCTTCTTAGGCACCAAGAGTGTAGGTACGGCACAAGGACTAAGAGATTCTCTTACAAACCCCTTTTCCATGAGTTCCCCAATTTGTTGTTGAAGTTCTTGTGTAGCCTTAGGATCACTTCGATATGCGGCCTTATTAGGTAGTGTAGCTCCCGGAACAAGATCAATTTGATGCTCAATGCCCCTAATAGGGGGTAGGCCGTGAGGTAGCTCTAGGGGAAACACATCCTTGTAGACTTCTAAGAGCTCTTGAACTTCATATGGAATCGGTTTTTCACTTTCCTTAGGAGTTTCTTTGGCGATGAGGGCATAAACAACCATCCCCTTGCTAAGCTCGTGTTTCATCTCTTGCTCTCCAACCAATAAGACTCCCTCAAGTGGCTTGGCTAGGGTAGGAGTGGCTCGGCCACCCAAGTTTGGAGGCAAGGGCGTAAGCTTGATCCTCTTGTCTCTAAACTCGAAAGTGTAAGTGTTGTCTCTTCCCTCATGAGTCGCATTTCGATCAAATTCCCAAGGTCTCCCAATAAAAGGTGACAAGCATCCATAGGAATCACATCACACCACACTTCATCCACATAGTCTCTTCCCATCGAAAAAGAAACCAAACATCGTTTATCAACCAAAATTTCGGCCTCCCTATTCAACCATCTCAACTTGTAAGGGTTTGGGTGTTTTTGAGTGGGTAAGGCAAGCTTATCGATGAGGGTTTTTGAAGCCACATTAACACAACTCCCTCCATCAATAATTAGGTTACAAACCCTCTTCTCAATGGTACATTTAGACCTAAAAATCTGATTTTTTTGACTTTCATCCAAGGAATGGGGTTGGGTATGCATAACCCTCCAAGTTACAAGACCAAATTTTGACCCAAATCCTCCATTAACTCGGCTCAACTTAGACTCAATTTCCCTTCTCAATTTCTCCATAGAATCATACATAGTTCCCTCAAGAGTAGTATCACAAGAAAGAGGCATACTCATTGAGAAAAACAAACACACAAAATCTGAAAATTTCGAATACCTCAAGGTGCTCCCTTGGACCGTGTGAATTTAGCACAAAGGTGGGGTCTTGTGCTCTTCAAACCTAAGCTTTGATAACCAATTTGGAGTGAAACTTATGGGGATAAGAATCACTCAAAGGATGAACAAAATCGATCTTGAAGTGTTGATAAAAATCTCGGCCTCAATGTTGTTTTTTGTGAAATGATTTTTCTGAAATTTGTATAAACAAGGAAAATAAAAAGGATAGTGACTAATTCTAAGCACTTAGCAAGAGAATTAGGTTGTGATTAGCTTAAGCACAAAGCCACTAAACTAATCTCTCACAAATCTCACTCACAAAGCAATGAGAAATGAAGAACACTCAATATAAAACCTAGGGTTTCTTTTCATTAATCCAAATCTGAAAAATGTGAGGCAAGGATGAGGGTTTATATATTACCCTCATTCTAATCTTGACCCTCCATTACAACAAGATCTAAGGGCTACAATCAACCCCCAAATGCTTCAAAATACTCGGTCCATTAAGCTCAATTGAGCTGAAAATTTTGAACAAATAACAACAAATACTTAAAGTAAAAAGCATAAAGTAATAAAGGTAGATAGTGACATGTGTTGATAGTGACTTATTGAGGAACACATGTGAGGACTCTTGTGATCAAATTCTCGGCTGACTTGGGCTTCTCCCTTGGCTTTGACTTTTGTTGACTTAGTTGACTTGTGGTTGACCCTTGGACCTAAGGTTGGAAGCGGGCCCAAGGTCAAAGGATCGTGAACTTTCAACTCCCGTTGCAGGTTGTAATAAGTGGAAAATCTGATAAGGGTTTGTGTGATGTGGATGTGAGGGATGCTTGTCATCTCCACTTTGATAAGGTTGGGGAGCACAAGGAGGATGAAGAGGTTGGTCATGAAGGGAACTCAAATGGAAGTCAAGGGGTGAATGTTGGTGAGAGTGTACACATTGAATTTGCTAATGGTGATCCAAACATTCAAGAGGAGAGCATGGGGAATAATCTCAAGGGAAAGGTTGAGCTTGATCTTATGAGATGTTCACCTAAGGCCAAGAAGAAGAAGCTCATGTGGAATGGGAAGCTTGGCACAAGCAAGAGGTCAAGAGGATTCTTGAAATGGAAATTCAAATGGGGAGCTTAGTCAAGAACATCCCTAACACACTAGGTAGGAATCAAGAAGAGGAGCTCAAGCAAATGTTAAGAACCCCAAAGTTTGAGGACAAACTTTTTTGAAGAAGAGGAGATTGCACCAAAATGGATAAGCTCATTTTTGCTCATTTTGAGGCTTGGGCTTACTTGGGTCCTATGGCTCGAGCCATGGCTTAATTTGTGGTCATTAGGATCAAACCAAGTGAAATGTACAAGGAGGAACGAAGGAAATCAGCCCACACATGGAAAGCAACAATCTAGGCCATGAACCATGAAGCCCATCTTGACATGTTGGTAGAGATCTTAACGTAACTCCCAATCTACTCATCCAATTGAGGTGAAACCACTTGCATATGAAAGCTAGCTCAAAGAGCTTTCATTTGACATATGGTTGGCTATCTGGTTCAAAGGGAGCTGAGAGTTATGGCCTCTACAAGTCAGGAGTCAGATTGTGAAACTTCAGTCCAAAGGAGGATTCGACATGTCTGTACTAAAAGCTCAATATCTTGAGTTGTAGGCCATATTTTTGGATGATTCTTTTTGCATTGGAAAGCCAACTCAATTACCTTTCCAATGACATATCATAGGCCTTCTAATTCAACGTGAGTACGGAATGGTGAAGCCTAGAAGTCACTGTCAGATTATGAAATCCGGTTTGGACTGTTTTGGAGTAATGAGCCATGAACTTGACCTACATCATTCTCCTTGGGTGAGCTCACCTTGGGGACCTTTGAGAAGCCTCCTAATCAGCCCAAGAGACCCATGAACCGTGGTTAGCTCAAGAGGGGACCAAAAACATCATCTCATTCCACAAATCAAAATCACCACACGCTATCATTACTAGTAGTCGCTTATTTTACTTTATGTCCTTTTCCACTTTATATTGTTGTTGTTTGTTAGCTTTAGGATCAGATTTTAGGACCATTTTGGCTGGTACAACTTGTGCTCCAAGGAGCTCATCAAAGCCCTTGGATTAAAGCAACAATTGTAGGGAGTTGATGTAGTCAAGGGTCGCTTTCTACCTTTATGCTTTAGGTTGCTTTATTTTCAGATTTGTAAGGTCTTTAGGACCAAGATTTTCGGCTGTATTGAGGGCCATTTAGGACCCTTAGATCAAGGTTAGATTGTAAGGCTAGGATGTAAAGACTTGGTCTATATAAACCAAGCTCTAACCCTTGTAATTTTTCAGATTTTTGATATTGAAAAGAAACCCTAGTTTCATTTGAGTGTTCTTCCTTTTCTCATTACTTTGTGTGTGAGATTTGTGAGAGATTAGTTTAGTGGCTTTGTGCTTAAACTAATCAAACCCTAAATCTATTACTTTGTGTGTAGATTTAGATACTATCTTTATGTTCTTGCATTTAACAACAAAAATCAGAAAAATACATCACAAAACAAGGCATTCGGCCGTTTTTATTTTCAAGGGTTTGAGATCGATTTTGTTCATCCTTTGAGTGAAGCTTGATCCACTAAGTTTCACTCCATTTTCAGCCATATGTAAGGCTTTTGGCCGTTTTTTTGTGTTGTTTCAAAGGCTCATGTGAGCCCTTAGATTAGCTTTGAAATGTAAGGCCAAGATTAGAGCAAGGGTACTATATAAACCCTCACTCTAACAACATAATTTTCAGATTTGATATTGAATGAAAACCCTAGAGTTTATGAGTTGAGTGTTCTTCATTTTCTCCTTGCTTTGTGCTTGAGATTGTGAAAGATTAATTAGTGGCTTTGTGCTTGATTAATCACAACCTAAATCTATTACTTTGTGTGTAGATTTAGTACTATCTTTATTGTTTTCTTTTATGTTACAAATTTTCAGAAAATTATCCCACAAAAATACATCATCTAGCCGAGATTTTCAAGACACTTCAAGTTCGATTTTTGTTAGTCTCTTGAGTGGAACTTAGCCCATCTAGTTTCATTCCAAGGATTGAGTCAAGTGTCAACATCAACCTTTATGCTTTTATATTTTGTTTGTTAGCCTTCAAATTTCAGCTCATGTAAGGCCTCTTGGCCTTTTTTTTTGTTGTTTTCAAAGGCTCATATGAGCCCTTAGATCCTCTTTGAATTGTATGGCCAAGATTAGAGTGAGGGTATTATATAAACCCTCATTCTCAGAACATAATTTTCAGATTTGAATGAATTGAAAACCCTAGTGTTTAAGTTGAGTGTTCTTCATTTTTCTCATTGCTTTGTGCTTGAGTTTAGTGAGTGATTAGTTAGTGGCTTAGTGCTTAACTAATCAAAACCTAAATCTATTACTTTGTGTTTAGATTTAGTACTATCTTTATGTTTTTCATTTATCAACAAAAATCAGAAAATTCTCACAAAAATAACTTCACTTGGCCGAAAATTTCATAAGTCTCACAAATCGATTTTAGTCAATCCCTTGAGTGAAACTTAACCCATCTAGTTTCACTCCAAATTGGTCATCAAAGCCTAGGTTTGTTCTTGTTTTCGATTTGTTTTTGTGTTTCTCGGTTTTTACTCTTGTTTTCCTCTTCATTTTTTCGTTTTCTTTCCTTCTTTTCCTTGTTTATTTCCACAAAACTTCCACAAAAATCTCACAAAATTGTCACAAAATGGAAGAGGATAAGAGGCTTTCCGATTTAGAAGAGAAGTTGACTCAACTCACCGGTAATTGTACTTTAATGATGAATGCTATAAACACCCTCTTGGAACAAAACATTCATGAACCAAGACCACCACCTAGGGGTGGAGGGGGAAGAGGCCGTGGGCTTGGAGGCCGTGGGAGAGGCCAACCACCTCCTCACATGGAAGATCAATACTCGGATTCGGAGGAGTCCCTTGAAGTTCATGTAGCGATTCGAAGCGGGCCTCTTTGAACCTTGTAACCACACTCACCCTAAACTCGATTCACTCATGAAAGTCACTCATATCTCACGGTTTTAGGGCTGAAAATGGGTGGGTTAAGTTTCTGAAATTTATTTGTAAAAACATAAAACGAAAAAATAAAGGATATGACTTAAACAAGTTTAAGCCTAGGATAGAACCTTAACAAGCACATAGCCACTATTAAGGGTTCGAGCTACTCAAAGCACATAGCTAATGAGCCACCCTAGTTAACCTCAAGCACAAAGCAAGAGAAAACTCACTTTAAACTCAACTTTTTTATAAACTTCAAATCTGAAAAATTACATGAGGGAAAGCTTGGTTTATATAAGACCAAGGCTTTCATCCTAGCCATACATCCTAGCCATACATCTTCCTAAAGATCTAAGGGCCATGAGGGGCCTTCAAAATACAACAAAAATCAGCTCACATGAGCCTTACAAAATCTGAAAATAAAACAACTAACAACTAAAGTAGAAAGCGACTTGTTGTAGCATCCTCTCCCTTCACTTGTGTTGTTGAATCAAGGGCCTAGATCATCTCCTTGGAGATTCAAGTTACACGTCCCACTTGGTCCCAAAACTGATTTTTGTTGTTTGAATACAAAAGACCAAAAGGTGACAAAGACATAAAGCACTAAAGCAAACTTTATTGAAAGGGACTTGTGTTTGAATTTGTTGTATCATCTTGGACTTGAATTCAGCCGAGTTTTAGGCCTATTTTGGCTGAAATTTCGTGACCATGGGTCCAAGAACCATGGTTCGATCGTAGGCCAAAAATCGGGACCAAATCGTCAAGCCGTTTCGTTCCAACTGAAAAATAAGACCAAGGCTTTCATCCTAGCCATACATTTAGGACAAGATCTAAGGGCCATGAGGGGCCTTATAAAACAGCCGAAAATAATGCTCACATGAGCCTTACAAATCTGAAAATTATTACAACCTAAAGCATAAAGTAGATGGCGACCTTTGGATGCATCTCCTCCCTTCCTTTGTTCATTCATCCAAGGGTCAAGGCTTGTCCTTTGGAGATCAAATATTTCGGTCATTAGGAGCTCCAAAACTGATCCAAACTTGCATCCAACAAAAATACCAAAAGGTGACAAAGACATAAAGTATAAAGCAAACTTTATTGAAAGGGACTTGTGTTTGAATTTGTTGTATCATCTTGGACTTGAATTCAGCCGAGTTTTAGGCCTATTTTGGCTGAAATTTCGTGACCATGGGTCCAAGAACCATGGTTCGATCGTAGGCCAAAAATCGGGACCAAATCGTCAAGCCGTTTCGTTCCAACTCTCCCCTTCTTCAAAAAAAGTTTGTCCTCAAACTTTGGCCAAATAAAATGGTATCCAAAAAGATGAATTTTCAGAAAACAAAAAACGATTTTTGAAGAATAAAGTTTTGATAAAAACGAGGGAAACAACAAGAGCAAATCCTATGAAAAGCACATAGCAAATTCATCGAATCCCCTTGTTAGCCAACTCGACCCAAACACCCACAAAGTGTGCTCGAATCAAGTCGACACTCACAAATCAAGACGCGCACAGATTTGTAAGGAGACACCCGAAAACACCAAGACCCAACTCATCCCAAGATCGTCTTGGTTTAAGAAAACTCAAGAGCCGAAGCTCTGATACCAATTGGAGCGATTTGAAGCGGGCCTCTTTATACCTTATAACCACACTCACCCTAAACTCGGTTCACTCATGAACACTCACTCAAAATACACGGTTTAGGGGCTGTTTTGTTGTGGATTTGATTTCGGTTGTTATTTGCAAAAACATAAAACGAAAATAAAAGGATATGAATTAGACTAAGCACAAAGCCACTAGCCTAAGACTAAGGTTCCGATCAATCATCGCACTAAGCTATGACCTTCACCCATGGAAACTCGAATCTCCAAGCACAAAGCTAAGGAGGTTTGAAGAGAAAACCCTCTCTAAAACTCATCTTTTTTATATATCACAAATCTGAAAAATACAATGAGGAAAGCTTGGCTTATATAAGACCAAGGCTTTCATCCTAGCCATACATTTAGGACAAGATCTAAGGGCCATGAGGGGCCTTATAAAACAGCCGAAAATAATGCTCACATGAGCCTTACAAATCTAAAAATTATTACAACCTAAAGCATAAAGTAGATGGCGACCTTTGGATGCATCTCCTCCCTTCCTTTGTTCATTCATCCAAGGGTCAAGGCTTGTCCTTTGGAGATCAAATATTTCGGTCATTAGGAGCTCCAAAACTGATCCAAACTTGCATCCAACAAAAATACCAAAAGGTGACAAAGACATAAAGTATAAAGCAAACTTTATTGAAAGGGACTTGTGTTTGAATTTGTTGTATCATCTTGGACTTGAATTCAGCCGAGTTTTAGGCCTATTTTGGCTGAAATTTCGTGACCATGGGTCCAAGAACCATGGTTCGATCGTAGGCCAAAAATCGGGACCAAATCGTCAAGCCGTTTCGTTCCAGTTCACCCAAGAGATCATGACCGAGACATCAAGGTAGAAATTCCCGACTTTTATGGTAGTCTTAATCCCGAGGATCTACTAGATTGGCTTAGGTCGGTCGAAAGAATCTTTGAATTTAAAGAATACCCCGATAGAAAGTGTTTTAAGGTGGCCATCATGAAATTCAAAGGCTATGCCTCCCTTTGGTATGAAAACCTTAAGAACCAAAGAAATCGAGAGGGAAAGGAACCCATTAGGTCATGGCTCAAACTCAAGAAAAAGCTCAAAGATAAGTTCGTTCCCAAGGACTACACTCAAGACATGTTCCTTAGATTGGCTCAACTCAAACAAGAGACACTACCCATCGAATCCTACCTTAGGGACTTTGAACAACTCACTTTACAATGTCGAGGGTCTAAACCCGAGCAAAAGATTGCAAGATTTGTCGAGGGTCTAAACCCTAGGATAGCTAACCGGGTGAAGATGCACAACTTATGGTCGTTTGATGAGGCCGTCACTATGGCCACTCGTGTGGAAAGGCTAGAGAAGGGGAGAGGGGATTCGGCTAAGAGCACCACCAAGGCCAACCCTACATCGAGCCAAGGAGGGATCAAAATTGTCGAGCCTAGCCCCACCATCAAGCCATCAAGTGTTGACAAGGGGAAGGGAATTGACTATGGCCCTAAGAAAACGATTCCTCTCAAGAGATGCTACCAATGTCAAGGGTATGGTCATTTTGCTAAGGAGTGCCCTAACAAGAGAGCCTTGAACACAAGTGAAGTAGTGCATTGGGGAGACGATGAGGTCTTAGTTTGTGAGGAAGAAAAGAAAGAGGGAGTAGAGGAGGTAAAGGTGACCGAAACTATAGTTCCCCCGGACTCGGGGTTGAGCTTGGTCACATGGCGAGTAATGCACACTCAAGAATCAAATGAGAGCATGGACCAAAGGCACCAAATTTTTCGGTCCAAGTGTACAATCAATGGGAGAGTGTGCAACCTAATTATTGATGGAGGAAGTTGTGTTAATGTTGCTTCAAAAACCCTCATTGATAAACTTGCCTTACCTACTTTGAAGCATCCTCATCCTTACAAGTTAAGGTGGCTTAATCAAGGAGCCGAGGTAAAGGTTGATAAACAATGCAAAGTCTCGTTCTCGATTGGACAAGACTATAAGGATGAAATTGTGTGTGAAGTGTTGGACATGGATGCGTGTCATGTGTTGCTTGGTAGGCCATGGGAATATGAGAAGAATTCTTCCCATCACGGAAGAGATAACACCTACTCGTTCAAGTACGGTGAAAAGCTTATCGTTCTAGCCCCCCTACCACCAATGATGGGATATAAAGCCAATGCGTGTTTGTTCGAATCACTTGAGAAAGGGAATCCTAGCAAGGTGGTGGAAGAGGAGCCGAGAATGGGTGTGGGTGAAGAAGAGGAGAGCCTTAGAGCAACAAGGGTGACTCTAGGAGAGGAGCATCATGAGGGAGATACAACAATCAACAATGAAACAACCGACTACAATGAGAATGTGATCAAAGAAAGAGCGAAAATTGATGGCAAGAAAAGATCGAGTGGGTCTTTAAGATGGAGAATCATTGATGGGCTCGATCATGAGCAAGAATGGTTGGATGGCATGGCTATGAGTCGTGGGCTCAAAGAAATGCTCGAGGAAGAATGTGTGGACAAGCAAGCCGTGATCAAAGATGAAACCATGGCCATTCACGAGAACCAAGCCAAGGGGGTCCAACCTTTCCTCCAAACCATCATCAAGTGGTGCCCTTGGAAGTCCAAAACCGTGAAAGCCAAGATCGAGCAAGGGTTAAGTCGAGAATTGAGCATGAAGTCGAGCCAAGGGAGAAGCAAAAGGATCTCCAAGGATTTGAGGGCAAGTCCTTTCCAAGGAGAGGAGATTGGACCAAGAATGGTCAAGGTGGTCAAGGAAGAGTTGGAGTTGAGCCAAGGGTTGAGTCCTTGGGCTCAAACCCTAGCCTAGGCCATGGTTCAAGGGGCCACCAAGAGCTAAGTGAAGTCAATTCTATGGTCAAATCAAGCCATACTTGGTGGTCAAGAGAAGTCAAGGGTAGGTCAAGTTGGAGAGCAACAAAAGTCAATGAATATGCTATTTTTGAATGTGGTCAAATTGGGTGCACCCATGTGAGTCAATCCTCCAATAAAAGGACTCACATGGCTCACAAAAGTTAGCTCAAGGAGGTCCCATGGAGCCGGCTACAATCAACCCCCACAACCATCACATTGTTTTATGTTTATGTCATTTTCATTCATGTCGCTTTCGTTACTTTATGCTTTGTTGTTTTAGTTTGTAAAAATCAAAATGTGGAGCACATGGACCGTCCTTTCTCAAGCCCAAGGCTCACTCAAAGACCCTTGGATGATCCTAAACAAAGAATGGAGAGGATTGAGTCAAGTGTCAACATCAACCTTTATGCTTTTATATTTTGTTTGTTAGCCTTCAAATTTCAGCTCATGTAAGGCCTCTTGGCCGTTTTTGTTGTTTTCAAAGGCTCATATGAGCCCTTAGATCCTCTTTGAATTGTATGGCCAAGATTAGAGTGAGGGTATTATATAAACCCTCATTCTCACAACATAATTTTTAGATTTGAATGAATTGAAAACCCTAGTGTTTAAGTTGAGTGTTCTTCATTTTTCTCATTGCTTTGTGCTTGAGTTTAGTGAGTGATTAGTTAGTGGCTTAGTGCTTAACTAATCAAAACCTAAATCTATTACTTTGTGTTTAGATTTAGTACTATCTTTATGTTTTTCATTTATCAACAAAAATCAAAAATTCTCACAAAAATAACTTCACTTGGTCAAGATTTCATAAGTCTCACAAATCGATTTTAGTCAATCCCTTGAGTGAAACTTAACCCATCTAGTTTCACTCCAAATTGGTCATCAAAGCCTAGGTTTGTTCTTGTTTTCGATTTGTTTTTGTGTTTCTCGGTTTTTACTCTTGTTTTCCTCTTCATTTTTCGCTTTCTTTCCTTCTTTTCCTTGTTTATTTCCACAAAACTTCCACAAAAATCTCACAAAATTGTCACAAAATGGAAGAGGATAAGAGGCTTTCCGATTTAGAAGAGAAGTTGACTCAACTCACCGGTAATTGTACTTTAATGATGAATGCTATAAACACCCTCTTGGAACAAAACATTCATGGACCAAGACCACCACCTAGGGGTGGAGGGGGAAGAGGCCGTGGGCTTGGAGGCCGTGGGAGAGGCCAACCACCTCCTCACATGGAAGATCAATACTCGGATTCGGAGGAGTCCCTTGAAGTTCACCCAAGAGATCATGACCGAGACATCAAGGTAGAAATTCCCGACTTTTATGGTAGTCTTAATCCCGAGGATCTACTAGATTGGCTTAGGTCGGTCGAAAGAATATTTGAATTTAAAGAATACCCCGATAGAAAGTGTTTTAAGGTGGCCATCATGAAATTCAAAGGCTATGCCTCCCTTTGGTATGAAAACCTTAAGAACCAAAGAAATCGAGAGGGAAAGGAACCCATTAGGTCATGGCTCAAACTCAAGAAAAAGCTCAAAGATAAGTTCGTTCCCAAGGACTACACTCAAGACATGTTCCTTAGATTGGCTCAACTCAAACAAGAGACACTACCCATCGAATCCTACCTTAGGGACTTTGAACAACTCACTTTACAATGTGAGATGAACGAAAAACCCGAGCAAAAGATTGCAAGATTTGTCGAGGGTCTAAACCCTAGGATAGCTAACCGGGTGAAGATGCACAACTTATGGTCGTTTGATGAGGCCGTCACTATGGCCACTCGTGTGGAAAGGCTAGAGAAGGGGAGAGGGATTCACCAAGAGCACCACCAAGGCCAACCCTACATCGAGCCAAGGAGGGATCAAAATTGTCGAGCCTAGCCCCACCATCAAGCCATCAAGTGTTGACAAGGGGAAGGGAATTGACTATGGCCCTAAGAAAACGATTCCTCTCAAGAGATGCTACCAATGTCAAGGGTATGGTCATTTTGCTAAGGAGTGCCCTAACAAGAGAGCCTTGAACACAAGTGAAGTAGTGCATTGGGGAGACGATGAGGTCTTAGTTTGTGAGGAAGAAAAGAAAGAGGGAGTAGAGGAGGTAAAGGTGGCGAAACTATAGTTCCCGGACTCGGGGTTGAGCTTGGTCACATGGCGAGTAATGCACACTCAAGAATCAAATGAGAGCATGGACCAAAGGCACCAAATTTTTCGGTCCAAGTGTACAATCAATGGGAGAGTGTGCAACCTAATTATTGATGGAGGAAGTTGTGTTAATGTTGCTTCAAAACCCTCATTGATAAACTTGCCTTACCTACTTTGAAGCATCCTCATCCTTACAAGTTAAGGTGGCTTAATCAAGGAGCCGAGGTAAAGGTTGATAAACAATGCAAAGTCTCGTTCTCGATTGGACAAGACTATAAGGATGAAATTGTGTGTGAAGTGTTGGACATGGATGCGTGTCATGTGTTGCTTGGTAGGCCATGGGAATATGAGAAGAATTCTTCCCATCACGGAAGAGATAACACCTACTCGTTCAAGTGCGGTGAAAAGCTTATCGTTCTAGCCCCGACCACCAATGATGGGATATAAAGCCAATGCGTGTTTGTTCAATCAGTTGAGAAAGGGAATCCTAGCAAGGTGGTGGAAGAGGAGCCGAGAATGGGTGTGGGTGAAGAAGAGGAGAGCCTTAGAGCAACAAGGGTGACTCTAGGAGAGGAGCATCATGAGGGAGATACAACAATCAACAATGAAACAACCGACTACAATGAGAATGTGATCAAAGAAAGAGCGAAAATTGATGGCAAGAAAAGATCGAGTGGGTCTTTAAGATGGAGAATCATTGATGGGCTCGATCATGAGCAAGAATGGTTGGATGGCATGGCTATGAGTCGTGGGCTCAAAGAAATGCTCGAGGAAGAATGTGTGGACAAGCAAGCCGTGATCAAAGATGAAACCATGGCCATTCACGAGAACCAAGCCAAGGGGGTCCAACCTTTCCTCCAAACCATCATCAAGTGGTGCCCTTGGAAGTCCAAAACCGTGAAAGCCAAGATCGAGCAAGGGTTAAGTCGAGAATTGAGCATGAAGTCGAGCCAAGGGAGAAGCAAAAGGATCTCCAAGGATTTGAGGGCAAGTCCTTTCCAAGGAGAGGAGATTGGACCAAGAATGGTCAAGGTGGTCAAGGAAGAGTTGGAGTTGAGCCAAGGGTTGAGTCCTTGGGCTCAAACCCTAGCCTAGGCCATGGTTCAAGGGGCCACCAAGAGCTAAGTGAAGTCAATTCTATGGTCAAATCAAGCCATACTTGGTGGTCAAGAGAAGTCAAGGGTAGGTCAAGTTGGAGAGCAACAAAAGTCAATGAATATGCTATTTTTGAATGTGGTTAAATTGGGTGCACCATGTGAGTCAATCCTCCAATAAAAGGACTCACATGGCTCACAAAAGTTAGCTCAAGGAGGTCCCATGGAGCCGGCTACAATCAACCCCCACAACCATCACATTGTTTTATGTTTATGTCATTTTCATTCATGTCGCTTTCGTTACTTTATGCTTTGTTGTTTTAGTTTGTAAAAATCAAAATGTGGAGCACATGGACCGTCCTTTCTCAAGCCCAAGGCTCACTCAAAGACCCTTGGATGATCCTAAACAAAGAATAGAGAGGATTGAGTCAAGTGTCAACATCAACCTTTATGCTTTTATATTTTGTTTGTTAGCCTTCAAATTTCAGCTCATGTAAGGCCTCTTGGCCGTTTTTTTTGTTGTTTTCAAAGGCTCATATGAGCCCTTAGATCCTCTTTGAATTGTATGGCCAAGATTAGAGTGAGGGTATTATATAAACCCTCATTCTCACAACATAATTTTTAGATTTGAATGAATTGAAAACCCTAGTGTTTAAGTTGAGTGTTCTTCATTTTTCTCATTGCTTTGTGCTTGAGTTTAGTGAGTGATTAGTTAGTGGCTTAGTGCTTAACTAATCAAAACCTAAATCTATTACTTTGTGTTTAGATTTAGTACTATCTTTATGTTTTTCATTTATCAACAAAAATCAAAAAATTCTCACAAAAATAACTTCACTTGGCCGAAGATTTCATAAGTCTCACAAATCGATTTTAGTCAATCCCTTGAGTGAAACTTAACCCATCTAGTTTCACTCCAAATTGGTCATCAAAGCCTAGGTTTGTTCTTGTTTTCGATTTGTTTTTGTGTTTCTCGGTTTTTACTCTTGTTGGAGTGAAACTAAGAGGATCAAGTTTCACTCAAGGGATGAACAAAAATCGAACTTGAACACCCTTGAAAATCTCGGCCACTACAATGTTTTTGTGAGATGATTTTTTCTGAAATTTTGAGAACAAGGAAAATAAAAGGGATAGTAACTAAATCTACACACTAAGTAATAGATTTAGGTTGTGATTAATTAAGCACAAAGCCACTAATTAATCTCTCACAAATCTCAAACACAAAGTAAAGAGATAAATGAAGAACACTCAATTTTGAAACTTAGGGTTTCTTTTTCATTCAAAGCAAATCTGAAAATTTGTGAGGTGAGGATGAGGGTTTATATAATACCCTCATTCTAATCTTGACCACACATTACAAGAGGATCTAAAGGCTACAAATACCCACAATTACAACATAATACTCGGTCCACTTAAGCTCACTTGAGCTGAAAATTTTGAACATAAAACAACAAATACTTAAAGTAAAAAGCATAAAGTAGTAAAGGTAGATAGCGACATGTGTTGAAAGTGACTTATTGTGGAACACATGTGAAGCTTTCTTTTGATCATTTTTCGGCTGACTTGGGGTCTTCTCCCAATTGATTTTTGCTCCTTGTTGACTTAGTTGACTTGTGGTTCGAACCCACTTGGGTGCACTCGAGCGATCACATTCAAAAATAGCGTTTTGTTGACTTTCGGTTGCTCTTTGTCTTGACTTTCCTTGACCTCGTTGACCCACCAAGCTTGTCCAAGATATTATTGTTTAAATTCACTCAAAATAAGCTTGGGTGGACCTTAGGATCGTGACCTAGCCCATGGTTCGAGCCCGAGGACCTAAACCGTGATTTGGACAAAAACCGCCTTTGTTAGCCTTGACCATTTTTGGTCCAATCTCCTCTCCTTGAAAAGGAT
Source organism: Dianthus caryophyllus (assembly GCA_023091065.1). Taxonomy (NCBI): domain Eukaryota; kingdom Viridiplantae; phylum Streptophyta; class Magnoliopsida; order Caryophyllales; family Caryophyllaceae; genus Dianthus; species Dianthus caryophyllus. Next base: position 22,358,412 of record CM041520.1, read on the forward strand.
TTGTCCTCAAATCCTCGGTCTCTCTTCCTCTTGCTCGGTTTGGACTATAGCTTGACTCATGGCTTGATCCTTTGCCTCCTTCTCGACTCGGACTCTTGTTGGCTTCATGACTTGAATCGTAGAACATGATGAGGGGTGCCCCATGAGCCCCATGACCAACTTTGGGCTCCATGGCTCTAGACTTCCAAGAATTCCACTTGCTTAGAGATTGAATGAGAGATTGATTCTTGTAAACTCGGTTCATTGAATTGAACTTGCTCTCTCCCTTACTCATGGTTTCTTTGGATTCACAATTAACCCCTAGCACAACTCGAAGTTCCTCATGTTTAGGACCGTCAATTAGCCACCCTTTGCCACGCTTAAACCCCACGTTTTTCTCCCCTTTCAAGGACTCACTTGAACCTTCTAACACATCGACCTTTTCACTTCCAAATGATTCACTTCCCTTGCACTTGATTGAGCTCCCCAAATTTTCAGTTTTGAGCTCATTGAGCTCCTCTCCTTGACTTCCCCTTATTGCTCTAGGGTTGTCTTTGATCACATGGAGGGCTACACTCTCGATCATGAAGGTACTTGTGGAATTAGATGACATGAGGAGTGTGATTAAGTCGGTTATGGTCTTGAGGGCCGTGTTCTCCTCCCACAAGTCGATCTTTGGACTTTCACTTGAGCCATCTTCTATCTTGAGCTTAGATGAAGATTGGAGAAGATCATCACTTAGCTCTTTTTGTTCAAGCTTAGTTCCCCCTTTGAATCCCCATTTCATGAATCCACTTGAGTAGACTTGGTTATGACAACCACATTGCATTTCTTTGGCCTTGTTAGTACTCACTTTGAATTTCCACTTTAGAAATTCCCTCGACTCTTTGCTTGCATCAACATTCTCATACCACATGAATACCTTCCTCTCGACATTAGCCAAACACGTCTCATGATCATACTCATCCCTTGGCTTGGCATTGTACCCCATGCTTTCCTCTTGAGTGTTAGGATTATCTTTAGCAAAGTGAATGGTCAATTTCTCACCAACATTCACTTCCTCACTTGTTTCGGCCTCCTCACTTAAAACAACCTCTTTGGATGACTCAAGTATGGAGGGCGGTTTGCATTGCTCTTTGGGGATCTCCTTAGCAAGGACATTAATCTCATCCTTCCCATGACCAACCCCAAGCTCAATTTCTGGTCTCCCATTAATCCCCATTCTTTCGTGTGATATAATCAAGGAGGGTGGGTTAGGGTTTTTCAAAATCGGAGGTAAGGGTGCAAGTTTGATTTTCTTAGCTCCAATCTTGAAAGTATAGGTGTTGTCCCTCTCATCATGATGAGCATTTCTTTCCAACTTCCATGGTCTCCCCAAGAGGAGATGACAAGCATCCATGGGAATCACATCACACAAAACCTCATCCATGTATTCCCCACCAATGGAGAAAGAAACCAAGCATTGTCTAACCACCATCAACTCGGCTCCCATGTTTAGCCACTTTAATTTGTAAGGGTTAGGGTGTTCTTGTGTGGGCAAGGCTAACTTTTCAATGAGAGTGCTTGAGGCCACATTAGAACAACTCTCCCCATCAACAATCAAATCACAAACCCTTCCCATAATGGTACACCTAGTCCTAAAGGCTTCGACTTGGTGATTCTCTTCTAGGTTTAGGGTTAGGGTTTGGGCAAGCTTGCCCCTACAAACCATTCGGCCAAGGTTAGGGGGTTGTTCTCCTCCTAACCGAGCCAATCTATCTCTCAAAGTCACAAGATCAAGATTAGGGTTAGGTTTAAGTTTACCCCTCATTCGACTCATTTTGATTTCAAGCTCTCTTCTAGCTTTCTCCATAGAATCACACATGGTCTCACCAAGAGTAGTACCACAAGAAACATCAAAAGGAAGAAACACACCCATTGATATAATCAAAGAAACAAAATCTGAAAATTTTGAGTAAAGCAAGGACCTTTGAGTGTAAGAACCGAGATCAACACTAACACAAGTGTAGATCTTCAACCATTTTGTGAAAATTTTGTGAGTATGCTTGTGGATTTTTGTGGAAACAAGAAAATTAAAAGAGAAAAACGAAAAAATAAAAGATGAAAAAACAAGAATATAACCGAGTAACACAAAAATAAATCGAAAATAAGAAGGAAACAAGAACAACTCGGTCAATACAAAAAGCAAATCGAAAACAAGGAACAAACCTAAGCTTTGATAACCAATTTGGAGTGAAACTAAGAGGATCAAGTTTCACTCAAGGGATGAACAAAAATCGAACTTGAACACCCTTGAAAATCTCGGCCACTACAATGTTTTTGTGAGATGATTTTTTCTGAAATTTTGAGAACAAGGAAAATAAAAGGGATAGTAACTAAATCTACACACTAAGTAATAGATTTAGGTTGTGATTAATTAAGCACAAAGCCACTAATTAATCTCTCACAAATCTCAAACACAAAGTAAAGAGATAAATGAAGAACACTCAATTTTGAAACTTAGGGTTTCTTTTTCATTCAAAGCAAATCTGAAAATTTGTGAGGTGAGGATGAGGGTTTATATAATACCCTCATTCTAATCTTGACCACACATTACAAGAGGATCTAAGGGCTACAAATACCCACAATTACAACATAATACTCGGTCCACTTAAGCTCACTTGAGCTGAAAATTTTGAACATAAAACAACAAATACTTAAAGTAAAAAGCATAAAGTAGTAAAGGTAGATAGCGACATGTGTTGAAAGTGACTTATTGTGGAACACATGTGAAGCTTTCTTTTGATCATTTTTCGGCTGACTTGGGGTCTTCTCCCAATTGATTTTTGCTCCTTGTTGACTTAGTTGACTTGTGGTTCGAACCCACTTGGGTGCACTCGAGCGATCACATTCAAAAATAGCGTTTTGTTGACTTTCGGTTGCTCTTTGTCTTGACTTTCCTTGACCTCGTTGACCCACCAAGCTTGTCCAAGATATTATTGTTTAAATTCACTCAAAATAAGCTTGGGTGGACCTTAGGATCGTGACCTAGCCCATGGTTCGAGCCCGAGGACCTAAACCGTGATTTGGACAAAAACCGCCTTTGTTAGCCTTGACCATTTTTGGTCCACTTGTTTTCCTCTTCATTTTTTCGTTTTCTTTCCTTCTTTTCCTTGTTTATTTCCACAAAACTTCCACAAAAATCTCACAAAATTGTCACAAAATGGAAGAGGATAAGAGGCTTTCCGATTTAGAAGAGAAGTTGACTCAACTCACCGGTAATTGTACTTTAATGATGAATGCTATAAACACCCTCTTGGAACAAAACATTCATGGACCAAGACCACCACCTAGGGGTGGAGGGGGAAGAGGCCGTGGGCTTGGAGGCCGTGGGAGAGGCCAACCACCTCCTCACATGGAAGATCAATACTCGGATTCGGAGGAGTCCCTTGAAGTTCACCCAAGAGATCATGACCGAGACATCAAGGTAGAAATTCCCGACTTTTATGGTAGTCTTAATCCCGAGGATCTACTAGATTGGCTTAGGTCGGTCGAAAGAATATTTGAATTTAAAGAATACCCCGATAGAAAGTGTTTTAAGGTGGCCATCATGAAATTCAAAGGCTATGCCTCCCTTTGGTATGAAAACCTTAAGAACCAAAGAAATCGAGAGCGAAAGGAACCCATTAGGTCATGGCTCAAACTCAAGAAAAAGCTCAAAGATAAGTTCGTTCCCAAGGACTACACTCAAGACATGTTCCTTAGATTGGCTCAACTCAAACAAGAGACACTACCCATCGAATCCTACCTTAGGGACTTTGAACAACTCACTTTACAATGTGAGATGAACGAAAAACCCGAGCAAAAGATTGCAAGATTTGTCGAGGGTCTAAACCCTAGGATAGCTAACCGGGTGAAGATGCACAACTTATGGTCGTTTGATGAGGCCGTCACTATGGCCACTCGTGTGGAAAGGCTAGAGAAGGGGAGAGGGATTCGCTAAGAGCACCACCAAGGCCAACCCTACATCGAGCCAAGGAGGGATCAAAATTGTCGAGCCTAGCCCCACCATCAAGCCATCAAGTGTTGACAAGGGGAAGGGAATTGACTATGGCCCTAAGAAAACGATTCCTCTCAAGAGATGCTACCAATGTCAAGGGTATGGTCATTTTGCTAAGGAGTGCCCTAACAAGAGAGCCTTGAACACAAGTGAAGTAGTGCATTGGGGAGACGATGAGGTCTTAGTTTGTGAGGAAGAAAAGAAAGAGGGAGTAGAGGAGGTAAAGGTGGCGAACCTATAGTTCCCCCGGACTCGGGGTTGAGCTTGGTCACATGGCGAGTAATGCACACTCAAGAATCAAATGAGAGCATGGACCAAAGGCACCAAATTTTTCGGTCCAAGTGTACAATCAATGGGAGAGTGTGCAACCTAATTATTGATGGAGGAAGTTGTGTTAATGTTGGTTCAAATACCCTCATTGATAAACTTGCCTTACCTACTTTGAAGCATCCTCATCCTTACAAGTTAAGGTGGCTTAATCAAGGAGCCGAGGTAAAGGTTGATAAACAATGCAAAGTCTCGTTCTCGATTGGACAAGACTATAAGGATGAAATTGTGTGTGAAGTGTTGGACATGGATGCGTGTCATGTGTTGCTTGGTAGGCCATGGGAATATGAGAAGAATTCTTCCCATCACGGAAGAGATAACACCTACTCGTTCAAGTACGGTGAAAAGCTTATCGTTCTAGCCCCCCTACCACCAATGATGGGATATAAAGCCAATGCGTGTTTGTTCGAATCACTTGAGAAAGGGAATCCTAGCAAGGTGGTGGAAGAGGAGCCGAGAATGGGTGTGGGTGAAGAAGAGGAGAGCCTTAGAGCAACAAGGGTGACTCTAGGAGAGGAGCATCATGAGGGAGATACAACAATCAACAATGAAACAACCGACTACAATGAGAATGTGATCAAAGAAAGAGCGAAAATTGATGGCAAGAAAAGATCGAGTGGGTCTTTAAGATGGAGAATCATTGATGGGCTCGATCATGAGCAAGAATGGTTGGATGGCATGGCTATGAGTCGTGGGCTCAAAGAAATGCTCGAGGAAGAATGTGTGGACAAGCAAGCCGTGATCAAAGATGAAACCATGGCCATTCACGAGAACCAACCCAAGGGGTCCAACCTTTCCTCCAAACCATCATCAAGTGGTGCCCTTGGAAGTCCAAAACCGTGAAAGCCAAGATCGAGCAAGGGTTAAGTCGAGAATTGAGCATGAAGTCGAGCCAAGGGAGAAGCAAAAGGATCTCCAAGGATTTGAGGGCAAGTCCTTTCCAAGGAGAGGAGATTGGACCAAGAATGGTCAAGGTGGTCAAGGAAGAGTTGGAGTTGAGCCAAGGGTTGAGTCCTTGGGCTCAAACCCTAGCCTAGGCCATGGTTCAAGGGGCCACCAAGAGCTAAGTGAAGTCAATTCTATGGTCAAATCAAGCCATACTTGGTGGTCAAGAGAAGTCAAGGGTAGGTCAAGTTGGAGAGCAACAAAAGTCAATGAATATGCTATTTTTGAATGTGGTCAAATTGGGTGCACCCATGTGAGTCAATCCTCCAATAAAAGGACTCACATGGCTCACAAAAGTTAGCTCAAGGAGGTCCCATGGAGCCGGCTACAATCAACCCCCACAACCATCACATTGTTTTATGTTTATGTCATTTTCATTCATCCCGCTCTCGTTACTTTATGCTTTGTTGTTTTAGTTTGTAAAAATCAAAATGTGGAGCACATGGACCGTCCTTTCTCAAGCCCAAGGCTCACTCAAAGACCCTTGGATGATCCTAAACAAAGAATGGAGAGGATTGAGTCAAGTGTCAACATCAACCTTTATGCTTTTATATTTTGTTTGTTAGCCTTCAAATTTCAGCTCATGTAAGGCCTCTTGGCCGTTTTTTTTGTTGTTTTCAAAGGCTCATATGAGCCCTTAGATCCTCTTTGAATTGTATGGCCAAGATTAGAGTGAGGTATTATATAAACCCTCATTCTCACAACATAATTTTTAGATTTGAATGAATTGAAAACCCTAGTGTTTAAGTTGAGTGTTCTTCATTTTTCTCATTGCTTTGTGCTTGAGTTTAGTGAGTGATTAGTTAGTGGCTTAGTGCTTAACTAATCAAAACCTAAATCTATTACTTTGTGTTTAGATTTAGTACTATCTTTATGTTTTTCATTTATCAACAAAAATCAGAAAATTCTCACAAAAATAACTTCACTTGGCCGAAGATTTCATAAGTCTCACAAATCGATTTTAGTCAATCCCTTGAGTGAAACTTAACCCATCTAGTTTCACTCCAAATTGGTCATCAAAGCCTAGGTTTGTTCTTGTTTTCGATTTGTTTTTGTGTTTCTCGGATTTTACTCTTGGTTTCCTCTTCATTTTTCGCTTTCTTTCCTTCTTTTCCTTGTTTATTTCCACAAAACTTCCACAAAAATCTCACAAAATTGTCACAAAATGGAAGAGGATAAGAGGCTTTCCGATTTAGAAGAGAAGTTGACTCAACTCACCGGTAATTGTACTTTAATGATGAATGCTATAAACACCCTCTTGGAACAAAACATTCATGGACCAAGACCACCACCTAGGGGTGGAGGGGGAAGAGGCCGTGGGCTTGGAGGCCGTGGGAGAGGCCAACCACCTCCTCACATGGAAGATCAATACTCGGATTCGGAGGAGTCCCTTGAAGTTCACCCAAGAGATCATGACCGAGACATCAAGGTAGAAATTCCCGACTTTTATGGTAGTCTTAATCCCGAGGATCTACTAGATTGGCTTAGGTCGGTCGAAAGAATATTTGAATTTAAAGAATACCCCGATAGAAAGTGTTTTAAGGTGGCCATCATGAAATTCAAAGGCTATGCCTCCCTTTGGTATGAAAACCTTAAGAACCAAAGAAATCGAGAGGGAAAGGAACCCATTAGGTCATGGCTCAAACTCAAGAAAAAGCTCAAAGATAAGTTCGTTCCCAAGGACTACACTCAAGACATGTTCCTTAGATTGGCTCAACTCAAACAAGAGACACTACCCATCGAATCCTACCTTAGGGACTTTGAACAACTCACTTTACAATGTGAGATGAACGAAAAACCCGAGCAAAAGATTGCAAGATTTGTCGAGGGTCTAAACCCAGGATAGCTAACCGGTGAAGATGCACAACTTATGGTCGCTTGATGAGGCCGTCACTATGGCCACTCGTGTGGAAAGGCTAGAGAAGGGGAGAGGGGATTCGCCAAGAGCACCACCAAGGCCAACCCTACATCGAGCCAAGGAGGGATCAAAATTGTCGAGCCTAGCCCCACCATCAAGCCATCAAGTGTTGACAAGGGGAAGGGAATTGACTATGGCCCTAAGAAAACGATTCCTCTCAAGAGATGCTACCAATGTCAAGGGTATGGTCATTTTGCTAAGGAGTGCCCTAACAAGAGAGCCTTGAACACAAGTGAAGTAGTGCATTGGGGAGACGATGAGGTCTTAGTTTGTGAGGAAGAAAAGAAAGAGGGAGTAGAGGAGGTAAAGGTGGCCGAAACTATAGTTCCCCCGGACTCGGGGTTGAGCTTGGTCACATGGCGAGTAATGCACACTCAAGAATCAAATGAGAGCATGGACCAAAGGCACCAAATTTTTCGGTCCAAGTGTACAATCAATGGGAGAGTGTGCAACCTAATTATTGATGGAGGAAGTTGTGTTAATGTTGCTTCAAAACCCTCATTGATAAACTTGCCTTACCTACTTTGAAGCATCCTCATCCTTACAAGTTAAGGTGGCTTAATCAAGGAGCCGAGGTAAAGGTTGATAAACAATGCAAAGTCTCGTTCTCGATTGGACAAGACTATAAGGATGAAATTGTGTGTGAAGTGTTGGACATGGATGCGTGTCATGTGTTGCTTGGTAGGCCATGGGAATATGAGAAGAATTCTTCCCATCACGGAAGAGATAACACCTACTCGATCAAGTACGGTGAAAAGCTTATCGTTCTAGCCCCCCTACCACCAATGATGGGATATAAAGCCAATGCGTGTTTGTTCGAATCACTTGAGAAAGGGAATCCTAGCAAGGTGGTGGAAGAGGAGCCGAGAATGGGTGTGGGTGAAGAAGAGGAGAGCCTTAGAGCAACAAGGGTGACTCTAGGAGAGGAGCATCATGAGGGAGATACAACAATCAACAATGAAACAACCGACTACAATGAGAATGTGATCAAAGAAAGAGCGAAAATTGATGGCAAGAAAAGATCGAGTGGGTCTTTAAGATGGAGAATCATTGATGGGCTCGATCATGAGCAAGAATGGTTGGATGGCATGGCTATGAGTCGTGGGCTCAAAGAAATGCTCGAGGAAGAATGTGTGGACAAGCAAGCCGTGATCAAAGATGAAACCATGGCCATTCACGAGAACCAAGCCAAGGGGGTCCAACCTTTCCTCCAAACCATCATCAAGTGGTGCCCTTGGAAGTCCAAAACCGTGAAAGCCAAGATCGAGCAAGGGTTAAGTCGAGAATTGAGCATGAAGTCGAGCCAAGGGAGAAGCAAAAGGATCTCCAAGGATTTGAGGGCAAGTCCTTTCCAAGGAGAGGAGATTGGACCAAGAATGGTCAAGGTGGTCAAGGAAGAGTTGGAGTTGAGCCAAGGGTTGAGTCCTTGGGCTCAAACCCTAGCCTAGGCCATGGTTCAAGGGGCCACCAAGAGCTAAGTGAAGTCAATTCTATGGTCAAATCAAGCCATACTTGGTGGTCAAGAGAAGTCAAGGGTAGGTCAAGTTGGAGAGCAACAAAAGTCAATGAATATGCTATTTTTGAATGTGGTCAAATTGGGTGCACCCATGTGAGTCAATCCTCCAATAAAAGGACTCACATGGCTCACAAAAGTTAGCTCAAGGAGGTCCCATGGAGCCGCTACAATCAACCCCCACAACCATCACATTGTTTTATGTTTATGTCATTTTCATTCATGTCATTTCGTTACTTTATGCTTTGTTGTTTTAGTTTGTAAAAATCAAAATGTGGAGCACATGGACCGTCCTTTCTCAAGCCCAAGGCTCACTCAAAGACCCTTGGATGATCCTAAACAAAGAATGGAGAGGATTGAGTCAAGTGTCAACATCAACCTTTATGCTTTTATATTTTGTTTGTTAGCCTTCAAATTTCAGCTCATGTAAGGCCTCTTGGCCGTTTTTTTTGTTGTTTTCAAAGGCTCATATGAGCCCTTAGATCCTCTTTGAATTGTATGGCCAAGATTAGAGTGAGGGTATTATATAAACCCTCATTCTCACAACATAATTTTTAGATTTGAATGAATTGAAAACCCTAGTGTTTAAGTTGAGTGTTCTTCATTTTTCTCATTGCTTTGTGCTTGAGTTTAGTGAGTGATTAGTTAGTGGCTTAGTGCTTAACTAATCAAAACCTAAATCTATTACTTTGTGTTTAGATTTAGTACTATCTTTATGTTTTTCATTTATCAACAAAAATCAGAAAATTCTCACAAAAATAACTTCACTTGGCCGAAGATTTCATAAGTCTCACAAATCGATTTTAGTCAATCCCTTGAGTGAAACTTAACCCATCTAGTTTCACTCCAAATTGGTCATCAAAGCCTAGGTTTGTTCTTGTTTTCGATTTGTTTTTGTGTTTCTGCTTTACTCTTGTTTTCCTCTTCATTTTTCGCTTTCTTTCCTTCTTTTCCTTGTTTATTTCCACAAAACTTCCACAAAAATCTCACAAAATTGTCACAAAATGGAAGAGGATAAGAGGCTTTCCGATTTAGAAGAGAAGTTGACTCAACTCACCTGGTAATTGTACTTTAATGATGAATGCTATAAACACCCTCTTGGAACAAAACATTCATGGACCAAGACCACCACCTAGGGGTGGAGGGGAAGAGGCCGTGGGCTTGGAGGCCGTGGGAGAGGCCAACCACCTCCTCACATGGAAGATCAATACTGATTCGGAGGAGTCCCTTGAAGTTCACCCAAGAGATCATGACCGAGACATCAAGGTAGAAATTCCGACTTTTATGGTAGTCTTAATCCCGAGGATCTACTAGATTGGCTTAGGTCGGTCGAAAGAATATTTGAATTTAAAGAATACCCAGATAGAAAGTGTTTTAAGGTGGCCATCATGAAATTCAAAGGCTATGCCTCCCTTTGGTATGAAAACCTTAAGAACCAAAGAAATCGAGAGGAAAGGAACCCATTAGGTCATGGCTCAAACTCAAGAAAAAGCTCAAAGATAAGTTCGCTCCCAAGGACTACACTCAAGACATGTTCCTTAGATTGGCTCAACTCAAACAAGAGACACTACCCATCTAATCCTACCTTAGGGACTTTGAACAACTCACTTTACAATGTGAGATGAACGAAAAACCCGAGCAAAAGATTGCAAGATTTGTCGAGGGTCTAAACCCTAGGATAGCTAACCTGGTGAAGATGCACAACTTATGGTCGCTTGATGAGGCCGTCACTATGGCCACTCGTGTGGAAAGGCTAGAGAAGGGGAGAGGGATTCGCCAAGAGCACCACCAAGGCCAACCCTACATCGAGCCAAGGAGGGATCAAAATTGTCGAGCCTAGCCCCACCATCAAGCCATCAAGTGTTGACAAGGGGAAGGGAATTGACTATGGCCCTAAGAAAACGATTCCTCTCAAGAGATGCTACCAATGTCAAGGGTATGGTCATTTTGCTAAGGAGTGCCCTAACAAGAGAGCCTTGAACACAAGTGAAGTAGTGCATTGGGGAGACGATGAGGTCTTAGTTTGTGAGGAAGAAAAGAAAGAGGGAGTAGAGGAGGTAAAGGTGGCCGAAACTATAGTTCCCCCGGACTCGGGGTTGAGCTTGGTCACATGGCGAGTAATGCACACTCAAGAATCAAATGAGAGCATGGACCAAAGGCACCAAATTTTTCGGTCCAAGTGTACAATCAATGGGAGAGTGTGCAACCTAATTATTGATGGAGGAAGTTGTGTTAATGTTGCTTCAAAACCCCTCATTGATAAACTTGCCTTACCTACTTTGAAGCATCCTCATCCTTACAAGTTAAGGTGGCTTAATCAAGGAGCCGAGGTAAAGGTTGATAAACAATGCAAAGTCTCGTTCTCGATTGGACAAGACTATAAGGATGAAATTGTGTGTGAAGTGTTGGACATGGATGCGTGTCATGTGTTGCTTGGTAGGCCATGGGAATATGAGAAGAATTCTTCCCATCACGGAAGAGATAACACCTACTCGTTCAAGTACGGTGAAAAGCTTATCGTTCTAGCCCCCCTACCACCAATGATGGGATATAAAGCCAATGCGTGTTTGTTCGAATCACTTGAGAAAGGGAATCCTAGCAAGGTGGTGGAAGAGGAGCCGAGAATGGGTGTGGGTGAAGAAGAGGAGAGCCTTAGAGCAACAAGGGTGACTCTAGGAGAGGAGCATCATGAGGGAGATACAACAATCAACAATGAAACAACCGACTACAATGAGAATGTGATCAAAGAAAGAGCGAAAATTGATGGCAAGAAAAGATCGAGTGGGTCTTTAAGATGGAGAATCATTGATGGGCTCGATCATGAGCAAGAATGGTTGGATGGCATGGCTATGAGTCGTGGGCTCAAAGAAATGCTCGAGGAAGAATGTGTGGACAAGCAAGCCGTGATCAAAGATGAAACCATGGCCATTCACGAGAACCAAGCCAAGGGGTCCAACCTTTCCTCCAAACCATCATCAAGTGGTGCCCTTGGAAGTCCAAAACCGTGAAAGCCAAGATCGAGCAAGGGTTAAGTCGAGAATTGAGCATGAAGTCGAGCCAAGGGAGAAGCAAAAGGATCTCCAAGGATTTGAGGGCAAGTCCTTTCCAAGGAGAGGAGATTGGACCAAGAATGGTCAAGGTGGTCAAGGAAGAGTTGGAGTTGAGCCAAGGGTTGAGTCCTTGGGCTCAAACCCTAGCCTAGGCCATGGTTCAAGGGGCCACCAAGAGCTAAGTGAAGTCAATTCTATGGTCAAATCAAGCCATACTTGGTGGTCAAGAGAAGTCAAGGGTAGGTCAAGTTGGAGAGCAACAAAAGTCAATGAATATGCTATTTTTGAATGTGGTCAAATTGGGTGCACCCATGTGAGTCAATCCTCCAATAAAAGGACTCACATGGCTCACAAAAGTTAGCTCAAGGAGGTCCCATGGGGCCGGCTACAATCAACCCCCACAACCATCACATTGTTTTATGTTTATGTCATTTTCATTCATGTCGCTTTCGTTACTTTATGCTTTGTTGTTTTAGTTTGTAAAAATCAAAATGTGGAGCACATGGACCGTCCTTTCTCAAGCCCAAGGCTCACTCAAAGACCCTTGGATGATCCTAAACAAAGAATGGAGAGGATTGAGTCAAGTGTCAACATCAACCTTTATGCTTTTATATTTTGTTTGTTAGCCTTCAAATTTCAGCTCATGTAAGGCCTCTTGGCCGTTTTTTTGTTGTTTTCAAAGGCTCATATGAGCCCTTAGATCCTCTTTGAATTGTATGGCCAAGATTAGAGTGAGGGTATTATATAAACCCTCATTCTCACAACATAATTTTTAGATTTGAATGAATTGAAAACCCTAGTGTTTAAGTTGAGTGTTCTTCATTTTTCTCATTGCTTTGTGCTTGAGTTTAGTGAGTGATTAGTTAGTGGCTTAGTGCTTAACTAATCAAAACCTAAATCTATTACTTTGTGTTTAGATTTAGTACTATCTTTATGTTTTTCATTTATCAACAAAAATCAAAAATTCTCACAAAAATAACTTCACTTGGCCGAAGATTTCATAAGTCTCACAAATCGATTTTAGTCAATCCCTTGAGTGAAACTTAACCCATCTAGTTTCACTCCAAATTGGTCATCAAAGCCTAGGTTTGTTCTTGTTTTCGATTTGTTTTTGTGTTTCTCGCTTTTACTCTTGTTTTCCTCTTCATTTTTCGCTTTCTTTCCTTCTTTTCCTTGTTTATTTCCACAAAACTTCCACAAAAATCTCACAAAATTGTCACAAAATGGAAGAGGATAAGAGGCTTTCCGATTTAGAAGAGAAGTTGACTCAACTCACCTGCAATTGTACTTTAATGATGAATGCTATAAACACCCTCTTGGAACAAAACATTCATGGACCAAGACCACCACCTAGGGGTGGAGGGAAGAGGCCGTGGGCTTGGAGGCCGTGGGAGAGGCCAACCACCTCCTCACATGGAAGATCAATACTGGATTCGGAGGAGTCCCTTGAAGTTCACCCAAGAGATCATGACCGAGACATCAAGGTAGAAATTCCCGACTTTTATGGTAGTCTTAATCCCGAGGATCTACTAGATTGGCTTAGGTCATCGAAAGAATATTTGAATTTAAAGAATACCCCGATAGAAAGTGTTTTAAGGTGGCCATCATGAAATTCAAAGGCTATGCCTCCCTTTGGTATGAAAACCTTAAGAACCAAAGAAATCGAGAGGAAAGGAACCCATTAGGTCATGGCTCAAACTCAAGAAAAAGCTCAAAGATAAGTTCGCTCCCAAGGACTACACTCAAGACATGTTCCTTAGATTGGCTCAACTCAAACAAGAGACACTACCCATCGAATCCTACCTTAGGGACTTTGAACAACTCACTTTACAATGTGAGATGAACGAAAAACCCGAGCAAAAGATTGCAAGATTTGTCGAGGGTCTAAACCCTAGGATAGCTAACCCGGTGAAGATGCACAACTTATGGTCGCTTGATGAGGCCGTCACTATGGCCACTCGTGTGGAAAGGCTAGAGAAGGGGAGAGGGATTCGCCAAGAGCACCACCAAGGCCAACCCTACATCGAGCCAAGGAGGGATCAAAATTGTCGAGCCTAGCCCCACCATCAAGCCATCAAGTGTTGACAAGGGGAAGGGAATTGACTATGGCCCTAAGAAAACGATTCCTCTCAAGAGATGCTACCAATGTCAAGGGTATGGTCATTTTGCTAAGGAGTGCCCTAACAAGAGAGCCTTGAACACAAGTGAAGTAGTGCATTGGGGAGACGATGAGGTCTTAGTTTGTGAGGAAGAAAAGAAAGAGGGAGTAGAGGAGGTAAAGGTGGACGAAACTATAGTTCCCCCGGACTCGGGGTTGAGCTTGGTCACATGGCGAGTAATGCACACTCAAGAATCAAATGAGAGCATGGACCAAAGGCACCAAATTTTTCGGTCCAAGTGTACAATCAATGGGAGAGTGTGCAACCTAATTATTGATGGAGGAAGTTGTGTTAATGTTGCTTCAAAAACCCTCATTGATAAACTTGCCTTACCTACTTTGAAGCATCCTCATCCTTACAAGTTAAGGTGGCTTAATCAAGGAGCCGAGGTAAAGGTTGATAAACAATGCAAAGTCTCGTTCTCGATTGGACAAGACTATAAGGATGAAATTGTGTGTGAAGTGTTGGACATGGATGCGTGTCATGTGTTGCTTGGTAGGCCATGGGAATATGAGAAGAATTCTTCCCATCACGGAAGAGATAACACCTACTCGCTCAAGTACGGTGAAAAGCTTATCGCTCTAGCCCCCTACCACCAATGATGGGATATAAAGCCAATGCGTGTTTGTTCGAATCACTTGAGAAAGGGAATCCTAGCAAGGTGGTGGAAGAGGAGGCGAGAATGGGTGTGCGTGAAGAAGAGGAGAGCCTTAGAGCAACAAGGGTGACTCTAGGAGAGGAGCATCATGAGGGAGATACAACAATCAACAATGAAACAACCGACTACAATGAGAATGTGATCAAAGAAAGAGCGAAAATTGATGGCAAGAAAAGATCGAGTGGGTCTTTAAGATGGAGAATCATTGATGGGCTCGATCATGAGCAAGAATGGTTGGATGGCATGGCTATGAGTCGTGGGCTCAAAGAAATGCTCGAGGAAGAATGTGTGGACAAGCAAGCCGTGATCAAAGATGAAACCATGGCCATTCACGAGAACCAAGCCAAGGGGTCCAACCTTTCCTCCAAACCATCGTCAAGTGGTGCCCTTGGAAGACCAAAACGGTGAAAGCCAAGATCGAGCAAGGGTTAAGTCGAGAATTGAGCATGAAGTCGAGCCAAGGGAGAAGCAAAAGGATCTCCAAGGATTTGAGGGCAAGTCCTTTCCAAGGAGAGGAGATTGGACCAAGAATGGTCAAGGTGGTCAAGGAAGAGTTGGAGTTGAGCCAAGGGTTGAGTCCTTGGGCTCAAACCCTAGCCTAGGCCATGGTTCAAGGGGCCACCAAGAGCTAAGTGAAGTCAATTCTATGGTCAAATCAAGCCATACTTGGTGGTCAAGAGAAGTCAAGGGTAGGTCAAGTTGGAGAGCAACAAAAGTCAATGAATATGCTATTTTTGAATGTGGTCAAATTGGGTGCACCCATGTGAGTCAATCCTCCAATAAAAGGACTCACATGGCTCACAAAAGTTAGCTCAAGGAGGTCCCATGGAGCCGCTACAATCAACCCCCACAACCATCACATTGTTTTATGTTTATGTCATTTTCATTCATGTCGCTTTCGTTACTTTATGCTTTGTTGTTTTAGTTTGTAAAAATCAAAATGTGGAGCACATGGACCGTCCTTTCTCAAGCCCAAGGCTCACTCAAAGACCCTTGGATGATCCTAAACAAAGAATGGAGAGGATTGAGTCAAGTGTCAACATCAACCTTTATGCTTTTATATTTTGTTTGTTAGCCTTCAAATTTCAGCTCATGTAAGGCCTCTTGGCCGTTTTTTTTGTTGTTTTCAAAGGCTCATATGAGCCCTTAGATCCTCTTTGAATTGTATGGCCAAGATTAGAGTGAGGGTATTATATAAACCCTCATTCTCACAACATAATTTTTAGATTTGAATGAATTGAAAACCCTAGTGTTTAAGTTGAGTGTTCTTCATTTTTCTCATTGCTTTGTGCTTGAGTTTAGTGAGTGATTAGTTAGTGGCTTAGTGCTTAACTAATCAAAACCTAAATCTATTACTTTGTGTTTAGATTTAGTACTATCTTTATGTTTTTCATTTATCAACAAAAATCAAAAAATTCTCACAAAAATAACTTCACTTGGTCAAGATTTCATAAGTCTCACAAATCGATTTTAGTCAATCCCTTGAGTGAAACTTAACCCATCTAGTTTCACTCCAAATTGGTCATCAAAGCCTAGGTTTGTTCTTGTTTTCGATTTGTTTTTGTGTTTCTCGGTTTTTACTCTTGTTTTCCTCTTCATTTTTCGCTTTCTTTCCTTCTTTTCCTTGTTTATTTCCACAAAACTTCCACAAAAATCTCACAAAATTGTCACAAAATGGAAGAGGATAAGAGGCTTTCCGATTTAGAAGAGAAGTTGACTCAACTCACCAGAATTGTACTTTAATGATGAATGCTATAAACACCCTCTTGGAACAAAACATTCATGGACCAAGACCACCACCTAGGGGTGGAGGGGGAAGAGGCCGTGGGCTTGGAGGCCGTGGGAGAGGCCAACCACCTCCTCACATGGAAGATCAATACTGATTCGGAGGAGTCCCTTGAAGTTCACCCAAGAGATCATGACCGAGACATCAAGGTAGAAATTCCCGACTTTTATGGTAGTCTTAATCCCGAGGATCTACTAGATTGGCTTAGGTCGGTCGAAAGAATATTTGAATTTAAAGAATACCCCGATAGAAAGTGTTTTAAGGTGGCCATCATGAAATTCAAAGGCTATGCCTCCCTTTGGTATGAAAACCTTAAGAACCAAAGAAATCGAGAGGAAAGGAACCCATTAGGTCATGGCTCAAACTCAAGAAAAAGCTCAAAGATAAGTTCGTTCCCAAGGACTACACTCAAGACATGTTCCTTAGATTGGCTCAACTCAAACAAGAGACACTACCCATCGAATCCTACCTTAGGGACTTTGAACAACTCACTTTACAATGTGAGATGAACGAAAAACCCGAGCAAAAGATTGCAAGATTTGTCGAGGGTCTAAACCCTAGGATAGCTAACCGTGAAGATGCACAACTTATGGTCGCTTGATGAGGCCGTCACTATGGCCACCGTGTGGAAAGGCTAGAGAAGGGAGAGGGGATTCGCCAAGAGCACCACCAAGGCCAACCCTACATCGAGCCAAGGAGGGATCAAAATTGTCGAGCCTAGCCCCACCATCAAGCCATCAAGTGTTGACAAGGGGAAGGGAATTGACTATGGCCCTAAGAAAACGATTCCTCTCAAGAGATGCTACCAATGTCAAGGGTATGGTCATTTTGCTAAGGAGTGCCCTAACAAGAGAGCCTTGAACACAAGTGAAGTAGTGCATTGGGGAGACGATGAGGTCTTAGTTTGTGAGGAAGAAAAGAAAGAGGGAGTAGAGGAGGAAAAGGTGGCGAAACTATAGTTCCCTGACTCGGGGTTGAGCTTGGTCACATGGCGAGTAATGCACACTCAAGAATCAAATGAGAGCATGGACCAAAGGCACCAAATTTTTCGGTCCAAGTGTACAATCAATGGGAGAGTGTGCAACCTAATTATTGATGGAGGAAGTTGTGTTAATGTTGCTTCAAAAACCCTCATTGATAAACTTGCCTTACCTACTTTGAAGCATCCTCATCCTTACAAGTTAAGGTGGCTTAATCAAGGAGCCGAGGTAAAGGTTGATAAACAATGCAAAGTCTCGTTCTCGATTGGACAAGACTATAAGGATGAAATTGTGTGTGAAGTGTTGGACATGGATGCGTGTCATGTGTTGCTTGGTAGGCCATGGGAATATGAGAAGAATTCTTCCCATCACGGAAGAGATAACACCTACTCGATCAAGTACGGTGAAAAGCTTATCGTTCTAGCCCCCCTACCACCAATGATGGGATATAAAGCCAATGCGTGTTTGTTCGAATCACTTGAGAAAGGGAATCCTAGCAAGGTGGTGGAAGAGGAGCCGAGAATGGGTGTGGGTGAAGAAGAGGAGAGCCTTAGAGCAACAAGGGTGACTCTAGGAGAGGAGCATCATGAGGGAGATACAACAATCAACAATGAAACAACCGACTACAATGAGAATGTGATCAAAGAAAGAGCGAAAATTGATGGCAAGAAAAGATCGAGTGGGTCTTTAAGATGGAGAATCATTGATGGGCTCGATCATGAGCAAGAATGGTTGGATGGCATGGCTATGAGTCGTGGGCTCAAAGAAATGCTCGAGGAAGAATGTGTGGACAAGCAAGCCGTGATCAAAGATGAAACCATGGCCATTCACGAGAACCAAGCCAAGGGGGTCCAACCTTTCCTCCAAACCATCATCAAGTGGTGCCCTTGGAAGTCCAAAACCGTGAAAGCCAAGATCGAGCAAGGGTTAAGTCGAGAATTGAGCATGAAGTCGAGCCAAGGGAGAAGCAAAAGGATCTCCAAGGATTTGAGGGCAAGTCCTTTCCAAGGAGAGGAGATTGGACCAAGAATGGTCAAGGTGGTCAAGGAAGAGTTGGAGTTGAGCCAAGGGTTGAGTCCTTGGGCTCAAACCCTAGCCTAGGCCATGGTTCAAGGGGCCACCAAGAGCTAAGTGAAGTCAATTCTATGGTCAAATCAAGCCATACTTGGTGGTCAAGAGAAGTCAAGGGTAGGTCAAGTTGGAGAGCAACAAAAGTCAATGAATATGCTATTTTTGAATGTGGTTAAATTGGGTGCACCCATGTGAGTCAATCCTCCAATAAAAGGACTCACATGGCTCACAAAAGTTAGCTCAAGGAGGTCCCATGGAGCCGGCTACAATCAACCCCCACAACCATCACATTGTTTTATGTTTATGTCATTTTCATTCATGTCATTTCGTTACTTTATGCTTTGTTGTTTTAGTTTGTAAAAATCAAAATGTGGAGCACATGGACCGTCCTTTCTCAAGCCCAAGGCTCACTCAAAGACCCTTGGATGATCCTAAACAAAGAATGGAGAGGATTGAGTCAAGTGTCAACATCAACCTTTATGCTTTTATATTTTGTTTGTTAGCCTTCAAATTTCAGCTCATGTAAGGCCTCTTGGCCGTTTTTTATGTTGTTTTCAAAGGCTCATATGAGCCCTTAGATCCTCTTTGAATTGTATGGCCAAGATTAGAGTGAGGGTATTATATAAACCCTCATTCTCACAACATAATTTTTAGATTTGAATGAATTGAAAACCCTAGTGTTTAAGTTGAGTGTTCTTCATTTTTCTCATTGCTTTGTGCTTGAGTTTAGTGAGTGATTAGTTAGTGGCTTAGTGCTTAACTAATCAAAACCTAAATCTATTACTTTGTGTTTAGATTTAGTACTATCTTTATGTTTTTCATTTATCAACAAAAATCAAAAATTCTCACAAAATAACTTCACTTGGCCAAGATTTCATAAGTCTCACAAATCGATTTTAGTCAATCCCTTGAGTGAAACTTAACCCATCTAGTTTCACTCCAAATTGGTCATCAAAGCCTAGGTTTGTTCTTGTTTTCGATTTGTTTTTGTGTTTCTCGGTTTTACTCTTGTTTTCCTCTTCATTTTTTCGTTTTCTTTCCTTCTTTTCCTTGTTTATTTCCACAAAACTTCCACAAAAATCTCACAAAATTGTCACAAAATGGAAGAGGATAAGAGGCTTTCCGATTTAGAAGAGAAGTTGACTCAACTCACCGGTAATTGTACTTTAATGATGAATGCTATAAACACCCTCTTGGAACAAAACATTCATGGACCAAGACCACCACTTAGGGGTGGAGGGGGAAGAGGCCGTGGGCTTGGAGGCCGTGGGAGAGGCCAACCACCTCCTCACATGGAAGATCAATACTCGGATTCGGAGGAGTCCCTTGAAGTTCACCCAAGAGATCATGACCGAGACATCAAGGTAGAAATTCCCGACTTTTATGGTAGTCTTAATCCCGAGGATCTACTAGATTGGCTTAGGTCGGTCGAAAGAATATTTGAATTTAAAGAATACCCCGATAGAAAGTGTTTTAAGGTGGCCATCATGAAATTCAAAGGCTATGCCTCCCTTTGGTATGAAAACCTTAAGAACCAAAGAAATCGAGAGGGAAAGGAACCCATTAGGTCATGGCTCAAACTCAAGAAAAAGCTCAAAGATAAGTTCGTTCCCAAGGACTACACTCAAGACATGTTCCTTAGATTGGCTCAACTCAAACAAGAGACACTACCCATCGAATCCTACCTTAGGGACTTTGAACAACTCACTTTACAATGTGAGATGAACGAAAAACCCGAGCAAAAGATTGCAAGATTTGTCGAGGGTCTAAACCCTAGGATAGCTAACCTGGTGAAGATGTACAACTTATGGTCGCTTGATGAGGCCGTCACTACGGCCACTCGTGTGGAAAGGCTAGAGAAGGGGAGAGGGGATTCGGCAAAGAGCACCACCAAGGCCAACCCTACATCGAGCCAAGGAGGGATCAAAATTGTCGAGCCTAGCCCCACCATCAAGCCATCAAGTGTTGACAAGGGGAAGGGAATTGACTATGGCCCTAAGAAAACGATTCCTCTCAAGAGATGCTACCAATGTCAAGGGTATGGTCATTTTGCTAAGGAGTGCCCTAACAAGAGAGCCTTGAACACAAGTGAAGTAGTGCATTGGGGAGACGATGAGGTCTTAGTTTGTGAGGAAGAAAAGAAAGAGGGAGTAGAGGAGGTAAAGGTGGCGAAACTATAGTTCCCCTGACTCTGGTTGAGCTTGGTCACATGGCGAGTAATGCACACTCAAGAATCAAATGAGAGCATGGACCAAAGGCACCAAATTTTTCGGTCCAAGTGTACAATCAATGGGAGAGTGTGCAACCTAATTATTGATGGAGGAAGTTGTGTTAATGTTGCTTCAAAAACCCTCATTGATAAACTTGCCTTACCTACTTTGAAGCATCCTCATCCTTACAAGTTAAGGTGGCTTAATCAAGGAGCCGAGGTAAAGGTTGATAAACAATGCAAAGTCTCGTTCTCGATTGGACAAGACTATAAGGATGAAATTGTGTGTGAAGTGTTGGACATGGATGCGTGTCATGTGTTGCTTGGTAGGCCATGGGAATATGAGAAGAATTCTTCCCATCACGGAAGAGATAACACCTACTCGTTCAAGTACGGTGAAAAGCTTATCGCTCTAGCCCCCCTACCACCAATGATGGGATATAAAGCCAATGCGTGTTTGTTCGAATCACTTGAGAAAGGGAATCCTAGCAAGGTGGTGGAAGAGGAGCCGAGAATGGGTGTGGGTGAAGAAGAGGAGAGCCTTAGAGCAACAAGGGTGACTCTAGGAGAGGAGCATCATGAGGGAGATACAACAATCAACAATGAAACAACCGACTACAATGAGAATGTGATCAAAGAAAGAGCGAAAATTGATGGCAAGAAAAGATCGAGTGGGTCTTTAAGATGGAGAATCATTGATGGGCTCGATCATGAGCAAGAATGGTTGGATGGCATGGCTATGAGTCGTGGGCTCAAAGAAATGCTCGAGGAAGAATGTGTGGACAAGCAAGCCGTGATCAAAGATGAAACCATGGCCATTCACGAGAACCAAGCCAAGGGGGTCCAACCTTTCCTCCAAACCATCATCAAGTGGTGCCCTTGGAAGTCCAAGACCCTGAAAGCCAAGATCGAGCAAGGGTTAAGTCGAGAATTGAGCATGAAGTCGAGCCAAGGGAGAAGCAAAAGGATCTCCAAGGATTTGAGGGCAAGTCCTTTCCAAGGAGAGGAGATTGGACCAAGAATGGTCAAGGTGGTCAAGGAAGAGTTGGAGTTGAGCCAAGGGTTGAGTCCTTGGGCTCAAACCCTAGCCTAGGCCATGGTTCAAGGGGCCACCAAGAGCTAAGTGAAGTCAATTCTATGGTCAAATCAAGCCATACTTGGTGGTCAAGAGAAGTCAAGGGTAGGTCAAGTTGGAGAGCAACAAAAGTCAATGAATATGCTATTTTTGAATGTGGTTAAATTGGGTGCACCCATGTGAGTCAATCCTCCAATAAAAGGACTCACATGGCTCACAAAAGTTAGCTCAAGGAGGTCCCATGGAGCCGGCTACAATCAACCCCCACAACCATCACATTGTTTTATGTTTATGTCATTTTCATTCATGTCGCTTTCGTTACTTTATGCTTTGTTGTTTTAGTTTGTAAAAATCAAAATGTGGAGCACATGGACCGTCCTTTCTCAAGCCCAAGGCTCACTCAAAGACCCTTGGATGATCCTAAACAAAGAATGGAGAGGATTGAGTCAAGTGTCAACATCAACCTTTATGCTTTTATATTTTGTTTGTTAGCCTTCAAATTTCAGCTCATGTAAGGCCTCTTGGCCGTCTTTTTTGTTGTTTTCAAAGGCTCATATGAGCCCTTAGATCCTCTTTGAATTGTATGGCCAAGATTAGAGTGAGGGTATTATATAAACCCTCATTCTCACAACATAATTTTTAGATTTGAATGAATTGAAAACCCTAGTGTTTAAGTTGAGTGTTCTTCATTTTTCTCATTGCTTTGTGCTTGAGTTTAGTGAGTGATTAGTTAGTGGCTTAGTGCTTAACTAATCAAAACCTAAATCTATTACTTTGTGTTTAGATTTAGTACTATCTTTATGTTTTTCATTTATCAACAAAAATCAAAAATTCTCACAAAAATAACTTCACTTGGCCGAAGATTTCATAAGTCTCACAAATCGATTTTAGTCAATCCCTTGAGTGAAACTTAACCCATCTAGTTTCACTCCAAATTGGTCATCAAAGCCTAGGTTTGTTCTTGTTTTCGATTTGTTTTTGTGTTTCGGTTCTTACCCTTGTTTTTCTCTTCATTTTTTCGTTTTCTTTCCTTCTTTTCCTTGTTTATTTCCACAAAACTTCCACAAAAATCTCACAAAATTGTCACAAAATGGAAGAGGATAAGAGGCTTTCCGATTTAGAAGAGAAGATGACTCAACTCACCTGTGTAATTGTACTTTAATGATGAATGCTATAAACACCCTCTTGGAACAAAACATTCATGGACCAAGACCACCACCTAGGGGTGGAGGGGGAAGAGGCCGTGGGCTTGGAGGCCGTGGGAGAGGCCAACCACCTCCTCACATGGAAGATCAATACTCTGATTCTGAGGAGTCCCTTGAAGTTCACCCAAGAGATCATGACCGAGACATCAAGGTAGAAATTCCGACTTTTATGGTAGTCTTAATCCCGAGGATCTACTAGATTGGCTTAGGTCGGTCGAAAGAATATTTGAATTTAAAGAATACCCCGATAGAAAGTGTTTTAAGGTGGCCATCATGAAATTCAAAGGCTATGCCTCCCTTTGGTATGAAAACCTTAAGAACCAAAGAAAACGAGAGGAAAGGAACCCATTACGTCATGGCTCAAACTCAAGAAAAAGCTCAAAGATAAGTTCGTTCCCAAGGACTACACTCAAGACATGTTCCTTAGATTGGCTCAACTCAAACAAGAGACACTACCCATCGAATCCTACCTTAGGGACTTTGAACAACTCACTTTACAATGTGAGATGAACGAAAAACCCGAGCAAAAGATTGCAAGATTTGTCGAGGGTCTAAACCCTAGGATAGCTAACCTGTGAAGATGCACAACTTATGGTCGCTTGATGAGGCCGTCACTATGGCCACTCGTGTGGAAAGGCTAGAGAAGGGGAGAGGGATTCGCCAAGAGCACCACCAAGGCCAACCCTACATCGAGCCAAGGAGGGATCAAAATTGTCGAGCCTAGCCCCACCATCAAGCCATCAAGTGTTGACAAGGGGAAGGGAATTGACTATGGCCCTAAGAAAACGATTCCTCTCAAGAGATGCTACCAATGTCAAGGGTATGGTCATTTTGCTAAGGAGTGCCCTAACAAGAGAGCCTTGAACACAAGTGAAGTAGTGCATTGGGGAGACGATGAGGTCTTAGTTTGTGAGGAAGAAAAGAAAGAGGGAGTAGAGGAGGTAAAGGTGGCCGAAACTATAGTTCCCCCGGACTCGGGGTTGAGCTTGGTCACATGGCGAGTAATGCACACTCAAGAATCAAATGAGAGCATGGACCAAAGGCACCAAATTTTTCGGTCCAAGTGTACAATCAATGGGAGAGTGTGCAACCTAATTATTGATGGAGGAAGTTGTGTTAATGTTGCTTCAAAAACCCTCATTGATAAACTTGCCTTACCTACTTTGAAGCATCCTCATCCTTACAAGTTAAGGTGGCTTAATCAAGGAGCCGAGGTAAAGGTTGATAAACAATGCAAAGTCTCGTTCTCGATTGGACAAGACTATAAGGATGAAATTGTGTGTGAAGTGTTGGACATGGATGCGTGTCATGTGTTGCTTGGTAGGCCATGGGAATATGAGAAGAATTCTTCCCATCACGGAAGAGATAACACCTACACGCTCAAGCACGGTGAAAAGCTTATCACTCTAGCCCCCCTACCACCAATGATGGGATATAAAGCCAATGCGTGTTTGTTCGAATCACTTGAGAAAGGGAATCCTAGCAAGGTGGTGGAAGAGGAGCCGAGAATGGGTGTGGGTGAAGAAGAGGAGAGCCTTAGAGCAACAAGGGTGACTCTAGGAGAGGAGCATCATGAGGGAGATACAACAATCAACAATGAAACAACCGACTACAATGAGAATGTGATCAAAGAAAGAGCGAAAATTGATGGCAAGAAAAGATCGAGTGGGTCTTTAAGATGGAGAATCATTGATGGGCTCGATCATGAGCAAGAATGGTTGGATGGCATGGCTATGAGTCGTGGGCTCAAAGAAATGCTCGAGGAAGAATGTGTGGACAAGCAAGCCGTGATCAAAGATGAAACCATGGCCATTCACGAGAACCAAGCCAAGGGGGCCCAACCTTTCCTCCAAACCATCATCAAGTGGTGCCCTTGGAAGTCCAAAACCGTGAAAGCCAAGATCGAGCAAGGGTTAAGTCGAGAATTGAGCATGAAGTCGAGCCAAGGGAGAAGCAAAAGGATCTCCAAGGATTTGAGGGCAAGTCCTTTCCAAGGAGAGGAGATTGGACCAAGAATGGTCAAGGTGGTCAAGGAAGAGTTGGAGTTGAGCCAAGGGTTGAGTCCTTGGGCTCAAACCCTAGCCTAGGCCATGGTTCAAGGGGCCACCAAGAGCTAAGTGAAGTCAATTCTATGGTCAAATCAAGCCATACTTGGTGGTCAAGAGAAGTCAAGGGTAGGTCAAGTTGGAGAGCAACAAAAGTCAATGAATATGCTATTTTTGAATGTGGTTAAATTGGGTGCACCCATGTGAGTCAATCCTCCAATAAAAGGACTCACATGGCTCACAAAAGTTAGCTCAAGGAGGTCCCATGGAGCCGGCTACAATCAACCCCCACAACCATCACATTGTTTTATGTTTATGTCATTTTCATTCATGTCGCTTCGTTCTTTACGCTTTGTTGTTTTAGTTTGTAAAAATCAAAATGTGGAGCACATGGACCGTCCTTTCTCAAGCCCAAGGCTCACTCAAAGACCCTTGGATGATCCTAAACAAAGAATGGAGAGGATTGAGTCAAGTGTCAACATCAACCTTTATGCTTTTATATTTTGTTTGTTAGCCTTCAAATTTCAGCTCATGTAAGGCCTCTTGGCCGTTTTTTTTGTTTTCAGAGGCTCATATGAGCCCTTAGATCCTCTTTGAATTGTATGGCCAAGATTAGAGTGAGGGTATTATATAAACCCTCATTCTCACAACATAATTTTTAGATTTGAATGAATTGAAAACCCTAGTGTTTAAGTTGAGTGTTCTTCATTTTTCTCATTGCTTTGTGCTTGAGTTTAGTGAGTGATTAGTTAGTGGCTTAGTGCTTAACTAATCAAAACCTAAATCTATTACTTTGTGTTTAGATTTAGTACTATCTTTATGTTTTTCATTTATCAACAAAAATCAAAAATTCTCACAAAAATAACTTCACTTGGTCAAGATTTCATAAGTCTCACAAATCGATTTTAGTCAATCCCTTGAGTGAAACTTAACCCATCTAGTTTCACTCCAAATTGGTCATCAAAGCCTAGGTTTGTTCTTGTTTTCGATTTGTTTTTGTGTTTCTCGGTTTTTACTCTTGTTTTCCTCTTCATTTTTTCGTTTTCTTTCCTTCTTTTCCTTGTTTATTTCCACAAAAATCTCACAAAATTGTCACAAAATGGAAGAGGATAAGAGGCTTTCCGATTTAGAAGAGAAGTTGACTCAACTCACCGGTAATTGTACTTTAATGATGAATGCTATAAACACCCTCTTGGTACAAAACATTCATGGACCAAGACCACCCCCTACGGGCGGAGGGAAGAGGCCGTGGGCTTGGAGGCCGTGGGAGAGGCCAACCACCTCCTCACATGGAAGATCAATACTCGGATTCGGAGGAGTCCCTTGAAGTTCACCCAAGAGATCATGACCGAGACATCAAGGTAGAAATTCCCGACTTTTATGGTAGTCTTAATCCCGAGGATCTACTAGATTGGCTTAGGTCGGTCGAAAGAATATTTGAATTTAAAGAATACCCCGATAGAAAGTGTTTTAAGGTGGCCATCATGAAATTCAAAGGCTATGCCTCCCTTTGGTATGAAAACCTTAAGAACCAAAGAAATCGAGAGGAAAGGAACCCATTAGGTCATGGCTCAAACTCAAGAAAAAGCACAAACATAAGTTCGCTCCGAAGGACTACACTCAAGACATGTTCTTTAGATTGGCTCAACTCAATCAAGAGAGACTACGCATCGAATCCTACCTTAGGGACTTTGAACAACTCACTTTACAATGTGAGATGAACGAAAAACCCGAGCAAAAGATTGCAAGATTTGTCGAGGGTCTAAACCCTAGGATAGCTAACCTGGTGAAGATGCACAACTTATGGTCGCTTGATGAGGCCGCCACTATGGCCACTCGTGTGGAAAGGCTAGAGAAGGGGAGAGGGGATTCGCCAAGAGCACCACCAAGGCCAACCCTACATCGAGCCAAGGAGGGATCAAAATTGTCGAGCCTAGCCCCACCATCAAGCCATCAAGTGTTGACAAGGGGAAGGGAATTGACTATGGCCCTAAGAAAACGATTCCTCTCAAGAGATGCTACCAATGTCAAGGGTATGGTCATTTTGCTAAGGAGTGCCCTAACAAGAGAGCCTTGAACACAAGTGAAGTAGTGCATTGGGGAGACGATGAGGTCTTAGTTTGTGAGGAAGAAAAGAAAGAGGGAGTAGAGGAGGTAAAGGTGGCGACAGTATAGTTCCCCCGGACTCGGGGTTGAGCTTGGTCACATGGCGAGTAATGCACACTCAAGAATCAAATGAGAGCATGGACCAAAGGCACCAAATTTTTCGGTCCAAGTGTACAATCAATGGGAGAGTGTGCAACCTAATTATTGATGGAGGAAGTTGTGTTAATGTTGCTTCAAAAACCCTCATTGATAAACTTGCCTTACCTACTTTGAAGCATCCTCATCCTTACAAGTTAAGGTGGCTTAATCAAGGAGCCGAGGTAAAGGTTGATAAACAATGCAAAGTCTCGTTCTCGATTGGACAAGACTATAAGGATGAAATTGTGTGTGAAGTGTTGGACATGGATGCGTGTCATGTGTTGCTTGGTAGGCCATGGGAATATGAGAAGAATTCTTCCCATCACGGAAGAGATAACACCTACTCGCTCAAGTACGGTGAAAAGCTTATCGTTCTAGCCCCCCTACCACCAATGATGGGATATAAAGCCAATGCGTGTTTGTTCGAATCACTTGAGAAAGGGAATCCTAGCAAGGTGGTGGAAGAGGAGCCGAGAATGGGTGTGGGTGAAGAAGAGGAGAGCCTTAGAGCAACAAGGGTGACTCTAGGAGAGGAGCATCATGAGGGAGATACAACAATCAACAATGAAACAACCGACTACAATGAGAATGTGATCAAAGAAAGAGCGAAAATTGATGGCAAGAAAAGATCGAGTGGGTCTTTAAGATGGAGAATCATTGATGGGCTCGATCATGAGCAAGAATGGTTGGATGGCATGGCTATGAGTCGTGGGCTCAAAGAAATGCTCGAGGAAGAATGTGTGGACAAGCAAGCCGTGATCAAAGATGAAACCATGGCCATTCACGAGAACCAAGCCAAGGGGGTCCAACCTTTCCTCCAAACCATCATCAAGTGGTGCCCTTGGAAGTCCAAACCGTGAAAGCCAAGATCGAGCAAGGGTTAAGTCGAGAATTGAGCATGAAGTCGAGCCAAGGGAGAAGCAAAAGGATCTCCAAGGATTTGAGGGCAAGTCCTTTCCAAGGAGAGGAGATTGGACCAAGAATGGTCAAGGTGGTCAAGGAAGAGTTGGAGTTGAGCCAAGGGTTGAGTCCTTGGGCTCAAACCCTAGCCTAGGCCATGGTTCAAGGGGCCACCAAGAGCTAAGTGAAGTCAATTCTATGGTCAAATCAAGCCATACTTGGTGGTCAAGAGAAGTCAAGGGTAGGTCAAGTTGGAGAGCAACAAAGTCAATGAATATGCTATTTTTGAATGTGGTTAAATTGGGTGCACCCATGTGAGTCAATCCTCCAATAAAAGGACTCACATGGCTCACAAAAGTTAGCTCAAGGAGGTCCCATGGAGCCGCTACAATCAACCCCCACAACCATCACATTGTTTTATGTTTATGTCATTTTCATTCATGTCGCTTACTTTATGCTTTGTTGTTTTAGTTTGTAAAAATCAAAATGTGGAGCACATGGACCGTCCTTTCTCAAGCCCAAGGCTCACTCAAAGACCCTTGGATGATCCTAAACAAAGAATGGAGAGGATTGAGTCAAGTGTCAACATCAACCTTTATGCTTTTATATTTTGTTTGTTAGCCTTCAAATTTCAGCTCATGTAAGGCCTCTTGGCCGTCTTTTTTGTTGTTTTCAAAGGCTCATATGAGCCCTTAGATCCTCTTTGAATTGTATGGCCAAGATTAGAGTGAGGGTATTATATAAACCCTCATTCTCACAACATAATTTTTAGATTTGAATGAATTGAAAACCCTAGTGTTTAAGTTGAGTGTTCTTCATTTTTCTCATTGCTTTGTGCTTGAGTTTAGTGAGTGATTAGTTAGTGGCTTAGTGCTTAACTAATCAAAACCTAAATCTATTACTTTGTGTTTAGATTTAGTACTATCTTTATGTTTTTCATTTATCAACAAAAATCAAAAAATTCTCACAAAAATAACTTCACTTGGCCGAAGATTTCATAAGTCTCACAAATCGATTTTAGTCAATCCCTTGAGTGAAACTTAACCCATCTAGTTTCACTCCAAATTGGTCATCAAAGCCTAGGTTTGTTCTTGTTTTCGATTTGTTTTTGTGTTTCTCGGTTTTTACTCTTGTTTTCCTCTTCATTTTTTCGTTTTCTTTCCTTCTTTTCCTTGTTTATTTCCACAAAAATCTCACAAAATTGTCACAAAATGGAAGAGGATAAGAGGCTTTCCGATTTAGAAGAGAAGTTGACTCAACTCACCGGTAATTGTACTTTAATGATGAATGCTATAAACACCCTCTTGGAACAAAACATTCATGGACCAAGACCACCACCTAGGGGTGGAGGGGGAAGAGGCCGTGGGCTTGGAGGCCGTGGGAGAGGCCAACCACCTCCTCACATGGAAGATCAATACTCGGATTCGGAGGAGTCCCTTGAAGTTCACCCAAGAGATCATGACCGAGACATCAAGGTAGAAGTGGGGGCGTCTTATCCTAGTGTTAATCCCGAGGATCTACTAGATTGGCTTAGGTCGGTCGAAAGAATATTTGAATTTAAAGAATACCCCGATAGAAAGTGTTTTAAGGTGGCCATCATGAAATTCAAAGGCTATGCCTCCCTTTGGTATGAAAACCTTAAGAACCAAAGAAATCGAGTGGAAAGGAACCCATTAGGTCATGGCTCAAACTCAAGAAAAGCTCAAAGATAAGTTCGTTCCCAAGGACTACACTCAAGACATGTTCCTTAGATTGGCTCAACTCAAACAAGAGACACTACCCATCGAATCCTACCTTAGGGACTTTGAACAACTCACTTTACAATGTGAGATGAACGAAAAACCCGAGCAAAAGATTGCAAGATTTGTCGAGGGTCTAAACCCTAGGATAGCTAACCTGGTGAAGATGCACAACTTATGGTCGCTTGATGAGGCCGTCACTATGGCCACTGTGTGGAAAGGCTAGAGAAGGGAGAGGGATTCGCCAAGAGCACCACCAAGGCCAACCCTACATCGAGCCAAGGAGGGATCAAAATTGTCGAGCCTAGCCCCACCATCAAGCCATCAAGTGTTGACAAGGGGAAGGGAATTGACTATGGCCCTAAGAAAACGATTCCTCTCAAGAGATGCTACCAATGTCAAGGGTATGGTCATTTTGCTAAGGAGTGCCCTAACAAGAGAGCCTTGAACACAAGTGAAGTAGTGCATTGGGGAGACGATGAGGTCTTAGTTTGTGAGGAAGAAAAGAAAGAGGGAGTAGAGGAGGTAAAGGTGGAGGAAAGTATAGTTCCCCCGGACTCGGGGTTGAGCTTGGTCACATGGCGAGTAATGCACACTCAAGAATCAAATGAGAGCATGGACCAAAGGCACCAAATTTTTCGGTCCAAGTGTACAATCAATGGGAGAGTGTGCAACCTAATTATTGATGGAGGAAGTTGTGTTAATGTTGCTTCAAAAACCCTCTTTGATAACCTTGCCTTACCTACTTTGAAGCATCCTCATCCTTACAAGTTAAGGTGGCTTAATCAAGGAGCCGAGGTAAAGGTTGATAAACAATGCAAAGTCTCGTTCTCGATTGGACAAGACTATAAGGATGAAATTGTGTGTGAAGTGTTGGACATGGATGCGTGTCATGTGTTGCTTGGTAGGCCATGGGAATATGAGAAGAATTCTTCCCATCACGGAAGAGATAACACCTACTCGGTCAAGTACGGTGAAAAGCTTATCGTTCTAGCCCCCCTACCACCAATGATGGGATATAAAGCCAATGCGTGTTTGTTCGAATCACTTGAGAAAGGGAATCCTAGCAAGGTGGTGGAAGAGGAGCCGAGAATGGGTGTGGGTGAAGAAGAGGAGAGCCTTAGAGCAACAAGGGTGACTCTAGGAGAGGAGCATCATGAGGGAGATACAACAATCAACAATGAAACAACCGACTACAATGAGAATGTGATCAAAGAAAGAGCGAAAATTGATGGCAAGAAAAGATCGAGTGGGTCTTTAAGATGGAGAATCATTGATGGGCTCGATCATGAGCAAGAATGGTTGGATGGCATGGCTATGAGTCGTGGGCTCAAAGAAATGCTCGAGGAAGAATGTGTGGACAAGCAAGCCGTGATCAAAGATGAAACCATGGCCATTCACGAGAACC
Source organism: Dianthus caryophyllus (assembly GCA_023091065.1). Taxonomy (NCBI): domain Eukaryota; kingdom Viridiplantae; phylum Streptophyta; class Magnoliopsida; order Caryophyllales; family Caryophyllaceae; genus Dianthus; species Dianthus caryophyllus. The sequence goes on from CM041520.1 coordinate 22,389,662, forward strand.
AAGCCAAGGGGGTCCAACCTTTCCTCCAAACCATCATCAAGTGGTGCCCTTGGAAGTCCAAAACCGTGAAAGCCAAGATCGAGCAAGGGTTAAGTCGAGAATTGAGCATGAAGTCGAGCCAAGGGAGAAGCAAAAGGATCTCCAAGGATTTGAGGGCAAGTCCTTTCCAAGGAGAGGAGATTGGACCAAGAATGGTCAAGGTGGTCAAGGAAGAGTTGGAGTTGAGCCAAGGGTTGAGTCCTTGGGCTCAAACCCTAGCCTAGGCCATGGTTCAAGGGGCCACCAAGAGCTAAGTGAAGTCAATTCTATGGTCAAATCAAGCCATACTTGGTGGTCAAGAGAAGTCAAGGGTAGGTCAAGTTGGAGAGCAACAAAAGTCAATGAATATGCTATTTTTGAATGTGGTTAAATTGGGTGCACCCATGTGAGTCAATCCTCCAATAAAAGGACTCACATGGCTCACAAAAGTTAGCTCAAGGAGGTCCCATGGAGCCGCTACAATCAACCCCCACAACCATCACATTGTTTTATGTTTATGTCATTTTCATTCATGTCGCTTTCGTTACTTTATGCTTTGTTGTTTTAGTTTGTAAAAATCAAAATGTGGAGCACATGGACCGTCCTTTCTCAAGCCCAAGGCTCACTCAAAGACCCTTGGATGATCCTAAACAAAGAATGGAGAGGATTGAGTCAAGTGTCAACATCAACCTTTATGCTTTTATATTTTGTTTGTTAGCCTTCAAATTTCAGCTCATGTAAGGCCTCTTGGCCGTTTTTTTTGTTGTTTTCAAAGGCTCATATGAGCCCTTAGATCCTCTTTGAATTGTATGGCCAAGATTAGAGTGAGGGTATTATATAAACCCTCATTCTCACAACATAATTTTTAGATTTGAATGAATTGAAAACCCTAGTGTTTAAGTTGAGTGTTCTTCATTTTTCTCATTGCTTTGTGCTTGAGTTTAGTGAGTGATTAGTTAGTGGCTTAGTGCTTAACTAATCAAAACCTAAATCTATTACTTTGTGTTTAGATTTAGTACTATCTTTATGTTTTTCATTTATCAACAAAAATCAGAAAATTCTCACAAAAATAACTTCACTTGGTCAAGATTTCATAAGTCTCACAAATCGATTTTAGTCAATCCCTTGAGTGAAACTTAACCCATCTAGTTTCACTCCAAATTGGTCATCAAAGCCTAGGTTTGTTCTTGTTTTCGATTTGTTTTTGTGTTTCTCGCTTTTACTCTTGTTTTCCTCTTCATTTTTTCGCTTTCTTTCCTTCTTTTCCTTGTTTATTTCCACAAAACTTCCACAAAAATCTCACAAAATTGTCACAAAATGGAAGAGGATAAGAGGCTTTCCGATTTAGAAGAGAAGTTGACTCAACTCACCAGAATTGTACTTTAATGATGAATGCTATAAACACCCTCTTGGAACAAAACATTCATGGACCAAGACCACCACCTAGGGGTGGAGGGGAAGAGGCCGTGGGCTTGGAGGCCGTGGGAGAGGCCAACCACCTCCTCACATGGAAGATCAATACTTGATTCGAGGAGTCCCTTGAAGTTCACCCAAGAGATCATGACCGAGACATCAAGGTAGAAATTCCCGACTTTTATGGTAGTCTTAATCCCGAGGATCTACTAGATTGGCTTAGGCTCGGTCGAAAGAATATTTGAATTTAAAGAATACCCGATAGAAAGTGTTTTAAGGTGGCCATCATGAAATTCAAAGGCTATGCCTCCCTTTGGTATGAAAACCTTAAGAACCAAAGAAATCGAGAGGAAAGGAACCCATTAGGTCATGGCTCAAACTCAAGAAAAGCTCAAAGATAAGTTCGCTCCCAAGGACTACACTCAAGACATGTTCCTTAGATTGGCTCAACTCAAACAAGAGACACTACCCATCGAATCCTACCTTAGGGACTTTGAACAACTCACTTTACAATGTGAGATGAACGAAAAACCCGAGCAAAAGATTGCAAGATTTGTCGAGGGTCTAAACCCTAGGATAGCTAACCCGGTGAAGACGCACAACTTATGGTCGGTTGGTGAGGCCGTCACTATGGCCACTCGTGTGGAAAGGCTAGAGAAGGGAGAGGGGATTCGGCTAAGAGCACCACCAAGGCCAACCCTACATCGAGCCAAGGAGGGATCAAAATTGTCGAGCCTAGCCCCACCATCAAGCCATCAAGTGTTGACAAGGGGAAGGGAATTGACTATGGCCCTAAGAAAACGATTCCTCTCAAGAGATGCTACCAATGTCAAGGGTATGGTCATTTTGCTAAGGAGTGCCCTAACAAGAGAGCCTTGAACACAAGTGAAGTAGTGCATTGGGGAGACGATGAGGTCTTAGTTTGTGAGGAAGAAAAGAAAGAGGGAGTAGAGGAGGTAAAGGTGGCCGAAACTATAGTTCCCTGACTCTGGTTGAGCTTGGACACATGGCGAGTAATGCACACTCAAGAATCAAATGAGAGCATGGACCAAAGGCACCAAATTTTTCGGTCCAAGTGTACAATCAATGGGAGAGTGTGCAACCTAATTATTGATGGAGGAAGTTGTGTTAATGTTGCTTCAAAAACCCTCATTGATAAACTTGCCTTACCTACTTTGAAGCATCCTCATCCTTACAAGTTAAGGTGGCTTAATCAAGGAGCCGAGGTAAAGGTTGATAAACAATGCAAAGTCCCGCTCTCGATTGGACAAGACTATAAGGATGAAATTGTGTGTGAAGTGTTGGACATGGATGCGTGTCATGTGTTGCTTGGTAGGCCATGGGAATATGAGAAGAATTCTTCCCATCACGGAAGAGATAACACCTACTCGCTCAAGTACGGTGAAAAGCTTATCGCTCTAGCCCCCTACCACCAATGATGGGATATAAAGCCAATGCGTGTTTGTTCAATCACTTGAGAAAGGGAATCCTAGCAAGGTGGTGGAAGAGGAGCCGAGAATGGGTGTGGGTGAAGAAGAGGAGAGCCTTAGAGCAACAAGGGTGACTCTAGGAGAGGAGCATCATGAGGGAGATACAACAATCAACAATGAAACAACCGACTACAATGAGAATGTGATCAAAGAAAGAGCGAAAATTGATGGCAAGAAAAGATCGAGTGGGTCTTTAAGATGGAGAATCATTGATGGGCTCGATCATGAGCAAGAATGGTTGGATGGCATGGCTATGAGTCGTGGGCTCAAAGAAATGCTCGAGGAAGAATGTGTGGACAAGCAAGCCGTGATCAAAGATGAAACCATGGCCATTCACGAGAACCAAGCCAAGGGGGTCCAACCTTTCCTCCAAACCATCATCAAGTGGTGCCCTTGGAAGTCCAAAACCGTGAAAGCCAAGATCGAGCAAGGGTTAAGTCGAGAATTGAGCATGAAGTCGAGCCAAGGGAGAAGCAAAAGGATCTCCAAGGATTTGAGGGCAAGTCCTTTCCAAGGAGAGGAGATTGGACCAAGAATGGTCAAGGTGGTCAAGGAAGAGTTGGAGTTGAGCCAAGGGTTGAGTCCTTGGGCTCAAACCCTAGCCTAGGCCATGGTTCAAGGGGCCACCAAGAGCTAAGTGAAGTCAATTCTATGGTCAAATCAAGCCATACTTGGTGGTCAAGAGAAGTCAAGGGTAGGTCAAGTTGGAGAGCAACAAAAGTCAATGAATATGCTATTTTTGAATGTGGTCAAATTGGGTGCACCCATGTGAGTCAATCCTCCAATAAAAGGACTCACATGGCTCACAAAAGTTAGCTCAAGGAGGTCCCATGGAGCCGGCTACAATCAACCCCCACAACCATCACATTGTTTTATGTTTATGTCATTTTCATTCATGTCGCTTTCGTTACTTTATGCTTTGTTGTTTTAGTTTGTAAAAATCAAAATGTGGAGCACATGGACCGTCCTTCTCAAGCCCAAGGCTCACTCAAAGACCCTTGGATGATCCTAAACAAAGAATGGAGAGGATTGAGTCAAGTGTCAACATCAACCTTTACGCTTTATATTTTGTTTGTTAGCCTTCAAATTTCAGCTCATGTAAGGCCTCTTGGCCGTTTTTTTGTTGTTTTCAAAGGCTCATATGAGCCCTTAGATCCTCTTTGAATTGTATGGCCAAGATTAGAGTGAGGGTATTATATAAACCCTCATTCTCACAACATAATTTTTAGATTTGAATGAATTGAAAACCCTAGTGTTTAAGTTGAGTGTTCTTCATTTTTCTCATTGCTTTGTGCTTGAGTTTAGTGAGTGATTAGTTAGTGGCTTAGTGCTTAACTAATCAAAACCTAAATCTATTACTTTGTGTTTAGATTTAGTACTATCTTTATGTTTTTCATTTATCAACAAAAATCAGAAAATTCTCACAAAAATAACTTCACTTGGCCGAAGATTTCATAAGTCTCACAAATCGATTTTAGTCAATCCCTTGAGTGAAACTTAACCCATCTAGTTTCACTCCAAATTGGTCATCAAAGCCTAGGTTTGTTCTTGTTTTCGATTTGTTTTTGTGTTTCTCGGTTTTTACTCTTGTTTTCCTCTTCATTTTTTCGTTTTCTTTCCTTCTTTTCCTTGTTTATTTCCACAAAACTTCCACAAAAATCTCACAAAATTGTCACAAAATGGAAGAGGATAAGAGGCTTTCCGATTTAGAAGAGAAGTTGACTCAACTCACCGGTAATTGTACTTTAATGATGAATGCTATAAACACCCTCTTGGAACAAAACATTCATGGACCAAGACCACCACCTAGGGGTGGAGGGGGAAGAGGCCGTGGGCTTGGAGGCCGTGGGAGAGGCCAACCACCTCCTCACATGGAAGATCAATACTCGGATTCGGAGGAGTCCCTTGAAGTTCACCCAAGAGATCATGACCGAGACATCAAGGTAGAAATTCCCGACTTTTATGGTAGTCTTAATCCCGAGGATCTACTAGATTGGCTTAGGTCGGTCGAAAGAATATTTGAATTTAAAGAATACCCCGATAGAAAGTGTTTTAAGGTGGCCATCATGAAATTCAAAGGCTATGCCTCCCTTTGGTATGAAAACCTTAAGAACCAAAGAAATCGAGAGGAAAGGAACCCATTAGGTCATGGCTCAAACTCAAGATAAAGCTCAAAGATAAGTTCGTTCCCAAGGACTACACTCAAGACATGTTCCTTAGATTGGCTCAACTCAAACAAGAGACACTACCCATCGAATCCTACCTTAGGGACTTTGAACAACTCACTTTACAATGTGAGATGAACGAAAAACCCGAGCAAAAGATTGCAAGATTTGTCGAGGGTCTAAACCCTAGGATAGCTAACCGGGTGAAGATGCACAACTTATGGTCGTTTGATGAGGCCGTCACTATGGCCACTCGTGTGGAAAGGCTAGAGAAGGGGAGAGGGGATTCGGCTAAGAGCACCACCAAGGCCAACCCTACATCGAGCCAAGGAGGGATCAAAATTGTCGAGCCTAGCCCCACCATCAAGCCATCAAGTGTTGACAAGGGGAAGGGAATTGACTATGGCCCTAAGAAAACGATTCCTCTCAAGAGATGCTACCAATGTCAAGGGTATGGTCATTTTGCTAAGGAGTGCCCTAACAAGAGAGCCTTGAACACAAGTGAAGTAGTGCATTGGGGAGACGATGAGGTCTTAGTTTGTGAGGAAGAAAAGAAAGAGGGAGTAGAGGAGGTAAAGGTGGCCGAAACTATAGTTCCCCCCGACTCTGGGTTGACCTTGGTCACATGGCGAGTAATGCACACTCAAGAATCAAATGAGAGCATGGACCAAAGGCACCAAATTTTTCGGTCCAAGTGTACAATCAATGGGAGAGTGTGCAACCTAATTATTGATGGAGGAAGTTGTGTTAATGTTGCTTCAAAAACCCTCATTGATAAACTTGCCTTACCTACTTTGAAGCATCCTCATCCTTACAAGTTAAGGTGGCTTAATCAAGGAGCCGAGGTAAAGGTTGATAAACAATGCAAAGTCTGGGTCTCGATTGGACAAGACTATAAGGATGAAATTGTGTGTGAAGTGTTGGACATGGATGCGTGTCATGTGTTGCTTGGTAGGCCATGGGAATATGAGAAGAATTCTTCCCATCACGGAAGAGATAACACCTACTCGTTCAAGTACGGTGAAAAGCTTATCGTTCTAGCCCCCTACCACCAATGATGGGATATAAAGCCAATGCGTGTTTGTTCAATCACTTGAGAAAGGGAATCCTAGCAAGGTGGTGGAAGAGGAGCCGAGAATGGGTGTGGGTGAAGAAGAGGAGAGCCTTAGAGCAACAAGGGTGACTCTAGGAGAGGAGCATCATGAGGGAGATACAACAATCAACAATGAAACAACCGACTACAATGAGAATGTGATCAAAGAAAGAGCGAAAATTGATGGCAAGAAAAGATCGAGTGGGTCTTTAAGATGGAGAATCATTGATGGGCTCGATCATGAGCAAGAATGGTTGGATGGCATGGCTATGAGTCGTGGGCTCAAAGAAATGCTCGAGGAAGAATGTGTGGACAAGCAAGCCGTGATCAAAGATGAAACCATGGCCATTCACGAGCCAAGCCAAGGGGGTCCAACCTTTCCTCCAAACCATCATCAAGTGGTGCCCTTGGAAGTCCAAAACCGTGAAAGCCAAGATCGAGCAAGGGTTAAGTCGAGAATTGAGCATGAAGTCGAGCCAAGGGAGAAGCAAAAGGATCTCCAAGGATTTGAGGGCAAGTCCTTTCCAAGGAGAGGAGATTGGACCAAGAATGGTCAAGGTGGTCAAGGAAGAGTTGGAGTTGAGCCAAGGGTTGAGTCCTGGGCTCAAACCCAAGCCTAGGCCATGGTTCAAGGGGCCACCAAGAGCTAAGTGAAGTCAATTCTATGGTCAAATCAAGCCATACTTGGTGGTCAAGAGAAGTCAAGGGTAGGTCAAGTTGGAGAGCAACAAAAGTCAATGAATATGCTATTTTTGAATGTGGTCAAATTGGGTGCACCCATGTGAGTCAATCCTCCAATAAAAGGACTCACATGGCTCACAAAAGTTAGCTCAAGGAGGTCCCATGGAACCGGCTACAATCAACCCCCACAACCATCACATTGTTTTATGTTTATGTCATTTTCATTCATGTCGCTTACATTTTATGCTTTGTTGTTTTAGTTTGTAAAAATCAAAATGTGGAGCACATGGACCGTCCTTTCTCAAGCCCAAGGCTCACTCAAAGACCCTTGGATGATCCTAAACAAAGAATGGAGAGGATTGAGTCAAGTGTCAACATCAACCTTTATGCTTTTATATTTTGTTTGTTAGCCTTCAAATTTCAGCTCATGTAAGGCCTCTTGGCCGTTTTTTTTGTTGTTTTCAAAGGCTCATATGAGCCCTTAGATCCTCTTTGAATTGTATGGCCAAGATTAGAGTGAGGGTATTATATAAACCCTCATTCTCACAACATAATTTTTAGATTTGAATGAATTGAAAACCCTAGTGTTTAAGTTGAGTGTTCTTCATTTTTCTCATTGCTTTGTGCTTGAGTTTAGTGAGTGATTAGTTAGTGGCTTAGTGCTTAACTAATCAAAACCTAAATCTATTACTTTGTGTTTAGATTTAGTACTATCTTTATGTTTTTCATTTATCAACAAAAATCAAAAAATTCTCACAAAAATAACTTCACTTGGCCGAAGATTTCATAAGTCTCACAAATCGATTTTAGTCAATCCCTTGAGTGAAACTTAACCCATCTAGTTTCACTCCAAATTGGTCATCAAAGCCTAGGTTTGTTCTTGTTTTCGATTTGTTTTTGTGTTTCTGCTTTACTCTTGTTTTCCTCTTCATTTTTTCGTTTTCTTTCCTTCTTTTCCTTGTTTATTTCCACAAAACTTCCACAAAAATCTCACAAAATTGTCACAAAATGGAAGAGGATAAGAGGCTTTCCGATTTAGAAGAGAAGTTGACTCAACTCACCGGTAATTGTACTTTAATGATGAATGCTATAAACACCCTCTTGGAACAAAACATTCATGGACCAAGACCACCACCTAGGGGTGGAGGGGGAAGAGGCCGTGGGCTTGGAGGCCGTGGGAGAGGCCAACCACCTCCTCACATGGAAGATCAATACTCGGATTCGGAGGAGTCCCTTGAAGTTCACCCAAGAGATCATGACCGAGACATCAAGGTAGAAATTCTCGACTTTTATGGTAGTCTTAATCCCGAGGATCTACTAGATTGGCTTAGGTTGGTCGAAAGAATATTTGAATTTAAAGAATACCCCGATAGAAAGTGTTTTAAGGTGGCCATCATGAAATTCAAAGGCTATGCCTCCCTTTGGTATGAAAACCTTAAGAACCAAAGAAATCGAGAGGGAAAGGAACCCATTAGGTCATGGCTCAAACTCAAGAAAAAGCTCAAAGATAAGTTCGTTCCCAAGGACTACACTCAAGACATGTTCCTTAGATTGGCTCCACTCAAACATGAGACACTACCCATCGAATCCTACCTTAGGGACTTTGAACAACTCACTTTACAATGTGAGATGAACGAAAAACCCGAGCAAAAGATTGCAAGATTTGTCGAGGGTCTAAACCCTAGGATAGCTAACCGGGTGAAGATGCACAACTTATGGTCGTTTGATGAGGCCGTCACTATGGCCACTCGTGTGGAAAGGCTAGAGAAGGGAGAGGGATTCGCTAAGAGCACCACCAAGGCCAACCCTACATCGAGCCAAGGAGGGATCAAAATTGTCGAGCCTAGCCCCACCATCAAGCCATCAAGTGTTGACAAGGGGAAGGGAATTGACTATGGCCCTAAGAAAACGATTCCTCTCAAGAGATGCTACCAATGTCTAGGGTATGGTCATTTTGCTAAGGAGTGCCCTAACAAGAGAGCCTTGAACACAAGTGAAGTAGTGCATTGGGGAGACGATGAGGTCTTAGTTTGTGAGGAAGAAAAGAAAGAGGGAGTAGAGGAGGTAAAGGTGGCCGGAACTATAGTTCCCCCGGACTCGGGGTTGAGCTTGGTCACATGGCGAGTAATGCACACTCAAGAATCAAATGAGAGCATGGACCAAAGGCACCAAATTTTTCGGTCCAAGTGTACAATCAATGGGAGAGTGTGCAACCTAATTATTGATGGAGGAAGTTGTGTTAATGTTGCTACAAAAACCTCATTGATAAACTTGCCTTACCTACTTTGAAGCATCCTCATCCTTACAAGTTAAGGTGGCTTAATCAAGGAGCCGAGGTAAAGGTTGATAAACAATGCAAAGTCTCGTTCTCGATTGGACAAGACTATAAGGATGAAATTGTGTGTGAAGTGTTGGACATGGATGCGTGTCATGTGTTGCTTGGTAGGCCATGGGAATATGAGAAGAATTCTTCCCATCACGGAAGAGATAACACCTACTCGCTCAAGTACGGAGAAAAGCTTATCGCTCTAGCCTCCCTACCACCAATGATGGGATATAAAGCCAATGCGTGTTTGTTCGAATCACTTGAGAAAGGGAATCCTAGCAAGGTGGTGGAAGAGGAGCCGAGAATGGGTGTGGGTGAAGAAGAGGAGAGCCTTAGAGCAACAAGGGTGACTCTAGGAGAGGAGCATCATGAGGGAGATACAACAATCAACAATGAAACAACCGACTACAATGAGAATGTGATCAAAGAAAGAGCGAAAATTGATGGCAAGAAAAGATCGAGTGGGTCTTTAAGATGGAGAATCATTGATGGGCTCGATCATGAGCAAGAATGGTTGGATGGCATGGCTATGAGTCGTGGGCTCAAAGAAATGCTCGAGGAAGAATGTGTGGACAAGCAAGCCGTGATCAAAGATGAAACCATGGCCATTCACGAGAACCAAGCCAAGGGGGTCCAACCTTTCCTCCAAACCATCATCAAGTGGTGCCCTTGGAAGTCCAAAACCGTGAAAGCCAAGATCGAGCAAGGGTTAAGTCGAGAATTGAGCATGAAGTCGAGCCAAGGGAGAAGCAAAAGGATCTCCAAGGATTTGAGGGCAAGTCCTTTCCAAGGAGAGGAGATTGGACCAAGAATGGTCAAGGTGGTCAAGGAAGAGTTGGAGTTGAGCCAAGGGTTGAGTCCTTGGGCTCAAACCCTAGCCTAGGCCATGGTTCAAGGGGCCACCAAGAGCTAAGTGAAGTCAATTCTATGGTCAAATCAAGCCATACTTGGTGGTCAAGAGAAGTCAAGGGTAGGTCAAGTTGGAGAGCAACAAAAGTCAATGAATATGCTATTTTTGAATGTGGTCAAATTGGGTGCACCCATGTGAGTCAATCCTCCAATAAAAGGACTCACATGGCTCACAAAAGTTAGCTCAAGGAGGTCCCATGGAGCCGCTACAATCAACCCCCACAACCATCACATTGTTTTATGTTTATGTCATTTTCATTCATGTCGCTTTCATTTTATGCTTTGTTGTTTTAGTTTGTAAAAATCAAAATGTGGAGCACATGGACCGCCCTTTCAAGCCCAAGGCTCACTCAAAGACCCTTGGATGATCCTAAACAAAGAATGGAGAGGATTGAGTCAAGTGTCAACATCAACCTTTATGCTTTTATATTTTGTTTGTTAGCCTTCAAATTTCAGCTCATGTAAGGCCTCTTGGCCGGCTTTTTTGTTGTTTTCAAAGGCTCATATGAGCCCTTAGATCCTCTTTGAATTGTATGGCCAAGATTAGAGTGAGGGTATTATATAAACCCTCATTCTCACAACATAATTTTTAGATTTGAATGAATTGAAAACCCTAGTGTTTAAGTTGAGTGTTCTTCATTTTTCTCATTGCTTTGTGCTTGAGTTTAGTGAGTGATTAGTTAGTGGCTTAGTGCTTAACTAATCAAAACCTAAATCTATTACTTTGTGTTTAGATTTAGTACTATCTTTATGTTTTTCATTTATCAACAAAAATCAGAAAATTCTCACAAAAATAACTTCACTTGGTCAAGATTTCATAAGTCTCACAAATCGATTTTAGTCAATCCCTTGAGTGAAACTTAACCCATCTAGTTTCACTCCAAATTGGTCATCAAAGCCTAGGTTTGTTCTTGTTTTCGATTTGTTTTTGTGTTTCTGCTTTTACTCTTGTTTTCCTCTTCATTTTTTCGTTTTCTTTCCTTCTTTTCCTTGTTTATTTCCACAAAACTTCCACAAAAATCTCACAAAATTGTCACAAAATGGAAGAGGATAAGAGGCTTTCCGATTTAGAAGAGAAGTTGACTCAACTCACCGGTAATTGTACTTTAATGATGAATGCTATAAACACCCCCTTGGAACAAAACATTCATGGATCAAGACCACCACCTAGGGGTGGAGGGGAAGAGGCCGTGGGCTTGGAGGCCGTGGGAGAGGCCAACCACCTCCTCACATGGAAGATCAATACTTGATTCTGAGGAGTCCCTTGAAGTTCACCCAAGAGATCATGACCGAGACATCAAGGTAGAAATTCTCGACTTTTATGGTAGTCTTAATCCCGAGGATCTACTAGATTGGCTTAGGTTGGTCGAAAGAATATTTGAATTTAAAGAATACCCCGATAGAAAGTGTTTTAAGGTGGCCATCATGAAATTCAAAGGCTATGCCTCCCTTTGGTATGAAAACCTTAAGAACCAAAGAAATCGAGAGGGAAAGGAACCCATTAGGTCATGGCTCAAACTCAAGAAAAAGCTCAAAGATAAGTTCGTTCCCAAGGACTACACTCAAGACATGTTCCTTAGATTGGCTCAACTCAAACAAGAGACACTACCCATCGAATCCTACCTTAGGGACTTTGAACAACTCACTTTACAATGTGAGATGAACGAAAAACCCGAGCAAAAGATTGCAAGATTTGTCGAGGGTCTAAACCCCTAGGATAGCTAACCTGGTGAAGATGCACAACTTATGGTCGCTTGATGAGGCCGTCACTATGGCCACTCGTGTGGAAAGGCTAGAGAAGGGGAGAGGGATTCGGCCAAGAGCACCACCAAGGCCAACCCTACATCGAGCCAAGGAGGGATCAAAATTGTCGAGCCTAGCCCCACCATCAAGCCATCAAGTGTTGACAAGGGGAAGGGAATTGACTATGGCCCTAAGAAAACGATTCCTCTCAAGAGATGCTACCAATGTCAAGGGTATGGTCATTTTGCTAAGGAGTGCCCTAACAAGAGAGCCTTGAACACAAGTGAAGTAGTGCATTGGGGAGACGATGAGGTCTTAGTTTGTGAGGAAGAAAAGAAAGAGGGAGTAGAGGAGGTAAAGGTGGCCGAAACTATAGTTCCCCCGGACTCGGGGTTGAGCTTGGTCACATGGCGAGTAATGGACACTCAAGAATCAAATGAGAGCATGGACCAAAGGCACCAAATTTTTCGGTCCAAGTGTACAATCAATGGGAGAGTGTGCAACCTAATTATTGATGGAGGAAGTTGTGTTAATGTTGCTTCAAAAACCCTCATTGATAAACTTGCCTTACCTACTTTGAAGCATCCTCATCCTTACAAGTTAAGGTGGCTTAATCAAGGAGCCGAGGTAAAGGTTGATAAACAATGCAAAGTCTCGCTCTCGATTGGACAAGACTATAAGGATGAAATTGTGTGTGAAGTGTTGGACATGGATGCGTGTCATGTGTTGCTTGGTAGGCCATGGGAATATGAGAAGAATTCTTCCCATCACGGAAGAGATAACACCTACTCGTTCAAGTACGGTGGAAAGCTTATCGCTCTAGCCCTCCTACCACCAATGATGGGATATAAAGCCAATGCGTGTTTGTTCGAATCACTTGAGAAAGGGAATCCTAGCAAGGTGGTGGAAGAGGAGCCGAGAATGGGTGTGGGTGAAGAAGAGGAGAGCCTTAGAGCAACAAGGGTGACTCTAGGAGAGGAGCATCATGAGGGAGATACAACAATCAACAATGAAACAACCGACTACAATGAGAATGTGATCAAAGAAAGCGCGAAAATTGATGGCAAGAAAAGATCGAGTGGGTCTTTAAGATGGAGAATCATTGATGGGCTCGATCATGAGCAAGAATGGTTGGATGGCATGGCTATGAGTCGTGGGCTCAAAGAAATGCTCGAGGAAGAATGTGTGGACAAGCAAGCCGTGATCAAAGATGAAACCATGGCCATTCACGAGAACCAAGCCAAGGGGGTCCAACCTTTCCTCCAAACCATCATCAAGTGGTGCCCTTGGAAGTCCAAAACCGTGAAAGCCAAGATCGAGCAAGGGTTAAGTCGAGTATTGAGCATGAAGTCGAGCCAAGGGAGAAGCAAAAGGATCTCCAAGGATTTGAGGGCAAGTCCTTTCCAAGGAGAGGAGATTGGACCAAGAATGGTCAAGGTGGTCAAGGAAGAGTTGGAGTTGAGCCAAGGGTTGAGTCCTTGGGCTCAAACCCCAGCCTAGACCATGGTTCAAGGGGCCACCAAGAGCTAAGTGAAGTCAATTCTATGGTCAAATCAAGCCATACTTGGTGGTCAAGAGAAGTCAAGGGTAGGTCAAGTTGGAGAGCAACAAAAGTCAATGAATATGCTATTTTTGAATGTGGTTAAATTGGGTGCACCCATGTGAGTCAATCCTCCAATAAAAGGACTCACATGGCTCACAAAAGTTAGCTCAAGGAGGTCCCATGGAGCCGGCTACAATCAACCCCCACAACCATCACATTGTTTTATGTTTATGTCATTTTCATTCATGTCGCTACATTTTATGCTTTGTTGTTTTAGTTTGTAAAAATCAAAATGTGGAGCACATGGACCGTCCTTTCTCAAGCCCAAGGCTCACTCAAAGACCCTTGGATGATCCTAAACAAAGAATGGAGAGGATTGAGTCAGTGTCAACATCATCCTTTATGCTTTTATATTTTGTTTGTTAGCCTTCAAATTTCAGCTCATGTAAGGCCTCTTGGCCGTTTTTTTTGTTGTTTTCAAAGGCTCATATGAGCCCTTAGATCCTCTTTGAATTGTATGGCCAAGATTAGAGTGAGGGTATTATATAAACCCTCATTCTCACAACATAATTTTTAGATTTGAATGAATTGAAAACCCTAGTGTTTAAGTTGAGTGTTCTTCATTTTTCTCATTGCTTTGTGCTTGAGTTTAGTGAGTGATTAGTTAGTGGCTTAGTGCTTAACTAATCAAAACCTAAATCTATTACTTTGTGTTTAGATTTAGTACTATCTTTATGTTTTTCATTTATCAACAAAAATCAAAAAATTCTCACAAAAATAACTTCACTTGGTCAAGATTTCATAAGTCTCACAAATCGATTTTAGTCAATCCCTTGAGTGAAACTTAACCCATCTAGTTTCACTCCAAATTGGTCATCAAAGCCTAGGTTTGTTCTTGTTTTCGATTTGTTTTTGTGTTTCTCGGTTTTTACTCTTGTTTTCCTCTTCATTTTTTCGTTTTCTTTCCTTCTTTTCCTTGTTTATTTCCACAAAACTTCCACAAAAATCTCACAAAATTGTCACAAAATGGAAGAGGATAAGAGGCTTTCCGATTTAGAAGAGAAGTTGACTCAACTCACCGGTAATTGTACTTTAATGATGAATGCTATAAACACCCTCTTGGAACAAAACATTCATGGACCAAGACCACCACCTAGGGGTGGAGGGGGAAGAGGCCGTGGGCTTGGAGGCCGTGGGAGAGGCCAACCACCTCCTCACATGGAAGATCAATACTCGGATTCGGAGGAGTCCCTTGAAGTTCACCCAAGAGATCATGACCGAGACATCAAGGTAGAAATTCCCGACTTTTATGGTAGTCTTAATCCCGAGGATCTACTAGATTGGCTTAGGTCATTGAAAGAATATTTGAATTTAAAGAATACCCCGATAGAAAGTGTTTTAAGGTGGCCATCATGAAATTCAAAGGCTATGCCTCCCTTTGGTATGAAAACCTTAAGAACCAAAGAAATCGAGAGGGAAAGGAACCCATTAGGTCATGGCTCAAACTCAAGAAAAAGCTCAAAGATAAGTTCGTTCCCAAGGACTACACTCAAGACATGTTCCTTAGATTGGCTCAACTCAAACAAGAGACACTACCCATCGAATCCTACCTTAGGGACTTTGAACAACTCACTTTACAATGTGAGATGAACGAAAAACCCGAGCAAAAGATTGCAAGATTTGTCGAGGGTCTAAACCCTAGGATAGCTAACCGGGTGAAGATGCACAACTTATGGTCGGTTGATGAGGCCGTCACTATGGCCACTCGTGTGGAAAGGCTAGAGAAGGGGAGAGGGATTCGGCAAAGAGCACCACCAAGGCCACCCCTTCATCGAGCCAAGGAGGGATCAAAATTGTCGAGCCTAGCCCCACCATCAAGCCATCAAGTGTTGACAAGGGGAAGGGAATTGACTATGGCCCTAAGAAAACGATTCCTCTCAAGAGATGCTACCAATGTCAAGGGTATGGTCATTTTGCTAAGGAGTGCCCTAACAAGAGAGCCTTGAACACAAGTGAAGTAGTGCATTGGGGAGACGATGAGGTCTTAGTTTGTGAGGAAGAAAAGAAAGAGGGAGTAGAGGAGGTACAGGTGGCCGAACTATAGTTCCCCTGACTCGGGGTTGAGCTTGGTCACATGGCGAGTAATGCACACTCAAGAATCAAATGAGAGCATGGACCAAAGGCACCAAATTTTTCGGTCCAAGTGTACAATCAATGGGAGAGTGTGCAACCTAATTATTGATGGAGGAAGTTGTGTTAATGTTGCTTCAAAACCCTCATTGATAAACTTGCCTTACCTACTTTGAAGCATCCTCATCCTTACAAGTTAAGGTGGCTTAATCAAGGAGCCGAGGTAAAGGTTGATAAACAATGCAAAGTCTCGTTCTCGATTGGACAAGACTATAAGGATGAAATTGTGTGTGAAGTGTTGGACATGGATGCGTGTCATGTGTTGCTTGGTAGGCCATGGGAATATGAGAAGAATTCTTCCCATCACGGAAGAGATAACACCTACTCGCTCAAGCACGGTGAAAAGCTTATCGTTCTAGCCCCTACCACCAATGATGGGATATAAAGCCAATGCGTGTTTGTTCAATCACTTGAGAAAGGGAATCCTAGCAAGGTGGTGGAAGAGGAGCCGAGAATGGGTGTGGGTGAAGAAGAGGAGAGCCTTAGAGCAACAAGGGTGACTCTAGGAGAGGAGCATCATGAGGAGATACAACAATCAACAATGAAACAACCGACTACAATGAGAATGTGATCAAAGAAAGAGCGAAAATTGATGGCAAGGAAAGATCGAGTGGGTCTTTAAGATGGAGAATCATTGATGGGCTCGATCATGAGCAAGAATGGTTGGATGGCATGGCTATGAGTCGTGGGCTCAAAGAAATGCTCGAGGAAGAATGTGTGGACAAGCAAGCCGTGATCAAAGATGAAACCATGGCCATTCACGAGAACCAAGCCAAGGGGGTCCAACCTTTCCTCCAAACCATCATCAAGTGGTGCCCTTGGAAGTCCAAAACCGTGAAAGCCAAGATCGAGCAAGGGTTAAGTCGAGTATTGAGCATGAAGTCGAGCCAAGGGAGAAGCAAAAGGATCTCCAAGGATTTGAGGGCAAGTCCTTTCCAAGGAGAGGAGATTGGACCAAGAATGGTCAAGGTGGTCAAGGAAGAGTTGGAGTTGAGCCAAGGGTTGAGTCCTTGGGCTCAAACCCTAGCCTAGGCCATGGTTCAAGGGGCCACCAAGAGCTAAGTGAAGTCAATTCTATGGTCAAATCAAGCCATACTTGGTGGTCAAGAGAAGTCAAGGGTAGGTCAAGTTGGAGAGCAACAAAAGTCAATGAATATGCTATTTTTGAATGTGGTCAAATTGGGTGCACCCATGTGAGTCAATCCTCCAATAAAAGGACTCACATGGCTCACAAAAGTTAGCTCAAGGAGGTCCCATGGAGCCGGCTACAATCAACCCCCACAACCATCACATTGTTTTATGTTTATGTCATTTTCATTCATGTCGCTTTCGTTACTTTATGCTTTGTTGTTTTAGTTTGTAAAAATCAAAATGTGGAGCACATGGACCGTCCTTTCTCAAGCCCAAGGCTCACTCAAAGACCCTTGGATGATCCTAAACAAAGAATGGAGAGGATTGAGTCAAGTGTCAACATCAACCTTTATGCTTTTATATTTTGTTTGTTAGCCTTCAAATTTCAGCTCATGTGGAGTGAAACTAGATGGGTTATGTTTCACTCAAGGAGACAACAAAAATCGACTTGAAATGCTCTTGAATATTTCGGCCAAATGATGTTTTTTTGTGATGATTTTTCTGATTTTTGTGAAACAAAATGTAAACATAAAAGATAGTAACTAAATCTAAACACAAAGTAATAGATTTAGGTTTTAATTAGTTAAGCACTAAGCTACTAACTAATTACTCACTAATCTCAAGCACTAAGCAAGGAGATAATGAAAAACACTCAAATAAGTTGAGAACTCTCAAACTTAGGGTTTTTATCATTCAACTAAAATCTGATTTTTACAAGGTTGTGAGCTTGGTTTATATAATACCAATGCTCTCATCTAAGCCCTACATCTCTTCATGATCTAATGGTCACAAGTGTCCCTAAAACCCTAAAGAATTTCGGCCCTTATAAGCCATACAAAATCTGATCACAACTTAACAACTAAAGTATAAAGTAGACAATGACACTTGAGGCCATCTACACCCTTGCATTAGGTAGAGATCCAAAGGTCAAGATTTAAATCTTGGAGAGCAAGGTGTACTTGGTTCAAGGCCCCTTCTAATCTGATTTTAGCATACAAACAACAACAATATAAAGTGGAAAAGGACATAAAGCATAAAGTAATACAATTGAAAGGGACATGCTTCACAAGATAATGTGTGACTTGTTGTTTGAATTTCAGCTGATCTCCTTGGCTCTCTTTGCATTTAGCACGTCCCATGTGAGCCCTAGGCTCATGGGAAGACTTACAATTGGTCCCCAAGTGAGCTCACCCAAGGAGGAGAAGGTAGGACAAGTGCATTGCTCATTAACCCCAAAACAGTTTCTAACCGGATTTCATAATCTGACAGTGACTTGTATGCTTCACCATTTCATGCTCACGTTGAATTAGAAGGCCCATGATATGTCATTGGAAAGGTATTTGAGTTGGCTATCCAATGCAAAAAGAATCACCCAAAAATATTACATAGAGCTCAAGATAAGAAACTGTTAGTACGGACATGTCGAATCCTCCTTTGGACTGAAGTTTCACAATCTGACCCCTGACTTGTAGAGGCCATAACTCTCAGCTCCCTTTGAACCATATAGCCAACCATATGTCAAATGAAAGCTCTTTGAGCTAGCTTTCATATGCAATTGGTTTCACCTCAATTGGATGAGTAGATTGGGAGTTATGTTATAATCTCTACCGACATGTCAAGATAAGCTTCATGGTTCATGGCCTAGGTTGTTGTTTTCCGTGTGTGGGCTGATTTCCTTTGTTCCTCCTTGTACATTTCACTTGGTTTGATCCTAATGATCACAAATTAAGCCATGGCTCGAGCCATAGGACCCAAGTTAGCCCAAGCCTCAAATCGAGTAAAAATGAGCTTAACCATTTTGGTTCATCATGTAAGGCCTCTTGGCCGTTTTTGTTGTTGTTTTCAAAGGCTCATATGAGCCCTTAGATCCTCTTTGAATTGTATGGCCAAGATTAGAGTGAGGGTATTATATAAACCCTCATTCTCACAACATAATTTTCAGATTTGAATGAATTGAAAACCCTAGTGTTTAAGTTGAGTGTTCTTCATTTTTCTCATTGCTTTGTGCTTGAGTTTAGTGAGTGATTAGTTAGTGGCTTAGTGCTTAACTAATCAAAACCTAAATCTATTACTTTGTGTTTAGATTTAGTACTATCTTTATGTTTTTCATTTATCAACAAAAATCAGAAAATTCTCACAAAAATAACTTCACTTGGCCGAAGATTTCATAAGTCTCACAAATCGATTTTAGTCAATCCCTTGAGTGAAACTTAACCCATCTAGTTTCACTCCAAATTGGTCATCAAAGCCTAGGTTTGTTCTTGTTTTCGATTTGTTTTTGTGTTTCTGCTTACTCTTGTTTTCCTCTTCATTTTTCGCTTTCTTTCCTTCTTTTCCTTGTTTATTTCCACAAAACTTCCACAAAAATCTCACAAAATTGTCACAAAATGGAAGAGGATAAGAGGCTTTCCGATTTAGAAGAGAAGTTGACTCAACTCACCGGTAATTGTACTTTAATGATGAATGCTATAAACACCCTCTTGGAACAAAACATTCATGGACCAAGACCACCACCTAGGGGTGGAGGGGGAAGAGGCCGTGGGCTTGGAGGCCGTGGGAGAGGCCAACCACCTCCTCACATGGAAGATCAATACTCGGATTCGGAGGAGTCCCTTGAAGTTCACCCAAGAGATCATGACCGAGACATCAAGGTAGAAATTCCCGACTTTTATGGTAGTCTTAATCCCGAGGATCTACTAGATTGGCTTAGGTTGGTCGAAAGAATATTTGAATTTAAAGAATACCCCGATAGAAAGTGTTTTAAGGTGGCCATCATGAAATTCAAAGGCTATGCCTCCCTTTGGTATGAAAACCTTAAGAACCAAAGAAATCGAGAGGGAAAGGAACCCATTAGGTCATGGCTCAAACTCAAGAAAAAGCTCAAAGATAAGTTCGTTCCCAAGGACTACACTCAAGACATGTTCCTTAGATTGGCTCAACTCAAACAAGAGACACTACCCATCGAATCCTACCTTAGGGACTTTGAACAACTCACTTTACAATGTGAGATGAACGAAAAACCCGAGCAAAAGATTGCAAGATTTGTCGAGGGTCTAAACCCTAGGATAGCTAACCGGGTGAAGATGCACAACTTATGGACGATTGATGGGGCCGTCACTATGGCCACTCGTGTGGAAAGGCTAGAGAAGGGGAGAGGGATTCGCTAAGAGCACCACCAAGGCCAACCCTACATCGAACCAAGGAGGGATCAAAATTGTCGAGCCTAGCCCCACCATCAAGCCATCAAGTGTTGACAAGGGGAAGGGAATTGACTATGGCCCTAAGAAAACGATTCCTCTCAAGAGATGCTACCAATGTCAAGGGTATGGTCATTTTGCTAAGGAGTGCCCTAACAAGAGAGCCTTGAACACAAGTGAAGTAGTGCATTGGGGAGACGATGAGGTCTTAGTTTGTGAGGAAGAAAAGAAAGAGGGAGTAGAGGAGGTAAAGGTGGCCGAAACTATAGTTCCCCCGGACACGGGGTTGAGCTTGGTCACATGGCGAGTAATGCACACTCAAGAATCAAATGAGAGCATGGACCAAAGGCACCAAATTTTTCGGTCCAAGTGTACAATCAATGGGAGAGTGTGCAACCTAATTATTGATGGAGGAAGTTGTGTTAATGTTGCTTCAAAAACCCTCATTGATAAACTTGCCTTACCTACTTTGAAGCATCCTCATCCTTACAAGTTAAGGTGGCTTAATCAAGGAGCCGAGGTAAAGGTTGATAAACAATGCAAAGTCTCGTTCTCGATTGGACAAGACTATAAGGATGAAATTGTGTGTGAAGTGTTGGACATGGATGCGTGTCATGTGTTGCTTGGTAGGCCATGGGAATATGAGAAGAATTCTTCCCATCACGGAAGAGATAACACCTACTCGCTCAAGTACGGTGAAAAGCTTATCGTTCTAGCCCCCCTACCACCAATGATGGGGTATAAAGCCAATGCGTGTTTGTTCAATCACTTGAGAAAGGGAATCCTAGCAAGGTGGTGGAAGAGGAGCCGAGAATGGGTGTGGGTGAAGAAGAGGAGAGCCTTAGAGCAACAAGGGTGACTCTAGGAGAGGAGCATCATGAGGGAGATACAACAATCAACAATGAAACAACCGACTACAATGAGAATGTGATCAAAGAAAGAGCGAAAATTGATGGCAAGGAAAGATCGAGTGGGTCTTTAAGATGGAGAATCATTGATGGGCTCGATCATGAGCAAGAATGGTTGGATGGCATGGCTATGAGTCGTGGGCTCAAAGAAATGCTCGAGGAAGAATGTGTGGACAAGCAAGCCGTGATCAAAGATGAAACCATGGCCATTCACGAGAACCAAGCCAAGGGGGTCCAACCTTTCCTCCAAACCATCATCAAGTGGTGCCCTTGGAAGCCCAAACCGTGAAAGCCAAGATCGAGCAAGGGTTAAGTCGAGTATTGAGCATGAAGTCGAGCCAAGGGAGAAGCAAAAGGATCTCCAAGGATTTGAGGGCAAGTCCTTTCCAAGGAGAGGAGATTGGACCAAGAATGGTCAAGGTGGTCAAGGAAGAGTTGGAGTTGAGCCAAGGGTTGAGTCCTTGGGCTCAAACCCTAGCCTAGGCCATGGTTCAAGGGGCCACCAAGAGCTAAGTGAAGTCAATTCTATGGTCAAATCAAGCCATACTTGGTGGTCAAGAGAAGTCAAGGGTAGGTCAAGTTGGAGAGCAACAAAAGTCAATGAATATGCTATTTTTGAATGTGGTCAAATTGGGTGCACCCATGTGAGTCAATCCTCCAATAAAAGGACTCACATGGCTCACAAAAGTTAGCTCAAGGAGGTCCCATGGAGCCGCTACAATCAACCCCCACAACCATCACATTGTTTTATGTTTATGTCATTTTCATTCATGTCGCTTTCGTTCTTTATGCTTTGTTGTTTTAGTTTGTAAAAATCAAAATGTGGAGCACATGGACCGACCTTTCTCAAGCCCAAGGCTCACTCAAAGACCCTTGGATGATCCTAAACAAAGAATGGAGAGGATTGAGTCAAGTGTCAACATCAACCTTTATGCTTTTATATTTTGTTTGTTAGCCTTCAAATTTCAGCTCATGTAAGGCCTCTTGGCCGTTTTTGTTGTTGTTTTCAAAGGCTCATATGAGCCCTTAGATCCTCTTTGAATTGTATGGCCAAGATTAGAGTGAGGGTATTATATAAACCCTCATTCTCACAACATAATTTTCAGATTTGAATGAATTGAAAACCCTAGTGTTTAAGTTGAGTGTTCTTCATTTTTCTCATTGCTTTGTGCTTGAGTTTAGTGAGTGATTAGTTAGTGGCTTAGTGCTTAACTAATCAAAACCTAAATCTATTACTTTGTGTTTAGATTTAGTACTATCTTTATGTTTTTCATTTATCAACAAAAATCAGAAAATTCTCACAAAAATAACTTCCCTTGGCCAAGATTTCATAAGTCTCACAAATCGATTTTAGTCAATCCCTTGAGTGAAACTTAACCCATCTAGTTTCACTCCAAATTGGTCATCAAAGCCTAGGTTTGTTCTTGTTTTCGATTTGTTTTTGTGTTTCTCGCTTTTACTCTTGTTTTCCTCTTCATTTTTCGCTTTCTTTCCTTCTTTTCCTTGTTTATTTCCACAAAACTTCCACAAAAATCTCACAAAATTGTCACAAAATGGAAGAGGATAAGAGGCTTTCCGATTTAGAAGAGAAGTTGACTCAACTCACCAGTAATTGTACTTTAATGATGAATGCTATAAACACCCTCTTGGAACAAAACATTCATGGACCAAGACCACCACCTAGGGGTGGAGGGAAGAGGCCGTGGGCTTGGAGGCCGTGGGAGAGGCCAACCACCTCCTCACATGGAAGATCAATACTTGGATTCGAGGAGTCCCTGAAGTTCACCCAAGAGATCATGACCGAGACATCAAGGTAGAAATTCCCGACTTTTATGGTAGTCTTAATCCCGAGGATCTACTAGATTGGCTTAGGTTGGTCGTAAAGAATATTTGAATTTAAAGAATACCCGATAGAAAGTGTTTTAAGGTGGCCATCATGAAATTCAAAGGCTATGCCTCCCTTTGGTATGAAAACCTTAAGAACCAAAGAAATCGAGAGGAAAGGAACCCATTAGGTCATGGCTCAAACTCAAGAAAAGCTCAAAGATAAGTTC
Organism: Dianthus caryophyllus; assembly: GCA_023091065.1. Classification (NCBI taxonomy): domain Eukaryota; kingdom Viridiplantae; phylum Streptophyta; class Magnoliopsida; order Caryophyllales; family Caryophyllaceae; genus Dianthus; species Dianthus caryophyllus. The sequence goes on from CM041520.1 coordinate 22,412,523, forward strand.
GCTCCCAAGGACTACACTCAAGACATGTTCCTTAGATTGGCTCAACTCAAACAAGAGACACTACCCATCGAATCCTACCTTAGGGACTTTGAACAACTCACTTTACAATGTGAGATGAACGAAAAACCCGAGCAAAAGATTGCAAGATTTGTCGAGGGTCTAAACCCTAGGATAGCTAACCGAGTGAAGATGCACAACTTATGGTCGCTTGATGAGGCCGTCACTATGGCCACTCGTGTGGAAAGGCTAGAGTAGGGGAGAGGGAGATCGGCTAAGAGCACCACCAAGGCCAACCCTACATCGAGCCAAGGAGGGATCAAAATTGTCGAGCCTAGCCCCACCATCAAGCCATCAAGTGTTGACAAGGGGAAGGGAATTGACTATGGCCCTAAGAAAACGATTCCTCTCAAGAGATGCTACCAATGTCAAGGGTATGGTCATTTTGCTAAGGAGTGCCCTAACAAGAGAGCCTTGAACACAAGTGAAGTAGTGCATTGGGGAGACGATGAGGTCTTAGTTTGTGAGGAAGAAAAGAAAGAGGGAGTAGAGGAGGTAAAGGTGGCCGAAACTATAGTTCCCCTGACTCTGGTTGAGCTTGGTCACATGGCGAGTAATGCACACTCAAGAATCAAATGAGAGCATGGACCAAAGGCACCAAATTTTTCGGTCCAAGTGTACAATCAATGGGAGAGTGTGCAACCTAATTATTGATGGAGGAAGTTGTGTTAATGTTGCTTCAAAAACCCTCATTGATAAACTTGCCTTACCTACTTTGAAGCATCCTCATCCTTACAAGTTAAGGTGGCTTAATCAAGGAGCCGAGGTAAAGGTTGATAAACAATGCAAAGTCTCGCTCGATTGGACAAGACTATAAGGGTGAAATTGTGTGTGAAGTGTTGGACATGGATGCGTGTCATGTGTTGCTTGGTAGGCCATGGGAATATGAGAAGAATTCTTCCCATCACGGAAGAGATAACACCTACTCCTTCAAGCACGGTGACAAGCTTATCGTTCTAGCCCCCCTACCACCAATGATGGGATATAAAGCCAATGCGTGTTTGTTCGAATCACTTGAGAAAGGGAATCCTAGCAAGGTGGTGGAAGAGGAGCCGAGAATGGGTGTGGGTGAAGAAGAGGAGAGCCTTAGAGCAACAAGGGTGACTCTAGGAGAGGAGCATCATGAGGGAGATACAACAATCAACAATGAAACAACCGACTACAATGAGAATGTGATCAAAGAAAGAGCGAAAATTGATGGCAAGGAAAGATCGAGTGGGTCTTTAAGATGGAGAATCATTGATGGGCTCGATCATGAGCAAGAATGGTTGGATGGCATGGCTATGAGTCGTGGGCTCAAAGAAATGCTCGAGGAAGAATGTGTGGACAAGCAAGCCGTGATCAAAGATGAAACCATGGCCATTCACGAGAACCAAGCCAAGGGGGTCCAACCTTTCCTCCAAACCATCATCAAGTGGTGCCCTTGGAAGTCCAAAACCGTGAAAGCCAAGATCGAGCAAGGGTTAAGTCGAGTATTGAGCATGAAGTCGAGCCAAGGGAGAAGCAAAAGGATCTCCAAGGATTTGAGGGCAAGTCCTTTCCAAGGAGAGGAGATTGGACCAAGAATGGTCAAGGTGGTCAAGGAAGAGTTGGAGTTGAGCCAAGGGTTGAGTCCTTGGGCTCAAACCCAAGCCTAGGCCATGGTTCAAGGGGCCACCAAGAGCTAAGTGAAGTCAATTCTATGGTCAAATCAAGCCATACTTGGTGGTCAAGAGAAGTCAAGGGTAGGTCAAGTTGGAGAGCAACAAAAGTCAATGAATATGCTATTTTTGAATGTGGTCAAATTGGGTGCACCCATGTGAGTCAATCCTCCAATAAAAGGACTCACATGGCTCACAAAAGTTAGCTCAAGGAGGTCCCATGGAGCCGCTACAATCAACCCCACAACCATCACATTGTTTTATGTTTATGTCATTTTCATTCATGTCGCTTCATTTTATGCTTTGTTGTTTTAGTTTGTAAAAATCAAAATGTGGAGCACATGGACCGCCCTTTTCCAAGCCCAAGGCTCACTCAAAGACCCTTGGATGATCCTAAACAAAGAATGGAGAGGATTGAGTCAAGTGTCAACATCAACCTTTATGCTTTTATATTTTGTTTGTTAGCCTTCAAATTTCAGCTCATGTAAGGCCTCTTGGCCGTTTTTGTTGTTGTTTTCAAAGGCTCATATGAGCCCTTAGATCCTCTTTGAATTGTATGGCCAAGATTAGAGTGAGGGTATTATATAAACCCTCATTCTCACAACATAATTTTCAGATTTGAATGAATTGAAAACCCTAGTGTTTAAGTTGAGTGTTCTTCATTTTTCTCATTGCTTTGTGCTTGAGTTTAGTGAGTGATTAGTTAGTGGCTTAGTGCTTAACTAATCAAAACCTAAATCTATTACTTTGTGTTTAGATTTAGTACTATCTTTATGTTTTTCATTTATCAACAAAAATCAGAAAATTCTCACAAAAATAACTTCACTTGGCCGAAGATTTCATAAGTCTCACAAATCGATTTTAGTCAATCCCTTGAGTGAAACTTAACCCATCTAGTTTCACTCCAAATTGGTCATCAAAGCCTAGGTTTGTTCTTGTTTTCGATTTGTTTTTGTGTTTCTCGGTTTTACTCTTGTTTTCCTCTTCATTTTTTCGTTTTCTTTCCTTCTTTTCCTTGTTTATTTCCACAAAACTTCCACAAAAATCTCACAAAATTGTCACAAAATGGAAGAGGATAAGAGGCTTTCCGATTTAGAAGAGAAGTTGACTCAACTCACCAGAATTGTACTTTAATGATGAATGCTATAAACACCCTCTTGGAACAAAACATTCATGGACCAAGACCACCACCTAGGGGTGGAGGGAAGAGGCCGTGGGCTTGGAGGTCGTGGGAGTGGCCAACCACCTCCTCACATGGAAGATCAATACTCGGATTCGGAGGAGTCCCTTGAAGTTCACCCAAGAGATCATGACCGAGACATCAAGGTAGAAATTCTCGACTTTTATGGTAGTCTTAATCCCGAGGATCTACTAGATTGGCTTAGGTTGGTCGAAAGAATATTTGAATTTAAAGAATACCCCGATAGAAAGTGTTTTAAGGTGGCCATCATGAAATTCAAAGGCTATGCCTCCCTTTGGTATGAAAACCTTAAGAACCAAAGAAATCGAGAGGGAAAGGAACCCATTAGGTCATGGCTCAAACTCAAGAAAAAGCTCAAAGATAAGTTCGTTCCCAAGGACTACACTCAAGACATGTTCCTTAGATTGGCTCAACTCAAACAAGAGACACTACCCATCGAATCCTACCTTAGGGACTTTGAACAACTCACTTTACAATGTGAGATGAACGAAAAACCCGAGCAAAAGATTGCAAGATTTGTCGAGGGTCTAAACCCTAGGATAGCTAACCGGTGAAGATGCACAACTTATGGTCGTTTGATGAGGCCGTCACTATGGCCACTCGTGTGGAAAGGCTAGAGAAGGGAGAGGGATTCGCCAAGAGCCCCACCAAGGCCAACCCTACATCGAGCCAAGGAGGGATCAAAATTGTCGAGCCTAGCCCCACCATCAAGCCATCAAGTGTTGACAAGGGGAAGGGAATTGACTATGGCCCTAAGAAAACGATTCCTCTCAAGAGATGCTACCAATGTCAAGGGTATGGTCATTTTGCTAAGGAGTGCCCTAACAAGAGAGCCTTGAACACAAGTGAAGTAGTGCATTGGGGAGACGATGAGGTCTTAGTTTGTGAGGAAGAAAAGAAAGAGGGAGTAGAGGAGGTAAAGGTGGGCGAAACTATAGTTCCCCCGGACTCGGGGTTGAGCTTGGTCACATGGCGAGTAATGCACACTCAAGAATCAAATGAGAGCATGGACCAAAGGCACCAAATTTTTCGGTCCAAGTGTACAATCAATGGGAGAGTGTGCAACCTAATTATTGATGGAGGAAGTTGTGTTAATGTTGCTTCAAAAACCCTCATTGATAAACTTGCCTTACCTACTTTGAAGCATCCTCATCCTTACAAGTTAAGGTGGCTTAATCAAGGAGCCGAGGTAAAGGTTGATAAACAATGCAAAGTCTCGTTCTCGATTGGACAAGACTATAAGGATGAAATTGTGTGTGAAGTGTTGGACATGGATGCGTGTCATGTGTTGCTTGGTAGGCCATGGGAATATGAGAAGAATTCTTCCCATCACGGAAGAGATAACACCTACTCGTTCAAGTACGGTGAAAAGCTTATCCTTCTAGCGTCCCTACCACCAATGATGGGATATAAAGCCAATGCGTGTTTGTTCAATCACTTGAGAAAGGGAATCCTAGCAAGGTGGTGGAAGAGGAGCCGAGAATGGGTGTGGGTGAAGAAGAGGAGAGCCTTAGAGCAACAAGGGTGACTCTAGGAGAGGAGCATCATGAGGAGATACAACAATCAACAATGAAACAACCGACTACAATGAGAATGTGATCAAAGAAAGAGCGAAAATTGATGGCAAGGAAAGATCGAGTGGGTCTTTAAGATGGAGAATCATTGATGGGCACGATCATGAGCAAGAATGATTGGATGGCATGGCTATGAGTCGGGCTCAAAGAAATGCTCGAGGAAGAATGTGGACAAGCAAGCCGTGATCAAAGATGAAACCATGGCCATTCACGAGAACCAAGCCAAGGGGGTCCAACCTTTCCTCCAAACCATCATCAAGTGGTGCCTCGAAGTCCAAACCGTGAAAGCCAAGATCGAGCAAGGGTTAAGTCGAGTATTGAGCATGAAGTCGAGCCAAGGGAGAAGCAAAAGGATCTCCAAGGATTTGAGGGCAAGTCCTTTCCAAGGAGAGGAGATTGGACCAAGAATGGTCAAGGTGGTCAAGGAAGAGTTGGAGTTGAGCCAAGGGTTGAGTCCTTGGGCTCAAACCCTAGCCTAGGCCATGGTTCAAGGGGCCACCAAGAGCTAAGTGAAGTCAATTCTATGGTCAAATCAAGCCATACTTGGTGGTCAAGAGAAGTCAAGGGTAGGTCAAGTTGGAGAGCAACAAAAGTCAATGAATATGCTATTTTTGAATGTGGTCAAATTGGGTGCACCCATGTGAGTCAATCCTCCAATAAAAGGACTCACATGGCTCACAAAAGTTAGCTCAAGGAGGTCCCATGGAGCCGCTACAATCAACCCCCACAACCATCACATTGTTTTATGTTTATGTCATTTTCATTCATGTCGCTTTCACATTTTATGCTTTGTTGTTTTAGTTTGTAAAAATCAAAATGTGGAGCACATGGACCGTCCTTTCTCAAGCCCAAGGCTCACTCAAAGACCCTTGGATGATCCTAAACAAAGAATGGAGAGGATTGAGTCAGTGTCAACATCAACCTTTACGCTTTTATATTTTGTTTGTTAGCCTTCAAATTTCAGCTCATGTAAGGCCTCTTGGCCGCTTTTTTTTTGTTTTCAAAGGCTCATATGAGCCCTTAGGTCCTCTTTGAATTCTATGGCCAAGATTAGAGTCGGGCTATTATATAAACCCTCGTCCTCACAACATAATTTTCAGATTTGTATGAATTGTAAACCCTAGTGGCCAAGTTGAGTGTTGTTCATTTCTCTCATTGCTTTGTGCTTGAGTTTAGTGAGTGATTAGTTAGTGGCTTAGTGCTTAACTAATCAAAACCTAAATCTATTACTTTGTGTTTAGATTTAGTACTATCTTTATGTTTTTCATTTATCAACAAAAATCAGAAAATTCTCACAAAATAACTTCACTTGGCCGAAAAATTTCATAAGTCTCACAAATCGATTTTAGTCAATCCCTTGAGTGAAACTTAACCCATCTAGTTTCACTCCAAATTGGTCATCAAAGCCTAGGTTTGTTCTTGTTTTCGATTTGTTTTGTGTTTCTCGGTTTTTACTCTTGTTTTCCTCTTCATTTTTCGCTTCTTTCCTTCTTTCCTTGTTTATTTCCACAAAACTTCCACAAAAATCTCACAAAATTGTCACAAAATGGAAGAGGATAAGAGGCTTTCCGATTTAGAAGAGAAGTTGACTCAACTCACCGGTAATTGTACTTTAATGATGAATGCTATAAACACCCTCTTGGAACAAAACATTCATGGACCAAGACCACCACCTAGGGGTGGAGGGGGCAGAGGCCGTGGGCTTGGAGGCGGTGGGAGAGGCCAACCACCTCCTCACATGGAAGATCAATACTGGATTCGGAGGAGTCCCTTGAAGTTCACCCAAGAGATCATGACCGAGACATCAAGGTAGAAATTCCACTTTATGGTAGTCTTAATCCCGAGGATCTACTAGATTGGCTTAGGTCGGTCGAAAGAATCTTTGAATTTAAAGAATACCCCGATAGAAAGTGTTTTAAGGTGGCCATCATGAAATTCAAAGGCTATGCCTCCCTTTGGTATGAAAACCTTAAGAACCAAAGAAATCGAGAGGAAAGGAACCCATTAGGTCATGGCTCAAACTCAAGAAAAAGCTCAAAGATAAGTTCGCTCCCAAGGACTACACTCAAGACATGTTCCTTAGATTGCCTCAACTCATACAAGTGACACTACCCATCGAATCCAACCTTTGGGACTTTTAACAACTCACATTACAATGTGAGATGAACGAAAAACCCGAGCAAAAGATTGCAAGATTTGTCGAGGGTCTAAACCCTAGGATAGCTAACCGGGTGAAGATGCACAACTTATGGTCGTTTGATGAGGCCGTCACTATGGCCACCCGTGGGGAAAGACTAGAGAACGGGAGAGGGATTCTGGCTAAGAGCACCACCAAGGCCAACCCTACATCGGGCCAAGGAGGGATCAAAATTGCCGAGCCTAGCCCCCCCATCCAGCCATCAAGTGTTGACAAGGGGAAGGGAATTGTCTATGGTCCTAAGAAAACGATTCCTCTCAAGAGATGCTACCAATGTCAAGGGTATGGTCATTTTGCTAAGGAGTGCCCTAACAAGAGAGCCTTGAACACAAGTGAAGTAGTGCATTGGGGAGACGATGAGGTCTTAGTTTGTGAGGAAGAAAAGAAAGAGGGAGTAGAGGAGGTAAAGGTGGGCGAAACTATAGTTCCCCCGGACTCGGGGTTGAGCTTGGTCACATGGCGAGGAATGCACACTCAAGAATCAAATGAGAGCATGGACCAAAGGCACCAAATTTTTCTGGTCCAAGTGTACAATCAATGGGAGAGTGTGCAACCTAATTATTGATGGAGGAAGTTGTGTTAATGTTGCTTCAAAAACCTCATTGATAAACTTGCCTTTACCTACTTTGAAGCATCCTCATCCTTACAAGTTAAGGTGGCTTAATCAAGGAGCCGAGGTAAAGGTTGATAAACAATGCAAAGTCTCGTTCTCGATTGGACAAGACTATAAGGATGAAATTGTGTGTGAAGTGTTGGACATGGATGCGTGTCATGTGTTGCTTGGTAGGCCATGGGAATATGAGAAGAATTCTTCCCATCACGGAAGAGATAACACCTACTCGTTCAAATGCAGTGAAAAGCTTATCGTTCTAGCCCCCTACCACCAATGATGGGATATAAAGCCAATGCGTGTTTGTTTGAATCGATCCAATGAAGAAGAGAACTCTAAGCAAGGAGAAGAGTGAAGAGCTAGAGCCTTGAGCATGGAGGGAAGCGATGTTGAGCACAGAAGCTTGATTGTAACCACAGAGTAACATGAAGGATTCTAGGAGAGGAGCTGACATGATGGAGTGAAACTAAGTGGGTCAAGTTTCACTTTCGAAAGGATGAACTAAAATCGATCTTGTGAAGAAGCTTGTGTGTTACTACATTGAAAAGCTCTTTTTTGGGAGTTAATTTTTTAGATTTTTGTGAAAGCGAAAGGAACATGGGATAGTCACTTTAAATCTATACACTAAGTAATAGATTTGAGGTTATGAATAGTTAAGCACTAAGCCAGTAACTAATTAATCCTTCGACTTCAGCACTTGGTAAGAGAGAAATGAGGCGGCTCAAAGAGTTTTAGGGTTGGCCTTTATCTTCATTCAAATCAGAAAATTTACAAGGCAATGAGAGGAGGTTATATACTACCCTACCTCATGTCTTGACCTTAAATCATGAGGTAATCCCCAAGGGCTCTGATACATAACAAAATGGATTGGCTCCATTTTGTTCCCGATTAATGAGCCCAGGGAGGCTGGTTTAGGTCCTATGGCTCGACCCACGTGGGTTAAGAATCATTAACTCAAGGCTGACCATAATGCTTAATTATCAAGGTTAAGGCTAAATCAAGTGTGTGAATCAAGAATAATAAGACACAAACAAACCACACCAGTTGCTCGGTTCCAAAGTGATTTTTGAGGCGAAAGCGTCCTTGTCATGCTTACCCCTTTTGATTGAGCACATTTTGGGGACCATGCTTAAAGTTTCCCTCTTAACTCCTAATGTTCAAGGACCTTATAAGAATGCAAAGGGGGACGATATTTTAATTTGTGAGATTGACAATCAGAAGAAGAGCTCAGCTTTACACTCATGTCAGAAACCTCTCGTTAGTTGTCCTAATTCTACTTTTAATACTTTTGTTTTTTCTTTGTTTTGTGATCAGATTTGTACAAGCTTTTGTGCGGGTTGGAGAACTTGCTCTCCAAGGCTCGCTCTTGACCGCTTGGATACTGATCCTAAATGTAAGGTGTAGATGTAGTCATGACCTCTGTTTAAACACAACTCAAAACCCATTGTAAAAATCAGATTTGGGTAATGAAAAGAAACCACAGAGTTTATATTGTGTGTTCTTCATTTCTCATTTACTTTGTGTGAGTTAGTGAAAGATTAATTATAGATGAACTTGTCAGCTTATGCTTCAATGGCAAAACCTAATTCTGCTGACTAAGTGCTTAGAATTAGGCACTATCCTTTTTATTTTCCTTGTTTACAAAAATTTCAGAAAAAATACATCCACAAAAATAGTCATTTGGTAGGGATTATTTCAAGGGTATTCAAAGGTTAGATTTTTTTGTTCATCTCTTGAGTGAGATCTTATCCCCATGGAAAGTTTCACTCTCAAATTGGCATCGAAAGTTTTTTGGTTGGGTTTGAAGCACATAGATCCACCCTATTGTGCTTAGGCGACACCACGATCCCGAGTTCTTGAAGTACCCAAGAAATTTTCAGATTTGTTCTTTGATTTACCGGTTTACACACGTTTGTTTGTGTCGATTGTTGTTGATCCTCTGTTGATTGTTTGCTCTTTTATTTTTCGTTTTTTTCTTCTTTACGTTTCCTTTTTTATTTATTTCCATAAATTTCTAAAAATTCCACAAAAAGATTTCACAAAAGTTTCACAAAAAAAAAACTAGGTTGAGGATCTACACTTGTGTTAGTGGTTGTTTTTAGAGTTGTATTACACCTAAAGATACAATACTTTGTTCACTATGGCTCCCGATTTTGGCTCTCGAAAGTTACAATGGTTTATCTTCCCGATTTGGTTCTCCATCCAACTTTCTTGTGGTACACTTCATGTGAAACCCACTTGTGTTGAGACCATTTTGGAGTCTATATGGAGAGGGCTAGAAGAGGAGTTGGGTTTCAAGTTAAGGCTAAAATGAAGGGAAGGGCTGATAATTTTTGGTTTTGGGTACCAAAGGGGTGACTATTTTACTTGACTCTCCTACACAAAAACCACACTATGATCCACCAAAGAAAGCCATAGTTGTCGGAGCCAACCCACAAATACTAAACCGCACCAGCCCCAAGCATTGAAAAAAAAAAATGCGAGCCTTAACCCTCACTGAAAACAATCGTCCCTCTTAAGAGGTGCTCTCGATGTCATGGCTGTAATTAAGTCATCTTGGCTTATGGAGTGCCTCTACAAGGAGAGCCGCTTGATTCATTGGAGGATTGTTCATTGGGGTGAAGATGAGATCCTTGTTTTGTGAGGATGAGGGGAATGAGGTCCATGCTTCAGTAAGAATGGGGAAAGGATGAGAGGCAACATGGAAAGCCCCAGAGGAGGGTGGTAGGTGTGAGTTGGTCTCATAAATGGAAGTAGTTCGATCAAAGTGGCTCCCTATGGTTCAAAAGTGAAAGACCTACAACGCCCCTTTAAGCGCTGTTACAAAAACACCTAGAAATCACTTTAAAAAATTCAGAGATACTTAAACAAAGTAGCCGAATTGAGGACCATGGTGATGAGGGCTTTTTTTGGATGATGGCATGTGATTTGTGAGGATGCTTGTGCATCTGCGTCTTTGAAAAAGACCTAAGCGAAGGCAGTGAGGAGCATGAAGGAGACTTGGTCCATGGTGGGAAATAGCTTAGCATGTCTTTAAGGTTGGATGGGAGGGAGGTGGCCACCCACAAAACCCTACCTCTGCCATCTGGCAAAGTGTTCCATCCCACCCTCCATTATGTGAGCCACTTGTCAAGAGGATTTATTGAGTGAAAGATCAGAAATGAGTCATGGGTTAGTGACAGCATGGAGGATGTACTCGTTCTCCCTTGCTATATGGGAGCGACCCTAAGGAGAAAGAGAAGCCAACACCAAATACAGAGGTCAATCATTTCTGAAATCCTATGGTGATGTCACTCACTAATGAGTTTCCAAGGCCATGTTATCCATCAAGGAGAGAACCCGGGGCGATGGGCTTGAGTATGAGAGCAAGGCTGGTCTAGAAAGAACTCACGCAAACTGAGGAAGAGAGAGTCAACCAGCAGGCTCCTAAAAGCTGACTGAAGTGTGTGTCACTAACACATTCATGTGGAATCACCTGGAGTTTGGGTGCAAGTAGAAGGTCAAGAGGATTCTTGAAATGGAAGTTCAAAATGGGAACCAACAACCACAAGGTGGAGGCGGAGTTGGGACAAAGAAAGCAAGTGCTTCAGTGAAGAGGCAATAATCCATAAAATCGAGAACAAAGTAAAGAGCATAACCACACAAGCCAAGCAAAAGCAGTGTTCAAATCTTTTATCCAGTACTTTAAGTCAAGGTTGGTTCTTGGAGGCCAAAACCTATCTTCAAGACCAAAGGTTGGTTATGAGGTCTACAATAGAGGTGCCCCCTCTCCTTGGAGAGATTGATGATCAATGTCAAGATGAAACTCATGTTAAGAACCCCAAGGATTTGAGGACAAATCCTTTTTCAAGAAGAAGGAGAGTTGCAACAAAATGGATTGGCTCCATTTTGTTCGATTGTGTGAGACTAGGGGCTGGTTTTGGGTCCCTGTGGCACAAACCCATGGAGTTAAGTCATTAACTCAAGGCCAACCTAATGCTTAATTCTCAAGGTTCAGGCTAAATCAAGTGTGCATTGAATCCAAAGAATAATAAGACCGCTGAACAAACCCGCAGCCAGGTTTGCTCGGTTCGAAGCTGATTTTTGAGGCAAAGCATCCTTGTCATGCTTTCCCTTTTGATTGAGCACATTTTGGGGACCATGTGAAAGTTTCCTACTAACTCCTAATGTTCAAGGACCACTTAAGAATGCCACGAGGGACCCAATATTTTGAAACAGAGATTCAACAATCAAAGAAGAAGCTCAGGCTTTTCTGGCTCATTATCACTCTCATTAGTTGTACTAATTCTACTTTAATAACTTTTGTTTTCTTTGTTTTGTGATCAGATTTGTACAAGCTTTTGTACCGTTTAGAATTTTTGCTCTCCAAGGCTCAAGCTCTTGACCCTTGGATACTGATCCTAGAAATGTAAGGTGTAGATGTAGTCATAGACCCTCTATTTAAGCAACTCAAAACCCATTGTAAAAATCAGATTTGGCTAATGAAAAGAAGCATAGAGTTTATATTGTGTGTTCTTTCATTACTCGTTACTTTGTGCCAATGTGAGGTTAGTAGAAAGATTAGTATAGTGGAGCTTTTTGTCTTATCTTGTCAAGAACGCTAATTCTCTTGCTAAGTGCTTAGGAATTAGGCACTATCGGCACTTTTTTATTTTATTGTTTAAAAAAATTTCTGAATTGGAAAAAAATACATCACAAAAATAGTCCATTTGGCGAAGTTATTTCAAGGGTATTCAAGGTTCGATTTTGTTCTGCATCTCTTGAGTGAATCTTATCCCCATAAGTTTAAGCTCCCAGGCAGATTACCTTGAAGCTTAGGCTTGGCTGATTGAATCTGGTCCCTAATTTTTTGGTCTACGTTTTAACCATGGTCCTTGGACCCGCATGGTCACGCGTTTTCAGCCTTTTTTGGAAGGCCAAATTCTCGGCTGAAAATTAAGTCAAGAAGGATGATACATTACCTCAGTCGTAAATAAAACACTTTCGATTAAAGTTGCTTTAAAGCTTTAATGTAACTGTATCTTCGCACATCTTTTGAATTCAACAACAAACAAATCCCGAGCTTGGGCCTCAAGTGGGACGTCCTACCTTGCCCAACAAGGACCAATCATGACCCTTAGAATTGAAGAGACAACCAATGATAGAGGGAAGAGGATCGTTCGAAAGTCATTTACTACCTTTATGCTTTTGTTTGTTGTATTTGATTTGTTGAAATCGAGATTTTTGTAGCTTCATGTGAGCCGTGTTTTTTAGTTGTTTATGTAAGGCATTTGTAGCCCTTAGATTAGATATTAGATGTAGGGTTTTAGATGATGGCTAGATGGAGTGTATATAAGCCCACTTATCAAAAGCTGTATTTTTCAGATTTGATAAGTTATAAAAACATGAGTTTTGGAGTTAGATTTTCTCTTCAAACCACCTTAGCTTGAGTGCTTGGTGTTTGAGTTTCCTTGAGGATGATCAGCGCTTAGTGCGATGATTGATGGAACCTTAGTCTTAGGCCCTAAGACTTGAGTGCTCGGTCTAATTCATAATACTAAGACTTAAACTTGTTTAAGTCATATCTTTATATTTTCGTTTTTATGTTTTGTTCAATAAAATCAGAAACTTTCTCCCGCACCTAAAACAATCCCTAACTTTCGTGTGTGTTTTTGACTAAGTGTTCATAGGTAAAATTAGTCCAAGTTAGGATGAGTGTGGTTCAGAGATTTAAACTAAAGCGAGATGATCCACCAAAACAGCCCCTAAGCCGTGTTCATTGGTGAGAGTGCTCTTGAGAGTGAAGTCGAGTTTAGGGTTAGAGTGGTTACAAGGTACAAAGAGGCCCGCATGAATCGCTCCAATTGGTATCAAAGCTTCGGCTCTCGAGTTTTCTGGCAAGCAAAGAGGCGATCTTGAGATGAGTTGGGTTTAAGATATGTTTTAGTGTCACCTTGCAAGATTTGTGTGCATCTTGACTTGTGAGTGTCGACTTGAGTCGAGCACCTTTAACTGTAGGTGTTTGGGTGGAGTTGGCTAACAAGAAGGATTCGATGAATTTGCTATGTATGTGCTTTTCATAGGATTAGGAGTCTTGTTGTTTCATTCGTTTTTATCAAAATCTTATTCTTCAAAAAAATGCGTTTTAATTTCACAAGAAATTTCATCTTTTTGGATACCATTTTATTTGGCCAAAGTTTGAGGACAAACTTTTTTTTGAAGAAAGAGGAGGATTGCTTGAAGCGAGCTTGGCGATTGGTCCAGAATTTTGGTCTCACGTTTTTAACCATGGTCCCTTGGACCCATAGTCCGCATTTTCAACCTTTTTAGGCCAAATTACTCGACTGAAGAAATTAAGTCGAGGATGATACATTATAATTACATCGGTACATGTCACCTTCGATTAAATTCTTTAAAGCTTTATGTACATCGCATACATTTGTCTTTTGAATTCAACAACAAACAAATCAGGCTTGGAGCCTCAAGTGGGGCGTCCTACCTTGCCCAACAAGGACCAATCATGCCCCTTAGATGAAGAGCAACCAATGAGAGGAGAGGATCTCGTTGAAGAGTCATTTCTACCTTTGGCTATGCTTTTGTTTGTTGTATTTGATTTGTTGAAATCAGATTTTTGTGTAGCTCATGTGAGCCGTGTTTTTTGAGTTGTTTTGTAAGGCATTTGTAGCCGCTTAGATTAGATATTAGATGCTAGGGTTTGGAGATGATAGCATGGGTCTTATATAAGCCACACCTATCTGCTGTATTTTTTTCAGATTTGATAAGTTATAAAAACATGAGTTTTGAGTTGAGTTTTTCTCTTTGAAGCCACCTTAGCTTAGTGCTTGGTGTTTGAGTTTCCTTGGGGATGATGTCATAGGCTTAGTGCAGATGATTGATCGGAACACTTAGTCTTAGGCCCTAAGAAACTTAGTGCTCGAGTTACTAATTCATATCTGAAACTTAAACTTGTTTAAGTCATATCTTTATTTTTAGTTTTTATGTTTTGTTCAATAAAATCAGAAACTTTCTCCACCTAAAACAATCCCTAACTCGTGTGTGTTTGACTAAGGTGTTCATGGTGAGTCGAGTTAGGATGAGTGTGCCAGTTACAAGTTTTAAACTAAATAGCGAGATGATCCACCAAAACAGCCCCTAAGCTAGTGTTCATTGGTGGTGCTCTTGAGTGGAGTCGAGTTTAGGGTTAGAGTGGTTCTGAGGTACAAAGAGGCCGCATACGAATCGCTCCTGCAAATCAACCCACCAAAAACAATAACAATATGTCGGTTTTCAAGGCTCATATGAGCTGAAATTTGAATGAAAACAACAAAGCATGGCGTAAAATTATATAAAGCGTAAAAGGTAGATAGGGTATGGTAGTGTGTTGAAAGGGACACATTGAGGACAAACGCTATGTGAGCTCCTCTTGAATTAATTTAGGCTGACTTGTTGGCTCTTCCCGTTTGATTCCTGCTTACCTCTTGATAATTTAATTGAGCTTGTGGTTTCGAACCCATATGGGTGCACTTTCGGCGATCCACAAACAAAAATAGCAGCTTTAAGTCGACTTTGGAGTTCTTTCTCAAGTCTTGACTTTTCTTGACTTCCCTTGACCCACGAAGCTTGATACAAGATTGATTATTGTTTAAATTCACTCAAAATAAGCTTGGGTGGACCTTAGGATACCGTGACCTAGCCACGTGGATTCGAGCCCAAGGACCTAAGCGTGATTTGGACAAAGCGAGTCTTTGCGCCTTGCCTTGACCATTTTTTGGTCGATCTCCTGCTCCTTGAAGAAAAGGATTTGTCCTCGAATCCTCGGTCTACTCTTCTCTTGCTCGGTTTGGATTATAGCTTGACTCATGGCTTGATCCTTTGCCTCATGCTACTCGACTCGGACTCTTGTTGAAGCTTAAATGGCTTGATTAGTAGAACATGATGAGGAGTGCCCATGAGCCCAGCTGAGCCAACCTTGGGCTTCCAGTGGCTCCTAAGACTTCCAAGAATTCCACTTGCTTAGAGATTGAATGAGAGATTGATTCTTATGAAAGCTTCGGTTCATTGAGATTGAACTTGCTCTCACTAACTCCACTACTCATGGTTTCTTTTGGATTACTAATTATCCCTTTATTACTGACTCGATGTTTCTCATGCATAGAATCGTCTGCCTAGCCTCTCTTTGTCTCATGATTAGATGCCCAACGTTTTCTCCCATTTCAAGGACTTACTTGAGACTTTCCCATCATGCATCGTCTTTTGCATCTCCCACATGATTCACTCTCAGCAGCTTGTACTTACGTTTGAGAATTTGCCCAGAAATTTCAGGTTTGAGCTCATTGAGCTCCTCTCCTTAAACTTCCCCACATGTGCTCTAGGATTGTCTTTGATCAAATGGAGGGCTACCTTTACCGTTCATGAAAGTACTTGTTGAATTGGATGACCTAAGGATCGTGACATGACCCACGTATGGCATTGAGGTAGTGTTCCTCCTCCCACAAATCGATCTTTGGACTTTCACTTGAGCCATCTTCTTTCTTGAGCTTAAGAGTGAAGAGATTGTGAAGATCATCGCTTAGCTCTCTTTTGTTCAGAAGCTTAGTTCCCCACTTTGAATCCCATTTCAGTGAACAGCACTTGGAAAGACTTGAATAGGATGATCACATGGTGGCTCACTTGTTGTTCGTATTGTTCACCTTGAATTTCCATTTTTGAAATTCCCTTGACTCTTGGCTTGTATCAACATTACCATACCACATGAATACGCCTTAACCTACTTGACATTGGCCAAACACTTCTCATGATCATACTCGGCTCCACTTTTTACTTGGCATTGTACTCCATTATAACTTTCCTCTTGAGTGTTGGGATTATCTTTATGAAGTGAAGGGTCAATTTTTCACCAACATTCGTTTCCTCACTGTGTTTAGCCTCTTCACTCAAAATAACCTCTTTGGATATTTCCCGAAGTATGGATTGGTTTGCATTGCTTTCTTTGGGGAACTCACCCAGCGAGGACATTAATCTGCATCCTTCCATTATTAACTTTGAGTTCAATTTACGGTCCCCTAGTCATCCTTTGCATTTTAGGGTTATTTCAGCCAAGGAGGGGGTGGGTTAGGGTTCTTCAAAATCGGAGGTAAGGGTGCAAGTTTGGTTCACTGTAGCTCCGATCTTTAGAGTATAGGTATTGTCCCTCCCGTCATGATGAGCGTTGCTTTCCCCTTCCTTGGTCTCCCCAAGAGGAGATGACAAGCATCCATGGGAATCACATCACACAAAGCCTCATCCATATAATCCCCACCAATGGAGAAAGAAACCAAGCATTGTCTAACCCTTATAGCGCTCATCTAAGCTCCATTTAACAGCATTTCGTCTTGTAGAGGTTAGGGTGATCTTGTGTAGAGTAAGGCTAGTTTTTCAATGTAAGAGGTATTTGAGGCAACATTAACACAACTTTCCTCATCAACGATCAAATTACAAACCGCTTCCCGCTTAATGGTACACCTAGACCTAAAGATTTGGACTTGGTGATTCTCTTCTAGGGTTAGGGTTTGGGCAAGCATATCCCTACAAACCACCACGGCTTGGGTTAGGGGTGGTTCTCCTCCCTATGAGAGCCATTCTAACCTCTAATTCCCACTTTGACGCCTCAAAGTCATGAAGATCGAGGTTAGGGTTGGGTTTAAGTCTACCCCTCATTTGACTCATTTTGGTTTGAAGCTCCTCTTACAGCTTTCTCCATAAGATCACACATAGTACACGAAGAGTAGTATCATAGAGCATCAAAGGGAAAAAACATACCCGTTGGGAAAATAACGAGAACAAAAATCACGAAAATTTTTGAGTCGCGAGGACCTTTGAGTGTGAAAATCAAAACCAACACTAACACAAGTGTAGATCCTCGACCATTTTTGTGAAAATTTGTAAGAAGTTTTGTGGAAACGAGAAAATAAAAGAATGACAGAGCGAAAAATAAAGGATGAAAAGCAAAGATCCAACTCAGCCCAAAACACAATAAGCAGAAAAATAAAGATAAAAAATCGAAAATCAAGAACAAACCAAAAATTTGAATTATCTCCTTTGGGCCAGTATGTTTTCTAACACAAGGGTGGATCTTGTGCTTGAGCAAACCAAAGCTTTGATGCCGATTTGGAGTGAAACTAAGTCAGGTCAAGTTTGCTCAAGGGGATGAACTAAAATCGATCTTGTGAAGCTTGTGTGTTACTCGGCCAAGAGCTCCTTTTTGGGGTTAATTTTTACGATTTTTGTGAAAGCAAAAGGAACATAAAGGATAGTCACTAAATCTATACACTAAGTAATAGATTTAGGGTTGTAACCAGTTAAGTATTTAGCCACTATTGTGAGTAATCAAAACAATAAAAGCATAAAGCTAAGAGAGAAATAGAGAGCACTCAAGTTTTAGGGTTGACCTTATCTTCATTCAAATCTGAAAATTTACAAAGCGTGAGAGGAGGTTATATACTAGCCTTCCTCTGTCTTGACCTTTACATCACTTGGTAATCTAAGAACTACAGTCAACCTTTCAAAAACAACAATATCTTCGGTTTCCAAAGGCTGCATGTGAGCTGAAAGGTTGAATAGAAAGCAATAGCTTGTAAAGCGTAAAGTATAAAGCGTAAAAGGTAGATAGTGGCATGTATTTGAAAGGAATGGCATTGAGGGACCAAACGTGTGAATTTCTCATGAATTAATTAATTTGTTTTGTTGGTTCTTAATTTGATTTGTTCCTCTTGATAATTTAGTGCAGGCATGGTTCGAACACGTATGGGTGCGCTCGGCGATCACTGAGTAAAATAACACTTTTATTGAACTTCGGTTCTTCTCAAGTCTTGACTTTTCTTGACTTCCTTGACCATGGCTTGACCACGAGATATTATTGTTTAAATTCACTAAAAATAAGCCGTTGGACCTTAGGATCGTGACCTAGCCCGTGGTTCGAGCCCGAGGACCTAAGTAGTGATTTGGACAAAAGCGAGTCTTTCTTAGCCTTGACCGTTTTGGTCCACTTGAGGGTGATGCATCAAATCAACAATGAGGCTGCTTAGGCTTCTACGAGAATGTGGTCCAATGAAAGAGCAAAAATCGATGGCATAGAGATCAAGCGGATCCATGAGGTGGAGGATCATTGAAAGGACTTGATCATGAGCAGGCCGATGGATGAAAAGCATGCCTCACGAACCATGGACTCAAGAGTGCCACTCGAACAAGAGTATGTGGACAAATGGCCAAGCCGGAGTAGGTAAGGAAGAACACATGGCTGTTGATCCAGAACCAAGCTCCCGAGGGGGGTGGCCTCTTTTCCAAGCCACTAATCAAGTGGTGTTCATGGAAGGCTAAGCTTATGAAGGGCCGAGGGTTGGTCGAGTGCTAGAAATTCGAATTCAAGCAAGAAATCGAGTGAGAGAGGACAAAGAGAAGACCTCCCAAGGATTTGAGAAATGAAATCATTTCCCGAGAGAGGAGATTGGATAAGAATGGTCATGGTGAGCGAAGGATGGAGAAGAAGTAGGTCATGGGTTGAGTCCTTGGGCTCGAGGCCAAGCACTGAGCCATGGATATAGGAGCCACCTGGAGCTAAGTGAGAGTCAATTACATATGGTCAAATCAAGCCATACTTGGTGAGTCGAAAGAAGTCGAAGGAAGGTGAGTCTGGAGGCTTGGGCGACTAAATGTCCCGATGAAAATCTTATTTTTGATATCTTTAGTCTTTTTGGGTGCACTGCATTGTGTAGTCAACCCTCAATAAAAAGGACTCACACTTGGCTCATGAAGTTAGCTCAAAGGAGGTCCATGGAGCCGACCTAAATCAAATCCCCACAACCAATCACATTATTTTGATCTTTTATGTCTTTTTAAATTCATGTATTCGCTCTTTCAGCCCCTCTCTACTTTATGCTTTTATTGTTTTAGGCTTGTAAAAATCAAAATGTGGAGCATTGGGCCAGATCCTTTCTCAAAGCCAAGGCTCTATCTGAGACCAACTTGATGACCACTTATAAACAAAGAAGGGAGAGGATTGGAGTCAGTGTCAGCATCAGCGACTATCTTTTGTAGTTTATTGTTTTCATTTAAAATTTGAAGCTCATGTGAGGCCTATGTAGCGTTAGTTTTTGTATCTTTTGTGGGTTGCTTGTAGTAGCCTTAGATCTCCTTTAAGATGTAAGGCCAAGATTAGAAGCAAGGGTACTATATAAACCTACACTGGCTAACATTTATAATTTTGATTTGAATGAAAAAGAAAACCCTAGAGATTTGAGTTGAGTTTTAAGCCTTCATTATTCTCTTAGCTTAGTGCTTGAGTTCTAGTGAATGATTAATTAGTGGCATAGTGCTTGATTAATCAAAGCACCTAAAATCTATTTACTTTGTGTTTAGATTTAGTTCTATGTTTTAATATTTTCATTTACTTATAAAAAAATGAGAAAAATTGCCAAAAAAACACACTTTGTGGGGATTTTCAAGAGCATCCGCAAATCGATTTTGGTTGTATTCTTGAGTGAAATCAAACCCCATACAGGTTTCACTCCAGTTAATTAAATCAAAGCACAGGTTTGTTCTTGTTTTGATTTGTTTTTTTGTATTTCTCGGTTTTACTCTTGTTTTCCTGCCGTTTTTCGTTTTATACTCCTTTCTTTTTAGTTGTTTATTCCCACAAAACTTCCTGAAAATCTCTGGAGTCACAAAATGGAAGAGGATAAGAGGCTTCCAGATTCAGAAGAGAAGTTGAGTACATTTCAGGTAATTGTGCTTTATTGATGAATGCTTTATAAACACCCTCTTAGAACAAAACATTCATGAACCAAGACCACCACCTAGGGGTGGAGGAGGAAGAGACGTGGGTTTGGAGTAGTGGGAGAGGACAGCCACCTCCTCATGTGGAAGATCAATACTCGGATTAGGAGGAGTCACTTGAAGTTCAGCCCAGAGATCATGGCCAGAGACATCAGGGTAGAATTCCAGAGCTTTTATGGTGATCTTAATCCCAAGGATCTACTAGATTGACTTAGGTCGATTGGAAAGAATCTTTGAATTTAAAGAATACCCGATAGAAAGTGTTTTAAGGTGGTGTCCATGGGAGTTAAGGAAGCTATGCCTCCAGTGTGAAAACCTTAAGAACCAAGAGAAATCGAGAGGAAAGGAACCAGGCATTAGGTCCTTAGCTCGAACTCAAGAAAAAGCTCAAAGATAAGTTCCCAAGGACTACACTCAAGACATGTTCCTTAGATTGGCTCAACTCAAACAAGAGACACTACCCATCGAATCCTACCTTAGGGACTTTGAACAACTCACTTTACAATGTGAGATGAGCAGAAAAACCGAGCAAAAGATTGCAAGATTTGTCGAGGGTCTAAACCTAGGATATGGCAAAGGGTCAAGATGCAAAATTTATGGTCATTCGATGAGGCGTCACCATGGCCATGAGAGTTGAGAGGCTAGAGAAGGGAAGAGGGGACACGGCCAAACACTCCACCAAGGCCACCCCTAACACGAGACAAGGAGGGGTCAAAATAGTCGAGCCTTGTCCTACTACCAAGCCATCAAGCGTTGATAAGGAAAGGAATTGACTATGGCCCTAAAAAAACAATTCCTCTCAAGAAGTGCTACCAATGTCAAGGATATGGTCATTTTGCTAAGGAGTGCCCTAGCAAGAGGGCCTTGAACACAAGTGAAGTAGTGCGTTGGGGAGGCGATGAGGTCTTAGTTTGTGAGGAAGAAAAAAGAGGGAATGGAGGAGGTGAAGGTGGCGAAACCCTAGTTCCCCGGACTCGGGGTTGAGCTTGGTCACATGGCGAGTGATGCACACTCAAGAATCAAATGAGAGCATGGACCAAAGGCACCAAATTTTTCGGTCCAAGTGTACAATCAAGGGAGAGTGTGTAATCTAATTATTGATGGAGGAAGTTGTGTTAATGTTGCTTCAAAAACCCTCATTGATAAACTTGCCTTACCTACTTTGAAGCACCCTCATCCTTACAAGCTAAGGTGGCTTAATCAAGGAGCCGAGATAAAGGTCGATAAGCAATGCAAAGTCTCGTTCTCAATTGGACAAGACTATAAGGATGAGATTGTGTGTGAGGTGTTAGACATGGATGCGTGTCATGTGTTGCTTGGTAGGCCATGGGAATATGAGAAGAATTCTTCCCATCATGGAAGAAATAACACCTACTCGTTCAATACGTTGAAAAGCCCATAGTTCTAGCCCCCCTCCCCCCAATGATGGGTTATAAAGCCAATGCTTGTTTGTTTGAATCGATCAATGAAGAGAACTCTAGCAAGGAGAAGAGTGAAGAGCCGAGTATGAGCATGGAGGAGGCAATGTTGAGCCTAGAGCTTGGGTGTAACCCTAGAGTAACAAGAAGGATTCTAGAGAGGAGCAACATGAGGGTGATGCATCAATCAACAATGAAACAACCGACTACAGCGAGAATGTGGTCAATGAAAGAGCAAAATCAATGGCATAGAGATCAAGCTGATCCATGAGGTGGAGGATCATTGAAGGAGTTGATCATGGGCAAGAATGGATGGAAAGCATGCCTACGAACCATGGACTCAAGAGTGTACACGAACAAGAGTATGTGGACAAACAAAGCGTGGGTAAGGAAGAACACATGGCTGTTCAATCAAACCAACTCCAAGGGGTCAACCTCTTTTCCAAACCCTAATCAAGTGGTGTCCATGGAAGGCTAAGCTTATGAGGGCCAAGGTTGGTCGAGTGCTAAGTCGAATTCAAGCAAGAAATCGAGTAGAGAGGACAAAGAGAAGACCTCCAAGGATTTGAGGGCAAATCATTTCCAAGGAGAGGAGATTGGACCAAGAATGGTCATGGTGAGCAAGGATGGAGAAGAAGTAGGTCATGGGTTGAGTCCTTGGGCTCAAACCCAAGCCTAGGCCATGGACCTAGGGGCCACCAAGAGCTAAGTGAAGTCAATTCTATGGTCAAATCAAGCCATACTTGGTGGTCAAAAGAAGTCAAAGGAAGGTCAAGTTGGAGAGCAACTAAATGTCAATGAAAATGCTATTTTTGAATGTGGTCTTTTTGGGTGCACTCATGTGAGTCAACCCTCCAATAAAAGGACTCACATGGCTCACAAGCTAGCTCAAGGAGGTCCATGGAGCCGGCCTAAATCAAATCCCCACAACCATCACATTATTTTGATGCTTTATGTCTTTTTCATTCATGTCGCTTTCATTTCTTTATCTTTATTGTTTTAGCTTGTAAAAATCAAAATGTGGAGCATTGGACCGTCCACTCTCAAAGCCAAGGCTCTATCAAGACCCTTGATGACCACCTAAACAAAGAAGGGAGAGGATTGAGTGAAGTGTCACCATCAACCATTATCTTTTGTAGTTTATTGTTTTCATTTAAAATTTCAGCTCATGTGAGGCCTATGAGCCGTATTTTTTTGTATCTTTTGTGGGTTACTTGTAGCCCTTAGATCTCCTTTAAGATGTAAGGCCAAGATTAGAGCAAGGGTACTATATAAACCCTCACTCTAACATTATAATTTTCAGATTTGAATGAAAAGAAAACCCTAGAGTTTGAGTTGAGTTTCCTTCATTATTCTCTTAGCTTAGTGCTTGAGTTAGTGAATGATTAATTAGTGGCATAGTGCTTGATTAATCAAAACCTAAATCTATTACTTTGTGTTTAGATTTAGTTCTATCTTTTACGTTTTCATTTACTTATAAAAAAATCAGAAAAATTCACACCAAAAAAACACACTTTGGCCGAGATTTTCAAGAGCATCACAAATCGATTTTAGTTGTATTCTTGAGTGAAATCAAACCCCATAGGTTTCACTCCAGCTAATGTTTTTGGTCCCCCTCTTGAGCTTACCACGTCTCATGTGACTCTTAGGCTGATTAGGAGGCTTCTAAAAGGTCCCCAAGGTGAGCTCACCCAAGGAGAATGATGTAGGTCAAGTTCATGGCTCATTACTCCAAAACAGTCCTAAAGTTTCTTGAGATTGTAGTAACTTTCAGGCTTCACCATTTCACCCTCTCGTTGAACTACAAGGCCCATGATATGTCCTTGGAAAGGTATTTGAGTTGGCTATCCAATGCAAAAGAATCACCCAAAAATATTGCCTAGAGCTCAAGATATGAAACTTTTAGTACGGACATGTCGAATCCTCCTTTGGACTGAGTTTTCACAATCTGACCCCTGACTTGTAGAAGTCATAACTCTCATCTCCCTTTGAACCAGATAACCAACCATATGTCAAATGAAAGCTCTTTGAGCTAGCTTTCATATGCAAGTGGTTTCAACTCAATTGGATAAGCAGATTGGGAGTTATGTTAAAATCTTTACCGACATGTCAAGATAAGCTTCATGGTTCATGGCCTAGGTTGTTGTTTTCCATGTGTGGGCTGATTTCCTTTGTTCCTTCTTGTACATTTCACTTGGTTTGATCCTAATGATCACAAATTAAGCCATGGCTCGAGCCATAGGACCCAAGTAAGCCCAAGCCTCAAATCGAGCAAAAATGAGCTTTACCATTTTTGTGCAGTCTCCTCTTCTTCAAAAAAGTTTGTCCTCAAACTTTGGGGTTCTTAACATTTGCTTGTGCTCCTCTTCTTGATTCCTACCTAGTGTCTTAGGGTTATTGGACCAAAAATGGTCAAGTCAAGCAAAGGCGGTTTTTGTCTAAATCACGGTTTGGGTCCTTGGGCTCGAACCATGGGCTAGGCCATGGTCCTAGGGTCCACCCAAGCTTCTTTTTGAGTAAATTAAGCGATATTTTTTGGTCAAGCTTGGTGGATCAAGGAAAGTCGAGGAATGGTTCAAGAAGTGCAACGAGAGTTGAAATTCCACGACCCATTGATCTAGGACCCGCTCCAATCTACGGC